>JASDDO010000328.1:0-500000 GCA_030015575.1 Agapanthus africanus | reverse complement strand
CTCATGAGTTGAGAATCAAGAACCATAGATAAAATCACATTCTATTTCTTCTCTACTCATTCTAGTTCACTAGGTTTAGAAAACCAAGTGAACTAGTTTCTTCAAAGAACGAAGAAGGAGCTAAAGGTTGGAGCTTTCAAGTGGATCTATCTTCGGCGTACGGAGACAACGAGAAGGAGCCATCGAATCACCATCGGAGCTTGAAGACGAAGGAGTTCAAGTTTAGGTATAACCATCTCCATCCGAGTAGCTAACTCTCTTTAGCTAAGTTTGCTAGTTTTAGTTTAGTCAAAGATCCCGACTTTGCTTAGTCCATGTTGCCCCTTGCGCTTAAAATTTGATTTTTATACCGTTTCCGCCTCCCTGTAAGAACCGGGGGTCGCAACGTGGACTTACAATTATGATCATTGACCTAGGTTGCGTTATTTATGCGATTTCTATTCGTAGATGTTTTTCTATTCACGAGTTGGCAACTCACCCCCGTTGTGCCCCAGTTTCTTGCAGGTTTGCCGTACAGGTTTCTTTACGGCTTGCGGGCATAGTTTCCTTCGGGTGATTTGCTAGTAGGTGGGTTTACTTGTATCCTACCCCCATTATATATCTTGTATATTATTATTCTGTTGTATCTAGAAGTTCCATCAACCAAACATGTATGTATTTTGAGATAGAGACCAGTGATGTTATTCCTTCGACCTTAGAGTCGCGTGTTATATTTCTGCGGTTTTCTTGTGGTTTTGAGTTTCCTTTTGAATTTTGATCCTCGCCGTTGGCGTTGTATATTATATTGCTTGTGTGGTTGTGACCGTCGATTGACGAAGAGCTAGCTCCCGCTTGGGGATGCCTTTTTATTGATTTCGTATACTATTCATGTTGTATCCCGTTTGGGGGCCAGTATTTACAAAGGAGACTCTGCCGAAATTTTCAGTAAATTTTGATGTTCTTAAAAACCGCATAATTCGGCTTATGCTATTAAAACTACTTGTTTTAAATTGGTTTTCCTTCACTCTACTACTTTTCTTGGTTTGGATTTCTGGGTTTTCGGTTTACTTAGATTACGTACGCCTCGAAACGTTTCGTAGTTTAAGTGCCGGTCATGTTCCGTACTTTCGGGACGTGACACACGAGATATACAGGCATGAATATAAGCGATGACATGAATATAACCAGTAAACATGGATATGCAACAGTGAATTGTATACGTGCAGGTGAAGTGCAGTGAGTAATCTAAACTATACTACTGGGTTATCTATTCTAATGTCTTCGAAATCAATTAATGTAATTCTCATCGTAACCCATCGGTCTATGCCCCGTTCATTCCCCACGGGACCACGGTAACAAGATTATTCCGTAACGCCCGGAAAAACGGCAAACAATATATTCCGTAACGCCCGGAAAAACGGCAAACAATATATTCCGTAACGCCCGGAAAAACGGCAAACAATATAATAGCCCTTTAAGTTACGTTCGGTTGCATTCTTGATTTCTCCTTACCCCCAAGGTTATGTGTTCAAATCAGGTATTGCCAATCGATATCTAATGGCAACACAAGATCAAGCATGTACAGGTTTTGTCTATACAGACAACAGTAACGTCCATCGGGACAACAAGTCAGGGTTGTCGGCATTAGTAACAGGATCAGGTATCAAGTCAAGTAGTGGTGTATCAGGTCATGTCAGGTGGTGTACAGTGTATCCAATGGATGCCCAACAGTAAAATGTAACTAGTATCGAAACACGGTAAAACACGGATGCACAAGTATTTATCAGGGATCACATCTACAACTCCATGACTAAGTAGGATGCACATTATCAAGCATAGGGTGCTAATATAACAGTAATATGAAATAATATGATATGGCATGCAGCTAGATATGCAATAAATGATACGGATGCGAACGGATATCGGAAAAACGGTAAAACTGTAACATGGATGCACAATACATTAAATATGCAATATTTTTATTAATATATATGCGGGTATAATAATATAGCCTGTATCAAGCTAACTTGCATGCAACTAGATATGTAATTAATGATATGGATGCGTACGGATATCCGAAAACAGCAAAACAATAATATGGATGTACAATGCATTCAACATGTGATATTTTATTCATATGGATGCAAAATATGTATCATAGCATGTAGCAAGGTAAACTTTCCTGAACGGATCACACGACGAGGTGTATACGCAGCGTCCGACGTCAGGTAAACGTCGCAATGTACACACGCGCACACGGGATAGGTCCAGGCAAAGCAAGAAGATGACCACGCTGGCTGGGAACATCCACTGAGTCACCCGGATCGCCGGCGTCGAGCACAGCTCCGGCGGTGATCACCGGAATCAAGAACCAAGAAAAGAGAAGAAGAAGTAGAAGAAGAAGAAGAAGTAGAAGAAGAAGAAGAAAGAAGAAGCTATGGTGGTTTGGTGCTCTGGGTTCAAAGAGGAAAACGAGAAGGAGATGATGATGATGACGGGATGAAGCTGGGGTCGCCGGAGGTGAGGGGATGGCGACGAGGTCGGGGTTCAGGCGTGGGTTCTGTGCAGAGAAAAGCTCGGGCTTTAGGGAAGAGGGAGTGATGGAGGTGGTGGTCGTGGGTTGCCGAGGGTGGGGCACAGACGAGGGTGGTGACGATGAGGCGATCTCTGGCGGTGGGTGCAGGCGCAGTGATGGATCTTGGGTGGTTCGAGGGTGTTCAGGCTCGGGGTTGGTCGGGGAAAGAAGAGGAGGTGGGGTGAAAGAGGGTGAAGTGAGGTGATGAAGGTGATGGGAATGGAGCTCCGGTGAGGCGAGGGGCGCGGGCACGAGGGTTAGAGTTTCTCATGGTCACGGAGAAGAAATTTTAAAGAAGATGAATAGTGAGAGAGAGAGAAGCCGTGTATTTATAATAAATATATATATATATATAAATATAATATATATATACGCAGAGGAGAGAGGGAGAGAGAGTTCGGTGTGTTTCTGTTAAGAAAAATCTTTTTAAAAAAATTTAAAAGAAATAAAATATACGGTTTAAAATAGTAAAGATAAAATATTAGTTAAATTTGAGATTTTGGTTAATACAAAATTAGTCCAAAACACGCCCGGGTCGGGTCTAAAATTATGATTTGAAAATACGGTTAATATACATATCAACCAACACCAAAATAGGATATCCGGGTAACGAAAATGAATACCCCCAAGAACGGATGCACGCAGCGTGCACGTAGCTATCCAAACGAGTCTGTTTCACCGAACGGGAAGAGAACACGAGGTGCGGATGCTACCACAGGGTCAAGGGTATCATGCAGGCCATGCTAGATATTTTTAAAATATTTTATTTGACTTTAAATGTTATATTGAAAAAATGCAGATGTCCGATATAATGCAGGTGAACAGGATATAAAATAGGAAAGTGCACGGATTCTCATAACTAACCGGGATAAATCCAAAACAGGAATCAATACGGGTTTCCAGCATACGGGTTGGGTCAGGTCGGATGCAAATACATATGCCAATTATATTATTCGTCCCCCAAAAACATAAATCAAGAAATAGCCATAAATAAAGAAATACCCAAAATAGAACTGGTATAAATGAACTATGGTGTTACAACTTCTTTTAATGAATTCTTGAAAAACGAAAAAGAGAACTTGATTTTATCTTACAATTGTTTGAAAAAAGAAAATAATAGTTTGATCGAAATTTTTACTAGTGAAAATGATGTTTAATTGATAGATTGGAAAAAGAGAAAAATGATTTTCTTTCACAAATTGATAAATTAGAGGAGGAGAAAATTGAATTTCTTTCAAAACTTGGTATTCAATCAAAAACTATTAATGCTTTACAACTTGAAAATGAAGATTTAATTTTTTCATGAGATGTTTTGAGAAATAATCATGAAAAGTTGATTTCAACTTTTAAAAGCGAAATTGATTCTTTAAAATTATCCTATAATTCTCAAGACGCATTGATAAAGGAGAAGATTAATCATTTCCCAAACAAAGGGAAAAGATTTTTAAATAAAGGTGATTTTGATTTTAAAACTTTAAGTTTTTAAAAACCCTTTTCATCTAAATTTGTCAGCCATTATTCTGATCATCCATGGGTACATCTAATCACACTTGTTACTATTGTGGTGCACATGATCACTTTTCATATTTTTGTGAGTTGAAAAAATATATGTTTATATACCAATTTAAAATAGGTCCCCAAAACAAACCCTCATACACCCAAGAAAGTTTGGGTACCAAAATATACACCCACATATTCTTTTGTAGGGATTGAGAATTTAAACCCAGGAAGATTTCGGAAAAGATAAGCATAATTATGCGAGTATAATAAGGTATGTAGTCTACCACAATGAGAACATTGTCTAACATAAATGGGGGATTTGTACATAGGTTATTAAAAAAATTGATAGACAATTTTGAAAATAGAAATGAAAACGTGAAAAATGTATGTAAAAGAGAGATTTTAAGAAAAATAAGGAAAAAAATGATGATTAAATGGATCTAGTAGCCCGTTCCCAAAAGGCTAGTATGATGAAGGAGTTATTAGGTTTGAGAAAATGTAAATGGAGCCTATTTTTGAGTCCAAACATTTGAACGTTGATACCCTGCTATACGCACATGCATACAACTTGAAGTTTGAGATGGTAGAAGAGACATGTCATGCTCTTATCTATAATGCCCTAATACGAAGAAGAAAAATTAACATCACAAAAAAACGAATACTGCCTTTCAATTATTAAGGTAGCATAAAAAAAATTCAGCGAGGATCATCACCTCGTTACTTAAACCAACTGGTTTGTGATCATTTGCTGTGTCTTAGGTATTGCAAAATTAGAATACTGCTATTTATGTCCAATAAATGATCACATTCGATAATTGGTTGGTTAGTGCCTCATGAAATATTAACGGTCGCATGAAAAATGTGGGAACCAATCCATCAATTTGATCCGCCGATTAAAAATGTAATAAGAAGTTAAAGGCAAGAGTATGAGAGCTTGAATTGAATTTTTCGAGTGTAAGAATGATTTTTTTCATACACGTAGGAGTATATGATCATGTTTGGAAGCAAAATAAATAAAAAAGATTGGAAAAATGATGAGAAAGTAATTTTTGGTATAGATCAAAATTTATTAAGTCATGGTTCATGACAACTGAAAACCTAGTAAAGTTTAAACTTTTATTTTTCGTAATTTTCTTATCTATTCCTATCTTTGTATATAGTTTTCATTTTCTTATTTTTGTTCCCTTTATTTTCTTTTATAAGAGTAGTAGGAGTAGAAATATGATTTAGTTAGATAGTAGTTTAGTTTAGTTTAGTTTAGTTTAGAGTTTGAAACCCTAGATTCGCTCGAGGACTAATAAAAGATAAGTGTGGGGGTATTTGATTGGTGTAATTTATTGCAAATTTTTCTAACCTATTTATTATTTTATTGTCATATATTATACTGTTCCGGATATCTTTTATGAATTATTATAGATAACAGGGCTTGAATACAAAAGGACGAAAAAATTATACTAAAATGAGAATTACATGCATACAATGGAGACTTAAGGGAATTACTCAGAAAATCAAAAAACAATTTGCAAATTTGGAACAAATTTAGGAACATCATTACAAATTAGCAAAGTTTACAACAAATAGAGGAAAATCAATCATCACAACAATAAATCAGTTGGACAAACCAAATCAAATAAAAAGTAACAAATCAACCTGTCTAATTATATGCCAAATTTGGGAATAATTCGGTGATCTACACAACTATAGAAATACAGAAAGATATTCAACATTGTATGAGCTCAAAAATCATCTAAATCAACGATGAAAACATAGAAAAAAATCTGGAGCCACGAAACCAAAAAATGGCGGTGGATCAGCGGTTGATTGTGGGCCGTTCGATGAGATTTTTTATGGGCACGATCGTCTTTTCACATAAATTAATATGAGATATAGAATTTCGTGTTTTGAAGATTTTTAAGACACGCAACAGTATCCAACAAACCAATTAGATTAGATTATCATAATTGTTAGAAAGTACATTCTCTTGTATCTACTATTACTTGTTCTCCAATTTTCCTTAGCCCTATAAAAGTTCTTGTATAGTCTTAGGGTTTCATATTTCTCTCATCTCTCTCATAGGCTTCTCATTAGGGTTTTCAAGAAGAAGAGATCGAGTCTATTGTAAGTACTCTTGATTATGAATAAGATTTATTTTTCTTTTATAAATATGAGTAACTAATTCTTTTCTAAGATTTTGTTTGTACTTATTTTGTGGTTGTTTATTTTTTTATCTCTTCTTTTCTCTGCTTTTATGATGAATGTCTTGTGATTTATTTATTCTTTTTATATTTTTTTCATCTAATAAACTAATTTCATAATGAAAGTTGACGCATAGAATAAGGTTAGAGAAGGATGATAACACCAATAATCTAATTAGGTTAAGGAAAATTTGACAAACTAGAAATTTAATTAGGGAAGATAAGAAAATAATTTAATCACAAGATATTCAACTAGTTAAAAGACATCTAGATTAATCGAAAAAATAATAAATATAGATCACCTACAAATATTTATTGAAGATTAAAACTAGGTTACTTCTAATTAACTAGAACTAGGGTTTTAATATGATCTGGATGATGTTATAATTTTGATAGGCTATGTTTATAATTTAAATATAAACTATGTTTGGTTATAATTAATGGAAATATATTAGAACTAGATTAGAAAAGAAGATGAATCTTCTAAATCAACCATAGAAATAAAGTAAATAAAAACCCTGTATTTTTCTCTTTTGAAAACCAACTTTTATTTTATTTTGCATTTAAATCTTTAGATTTTAAAAACATCTCAACTTTAACTTAATTTAAAAGCAGTTAACATTTAAATTTGGAGACTAATAAAATCCCCATCATCATGCGAATGTGCCATTTTTTGAAAATACCAACTACAACTACAACAACTGACCCTTTTATCCCAAGCATATGGGGTAGGCTACATGAACCAACATGAGAATCACGCAGGATCCAGCATATGAATCCTCCGTCTGCACTCACTCCTATCGAACAATATACTTTCATTGAGGACTTTTTGAAAATACCAAATTAAGATTAAATCAAGCAATTCAATTTACTTTACAAATATTAGAAATATTATTAATAAATGCAAGATTTAATCCTATATGAAAGCTAATAATTAAATAAGGAAAAGTAAGTGATTAGACCGTTAGTGGATTGGGAATAACGTCGAAGGCGCTTTCCGTAAAGTAGATTAAGCCCCCTGACGTATAAAGAAATCGCGCTCTCATACTTTCGAGATACAACCCGACCCATTTCTTCGATCTTGTTGTACGACCCAAGATGGAACTTTTGAATCTGTGTAGTCTTTAATCGCCAACGTTTTATTATATTTTAAGAAAAATAGAAAATATTTTGAGAGAAGAAAATCTATGTATAGGAGTTTGAAAGAGAGAAACAAAAGTAATTAGTTTACTGCCAACAGTAATTAGTTTATGAACTAAGAGAATATATAGGACAATCTAAATGTATATCTATTATAACTAATAGAATATATATATGATAAAAATAAAACTATATATATTATTTAAAAATTCCTAACAACAATTAATTATTGAATTCGATATAACCTTGATTAAAAAAACTCTTACAATTATTGAATTTAGCTCCCTCTTTTTGTTCATGGAATAATCAGGAATATTATTTGCTTGTCTTTATATTATATATTAATTAATTCTATTTTAAGCATAACTTATTCCTTAATAGAACCCAACTACTTGGAACATCTCTTCTCATCAATCACCAAGTTTCGTCTTTTCGAATCTCCTCTGTGCTAAATTCTTTCTTTTGCTATTAACATCTGTCACATAAAGATCTAAGAAGAAATTACAGAATATTAATGAATTGCAGGAAATATAACAAATCAGTAAATATTTTAATTTACTGTTTTCTGGACTCTCAACAATGAGAGAAACTCTATGATCATGTTACATTAAAAACCAATTCATGAAAAACACAAATAACTCTGGTTACACCATTAATATCCAAACAATAGAGAAATAGAAAAGAAATTCGATGTAATCTATCTACCTATGTTTATTCTTTCATTAATATGTGGTTCTCCTTCTAATCTCTCTAACACCTTAAACTCAATGGGCAACAAGATGCTAGACCTGTCTTGGCTACTCATGATTATGATACTGGATAGCTACAGATTTTCGGAAAAAATACCAAGACTCGCTGAAAGAAAGCACAGACTCACTGTTCCACATGATCAAATACACAGCTCCAGAGAAGGAAGAGCCTGCTCTAGGGCTTAGAGAGCCTGCTGATGTCAACTATCTCACAATATTGTGTCAGAATGAAGTTGCCTGTTAATTTATCAATCAAGACTAAGGAAGGAGAGTGGGTTTCGGTTGATCCGGGTAAAGATCATTTCGTCGTCTTTGTGGGCCAAAGCCTGCGGGTAAGAGTTAAAGTTTGTTTTATATCCATCATCACTCTTCAATATATTAGTTTAGGTTTTTGGAACTTGCTTTCTGTTTATAATGCATCCAGGCACGTCATGTTTGTTTGTGTTCATGCTTCATGGTTGATCATTTCCTAGTCATTGTTGGCCACAGCCTGTGGGTGAGTGTTAAGTTTTCTTATTGGATGCGATCCCTTCGGGAATCGAACCAGCGAGCTCTTACTTAGGAGAGGGAATCATTACCGCTTGACCTAAAGCTCAATTGGCATGAGCATAAAGGTTGCCTAATAAACATTATTACTCAATGGTTTTACTAGTTTAAACTTTTGGCACAAAGCTTCAGAAGATATTGAATTACCGTTATATTATTTTACTTTTGCTTGCGAGGAAAGGGAAAAAGGTGAAAAGTCTCATGCTTTATTTAAAAAGCTGTAAACGAAACTGTGGAAAGTTCATGCTATTATATTACAAGGTATAAAAGGTACTTAATAAATTCCCTAAACACAATGGTCTTATTACGATTATTTAAAAAAAACTGTAGAAATGTAGAAATGTTAAGTTAAGTTGATATACATTATTTTTAGGGTAAATTGTCAACAAAACCTGGCCAACTTACCTGCTGTCAAAAATTCCTGGCCCAAAGAATCCCGTCAACCCCCCCCCCCACACACACACACCCACCCAAAAAAAACACCTCCCACCCATTCATTCGATGTCAAAACCTCCCCGACTGCAATATATGTACATATTTGTGTAGTTGAACTATGTACGCAGCTAACTTATATAGCTGCATAGTTTTCTGCAATATGTGTGCAATTAACTAGATATTGCAAGAAACTATATAGATATTACAGCCAGAGGTTTTTGACAGCGGGAGAATGAGCTTGGGGGTTTTTGTTGAGATTCTTTGGGCCAGGTTTTTTGATAGCGGAAAAGTTGGTCAGGGTTTTTCTTTTTTGTTGACAATTTCCCGTTATTTTTATTTTGAGAGAACAGGTAAAAGGTCTCATGTTTTTATTAAAGAATCGTAAACAAATCAAGAAATTCATAGAAGTAAATTAAAAGGTACAAAAGGTACTAAGCAAGTGGAGAAATGAAACAGCTGCAAAATTGCTAAAAGTTTAAGTGTATTTATCAACATTGTCAAATTATAGATAAATTAACCACATTAAAATTAAAGACAACGCTAAAGAGAATTCATAATCTGTGGTTGTTTAATTAATTTAATGCAGGCTTGTACCAATGGAAGGCTGCATCCACCATTGCATCAAGTCACCTTCAGCAGACTCGAGGACCGACTTACCTATGCCTCCTTCCTGATGCCGAGGCCATATGAAATCATTCAGGTGGCAGCAGAGTTGGTCGATGAAGAACACCCTCCACTTATGAAGCCATATGCTTATAAAGACTTCCTCAAGTATTCGAGAGAGTTTGGTGCTAGTGAGGATGTGCTTGAAAAGTTTAATCCAAGCATTCGGGGTTAAGATGAATCCGCATCACTATTTAGGCATATGATTCAATATTTATTCATGTCCAATATTTATTCATATTTGAAGTATGTATAATAGTCAGCATAGTTGATTCTTTAAAAGCTGTTTGATTTGTAATACCTTTGTCTAATAAAGTTATGCTCTTAAGGTTTAATTACTTTAGGTTAATACCTTTGTGTCAAAATTTTGAATAATTGATCGCTTGCGAGCATCACTGCAACAGTTTATTGAATCTTCTTAAGAAAAAATTCAAAATAATTCAAATGAGTGCAGCTTGGATGTTTTGAGTAATTTGACTGAACCATCAAATGAAGAGTTTTATTAGCATAAACATAGGCAGTTAACAAATTAAAATGTAATGGATGAAAAATGCATCTATAAAAAGAAAGCAAATTTTGCATCTTGATTAGAGAGCAAATATGACAGCATCAAATATAAAAGCAAGAATAAGAAAAAAACTGCAATTGGTACTGACCTGATGACAATCTTTGAAGAGCAAACGTCTGACCCCAGGAAACGGCATCAACAAACAGTGAATCAATAGAGAAATGAAGCCTTTATAGTTTGTTTCACTGCTTTAGTTGCCTTTAGTCTCCTAGAATACCAAAATGCATCATTAGTTCCCAGACTAAGAAACCAAGCAGGCAAAGTTTAACACCGGTAATAAAAAAAGACGGAGATATCTTCTATATACGTCATGCTGATATTTCATCGGATGCAAATAGAACCACTGAGTAATAAACTTTCACCTCTAGAGGTTAAGTACAAACATAAATGAAATAATAATTCCTTCAAAAGTCGATTTTCTTTTTTAGTTTCCTTCAGTTAGGGATACAACAAATAATGCTCATACAAATTTCATATAATACATATTCACCATGGATAATGTGCAATACAAACTCGAAGGAATACATATTCTTCATGCCTTTTTCCCTTGCATTTCATTTAGTGCACAAAAACAGAACAAAGTCAACCGCTGCTTAGTGAAGGGAGAAAGGCACCATTTTAGGACCAAGTGGACAAACCCACTTTAAAGAATTGCTAATACTATACAGTTTTCTCTCCATATTTTAAACATTACGACATTATTTGAAGGTTCGAAAAATTTTACAAGTGAGGAATACTCTCCTCTCATTCTATCTTCTTTGGAAGTTGAGGAATTTGATGGCCAAGGCAAAAATCACAGCAAACATTACACAGAAACCAACCACCATGATTCCTACGACATCCAAGAATTCATGCCTGAATCCAAAGTGATCTTCCAGAAGCGATTTTATGGTTGTCGAGGTAACACCATCCGAAAGAATCATGGACTTATTGATATCTCCGAATTGGGATGTGAGAAGGCCGTAAAGACTCAAGATACTGGATTGGCCCAGTAGTACCATCTCCACCATCCTGGTATCCGCTGCACATTGAATAAAACAAATTTTGTCAACAAACGGGCAAGTGCTTGGCAGAGAAAGAAGGCTTCTTCAGTATGATGCAGTGACCCTTTTGTTGACATCATGAATGAATGCTTGCTGTTGAAGCTATTTTGTTTAACCTATCTTTTTGTATTCTTTTTTCTTAGGGGTGCGTGTGTGTCATAGCGACCCTTGTCCATATTTCGGGAGATATTTGGCGGGGGGGGGGGGGGGGGGGGGGATTCGAACAGTTCGTGTGCACACGGAGAGAGATGAGAGCGATTTTTTTGTATATGTAAAAGGAACTCATCTTCCATGCTAGAATTCCAATCTCAGAGTAGTTCTGAAACTGTGTGCTGTGGCCGCATCATGTGTGAGAGTGACGACTACATGCGCCAAGAAGGTGTCTTAAAACTCAGGTTTGGACCCATGCATGAATGTATATAGACTTTAATATAGTGGGATCCATTCAAAAATTTCAAGCCTCGTCATTGTTTTATCCCATCTTATATCTTATACCCATTTGCATCCCACAATTTTCCCGATGTGGGACTATATTCCCACATTCTCAGCACTATGATATCAAGAGACATTAATTCAGCGACCATCATGATGCTTGCGGTTTACTTTCAATCATGGATACAATTAGGTCATCAACTTCTATATGTGTTATAATCTGTATGTGTAAGAAGCATAACAAATATGCTGGATAAGTCTGAGTAAATACGATGGCATCACTTTCTGCTTCTTACCTTGCGTGTAATCATAAATCCACAGAAAAGATTCAGAGAGTATAGAATGGTGCAGCAATGATTGGTGCCACATTATGGTTAGGCGTGATTGCAGTCGTCATCATGCCGAAAAATGTGAAGTACAGGAGAGTGAAATACATAAAGAATGTATACCATAAAAACTTTGTCATGGTCCACTCAAAAGAGCCCATACTATAAAATATGGTTCCATATATAACTGTCTGAACAAGCACATACGGGAATTCAATAGAAACCTGACCACAGAATACAATTCACCTTCAGCTAACTAAAATATATAAATGTACATTGAATCACATTATTATGTTTCTGAAAAAGCTTATAGATTATACCTGGGCAAATGCAAATGATAGTGGTGAGTACATTCCGGCTGCCCTCTCTCGATAGGAGACAAACCTTTCAATTGACACCACAGGTTGAACAGCTGTGGCATTGGTAATTCCAATAAAGAGGACGGCAGCATACATGGATCCCATTGCATTAAAGACATCCTGTTGAGTATCCCTGCCAATTTTGCAAAAACTAAGAGTAAGCATAAAAAATAAAGAACAAGGAGGGGAAAAATTATGTTACTTGAGATAACAACAAATACTCAAAATGTGTGCTGATACAATCTGGAATTTTGTTTAGGAATACATGTTTAAACGGTTAATTTGGATACAGATCCTAAGTTTGAACAAATACCTTAATTTAATATTAGTCCAGGGTAATTGAAACTTGATGCCGGTTGAATTATGTTAGGCCCAATTATCATAAATCCCGTCAATCTTCTTCTGATTAATCACCATTCAAAATCTTCATAATTCCATGATACTATGTCCACATCTTCGCACTCCCTTCAAGGCATTAATTTGGTTTGCTACCACTAAATACGGTTTTTTCCAAAAACGATCTTGTTGCTATAGGCTGGCAGGGAAACTCTAATTGTTTCATGTAGTGATGTTCTTAAAACAACAAACCATCTTTTTTTCACTTTTCGAATATCTACATCAGTATGGAGATATATTTCTGATCTTCTCAGGTTATCAACTACCCAAACATATCTACAGGTTTTCTTTGATGAATGGTAAATACCTAGCTCCAATTTCACTGGTTTCAGGTTGGAAGTCTATTTGCTTAACAGCCTGTTGGATATTAATGCTAGAAAATTTCTTGATAAATACGAAAACAGCACAGCTCTAATTATGGATATTCTTTACTTATTCATAATAGGCAAGTGCAGTGACCGAAAGAAGGAGCTCAAGGAGATGATTCAACTAGCTGTTTTTCCTGATATGGTACAGGGTTTTGACACTCTCCTCTGTTCATGTTAAATTCAGTCTAGTTTCAGCTTGCTTCCTATGTATTTTCTGCTCAGTTACTTTGGAACTATGTGTGATCTGTTGGGGTGTCGTAATCCTTTTTTAATCGCTGATTTGATGGAGATTTTGTTAAGGCATTTTTGTTGGGGTTTGTTGGAAATGTGGTTTTGGGTTTAAGTCTATATAACAAATGATAACAAAGGCATGCTCCCCGTTATTCACTTCTTACCTCCTAATCAAAATCCAGCATTCTTCATTTTGTGTTGTCTTAACAATCTCCTGTTCTCTTTTGACTATTATGTACATATTTCTATATTAATATATATTTTCTGAGTAGGGATTTCCCTACTGTTTCCCTTCAAAAAGAAACACCTTCCTTCAAATGGCTACTTGAAGAATTTCTTCACATTCTCTTCTTACCTTGCCGCTCTTTACATTTGATCCCCCCCCCGGCAATTATTGTTCTCTTCTCCACATTCTCTTCAGGGAATATATTCAACTTCCTATTTGATTTCTCTTGCACTACTTGTTGGTCAGTAATCGGATTCTTCCTTGTTCGCTTTCATTCCTGCCTAAAAAGACGATGGAGATAGGTTTGGAGGGTAGAAAAGAAGAGGAAATGGGTTTGATTCGAATAAATGGAAGAGAGAACAGCGCAGCAGTTATATTTTAGCTTTTGGGAAGGGTATTTGCCATAGTTAAAACCTAAACTGATACTACAATAAGATACGTGACAGGTTTTTTCATCATAGAAGAACTCTTCATGCACACACAAAGATTATAAAGGGTTACCTTCTAGAGCCAAATCCCCAGCAGATTGTTCCAAACATTAAGGAAATTATCATAGTGTAGAAGAAACGAACAGCTGAATATTGGGGATTCCTCCAGTACGACAGGTTCTGCTTCCAAAGGCAAGCAAAATATTGGGAGAAAAATGATTGAGAGTACTTGGTTGGAAAGCTAAGCTCTTTTGCATCATCATTCGGTCTGCTTAAAATTTTTACCAAGTCCTTATTATGTCTGCAAAAAACAACATTCTTAGAAAATTAAAACTTGTAAACCCTTGACGATAGAATAAACTTTAACATACCCGGATAATTTTGAATTACGATAGTATTCTGCAAAGTCCACACCAAGATGACTTTCCATTGCAGGACATGTTACTTCAAGCATCCATGCAGCTGGGTTATAACCATCCTTGATTTTAGGAACTCCAGGAATTGCCTAAACATTTCCAGTAATGTATCTAAGCAAAGGAAGAATAACCATTTCTGCAACTGATAAGAGCGCACATCTAGGATTAAAATAAAGAGAAGCTTACCTCAAAGAACTCAACCAGCTTGTGAGAATTGGAGCCCAGTGGACCAGCATATATGAGTTGCCCTCCACGCTTCATGAACAAAAGCTGAAAAAATAGTGGAGATAAAAACCCAAAATCTATAGCTAGCATGTCTATAAGACATAATATTTAACAATGCTTGGTAGACCTCTTTGTAAAAAAGAAAATAACTCCAAATACATTTTCTAAACTCATGCATCCGATCCATCTAATTTCGATGTTGGTTTTCTATCAACAGAACATACTGAAAATAAAAGGGTATTTTTGAAACATGGCACACACTACATGATGGAATAAATAAAAAAGAATTTGCACTAAGAATGCTAACCAATGTTCAAGAAAGAATGCCTAAAAAATCAACCTTATGCTATAACATACAAGCATACCTCTTGAAAACCATCCTATAGGATCAAAGGATTTAAGCCATATATATCGAAACATAAAAAAACCTTTTGAGGAAAGAGTAAAACCTCATCGAAAGACTCAAAAATATCTATGCTTGGCTGATGAATAGTGCACACAATTGTCCTCCCAGTATTCCCAATATTTCTCACAGCTCTCATAACGATGGCCGCAGATCTTGCATCCAATCCTGAGGTCGGTTCATCCATAAACACTATAGAAGGATTAGCAACAAGCTCAACAGCAATTGTCAGTCTCTTGCGCTGTTCTGTCGACAACCCATTAACCCCTGGTAGGCCTACAAGGGCACCAGCTAATGGTGTGAGTTCCACAAGCTCCATCACCTCCTCTACAAAGACCTGCATTTGCATCAATTTAAATTATGTCATGAAAAACAGCTGTAGAAGGATCAAGAAAATAGAGTTAAATGTGCCTAATGATAGCCACATATTAGCTTATAGGTGGCTACCTTGGAAATTTAATAAGAACTTAACCATCCATCATGATGATTGGCGTACAGTTCATGTTGATATTTATGTCATAAAGCATGTGTAAACCAATTTTCATGTCGTTTAGATACTAAATGAGCAAAAGTGTCCAAATCACAAGAAAATTAGTAAATGTATGCTTTATGACATGAAGAGCAAAATAAATGCTGCCATAATATAAAAATGATGGATGGTTAAGTTTTTATGGCAGCCAAATATAAGCTTATACATGGCTAGCCTTAGGCACATTGAACTCTATATGCACTAAACTATTGAGCTTTAAAGTTTTTATTACCTTTCTGGTCTCCAAGTCAACATTAGAGCTTAATCGAAGCCATGCCGAGAACAGTAGTGACTCTATAACGGTCAAGCAAGGGGAGTGGACATCATTCTGCTCACAGTAACCAGCGATTCTTGCAAATGTTTCTTGGTTTTTTGGGTAGCCTGAGATAGTTATGCTGCCTTCTATATATCCACCAGTTTTCCTACCAGCCAACACATCCATGAGAGTAGTTTTACCAGCCCCACTGACTCCAACAAGTGCTGTGAGTATTCCAGGCCTAAATGCGCCAGTTACATTAACCAACAGTTGCAGTCTATCTTCTAGCACTCCTTGCTGTTTCAGTTCCTGCTAGCAGTACTGGATAAGGATAAAGATGTTTTTAAAGGTTTTATAACAATGGAAGCATAAGAGACATTGCAGCATAGACTCACCACTGGCATGTCCACATAATAGTTGATGTCGCTAAAGCACATAGAATGAGGCTGGAAGGGCAAAACCATACCCTTCTGTTGTTGCTTGTCACCTGTTCCTGTTCCAAAAGTCCATAAGAAGTATGAAGTGTGAAATGTCCCTTCCACTACACCAAAACTCTGAAATTATGGTGAAGATTGAGAGAATATATTTTATATTTTAACACGCCCCCGCAGTTTGATGACCCTTTGAGCTGAAACCTGGGCTTTTTGCGTAGCGGTATTTTTAATTTTAATAAATCCGCATTTAATATGCGCCCGTTGAGACTCGAACCTAGATTGCTCTGATACCATGTGAAATGTCTCTTCCACTACACAAAAACTTTGAAGTTATGGTGAGGATTGAGGGAATATATTTTATATTCTAACATGAAGCAAGACCAAAAGAAAAAACACATGAAAGGATGAAAAATTTAATGGTGAATACTGTCTCAAAGTACGAAGACTATACTTATAGTACGTATAATGACTCTCCTTATAGCAACCATGAACTAATCCATCAGTTCTTGTTTAGTAATTCAAAATTACATCTATGCCGATAATTCTATGGAAAGAAACCTCGATATCACTAAAAGCAACTATATTTTTCAGGGATATTAGGTTTGACGCATGTGGAACTCACCCCTTCCCCTACATAAAGTGGGATTCCTTACGTTGGTTGCATGCCTTGAACTTATCACAATTTTCATGCCCTAAAACTCTCCTTAACCTCTCCCCCAAAAGCAACCAATTTTGACAAGGCATGGACTCCTGTTTCTTGAGCATCATCCACATCCTCAAGTCTTAGTTGCATCTCTCTCAGTTATATATTTCGTTTCTCAATTTCATGCAAGTCTGCTCTTAAATCGGCCTCCTTCTCAGAACCATTTTTTTTTTATAGAACTCTATTTTTAGTATAACAATCCTTCACAAACAAAACTTCGGCCGCATCTCCTCCTTGCCCCTTTTCTAGTGCCAAGTATCTCAACTTGTTTTGAGTGCATCAATGCCTTTACACCTTCCAAATATAAGGTAGCACTGCAATATAGCATGCTGATCATAACAATCTCAAAAGAAGAGTAAGGATCATAGCAAGATAGAGGATCAATGTTCTTCAAATACATCTAACCAGAATTTAAAACGGTAATTTGGTCTTTGGTGCAAGTACTTTCCTTCATCTTAAAGATAAAGAATCCGTGTTGTAAATACAATTTGGTAGTGGAGATTTGATTGTACATAAGGACTCTTACTTGGCCATAAACCTACTGCCTTTCCTCGTCATCGACCTTGCTTAATACTTCAGCGCCCAAACATTGTTGGATGCATTATCATTTTATCTTCTAGTTTGTTCTTCTCGTCCTTTAATAAAGGTTCGGTAACTTACTTTTTTCTTGCAAATCCGTCAATCATTTTCAAACCAACAGGGCATGCACTTTAATGCAAAATAAAAAGTTATTTCTTTAATAAAATTTCTCATCTTTGGGCCAAGTCTGAATTTCAATGCCTCGTTTTTATGATGTGAGTGCCATACCTGTTAGGCAAATCTCCATTGCTGCCCTATTGCATCAGACAAAGCGTTCTCTCAAATGAATATACATTGTGATAATCAAGCAGGTAACTATTTTGCAACAAAACTACATCTTCACCATACATATTAGTTAAATGTCATCTCATCAAAGGGAAAGTTCAAGATGGATAATCTACACTCACTACATTCACAGCAAGGATCACATGGTGGACATTTTAACAATAGAATTGGCAAAAGCTATTTCTACCATATCTTTCCCAAGTTGGGTACTTTGGGATAACCGACCATATCAGATGTAATGGAATAAACATTGAAAGTATTTTGTGCAGCGTTACTACCTAACAATAAAGGAGATATATCAAAGTTGTATAAATTATTGTGGAATCATACTTATGACTCATACAATGGAACTTTGTGGAGAGAGTTACTGAACAAAGACACAAAAGAAATGTTTGCATATAAAATGGAAATAACATCTGACCTTTTAATAAATCTGATCGTAAATAGGATTGTAGTTCGACAACTAGATCCTCCTCCTTCCTCCTTTCATTTCTCACCCGGAGCTCTTCTTTGGAAATAACTGCCTGAGGTCTCCCCAGAGCTGTAGGTCAGAAGACTATAAGAGAGGTTGATAACAACTACGCAATTCTGAGCATAAAAAAATTTGAGATGAGCCTGAAATCTAAAGGTAAGTTTATAAGACAGCTTACGATCGAGGTAAGTCAAGAACAAGGTCAATAGAAGATTGAATATGACAACGTAACCAAACAATGCGCAAACACCAATCCAAAACCAGTAACTTTCAGTAAATAAGCCATATCCTTTCAATACTGCCTCACCCAACGGCATGTTTACTTTTTCGAGTTTCTGCAAATATAGGGAAAAACCAGCATATTATATTAGTTAACTAGCATTCATTATTGAAGTTTCAAATATTATCAACAAAGTATAAAAACTACATCAAAAGAAGAAACGCTTTTAAACAGATGAGAAGCCTACTGAAAAGGTTTTCCTGGCATGAATTGGAGTGAAGGCATAGAGATAAAATAATGCATGTTCTTGTTACATACTTGTTTTTTTTATAGGAAAAAAAAGTGTGGTGATGCTATTATATTCTTCAGAAAAATGCTATATATGGCTTATCTATTCCAGATGGTTATTACATATAAGTAAGAAATATAGAAGTATGAAATAAAAACGCGATTTATTTGCAGAATACATCTGTGTGAGAAAGAAACTGCTAAATCCCTGAAAACATGATGGACCTTGATTGACTATATTATGTGACTCCAGAGACTCCACTAGTAAAAAACCTGAGTGTAACAGTATTGAGTATTAGAATACCAAAGATAACTACAGAATCTGTTGGATGGTGGTTTGAAACCGCAACTTTATCAGGTTTAGAAAGAACTGCCAAGTTATCTGGCAAATCTCAAGAGTTAAACCAAAGTTTACTAATCAAATTTAGGTAATGGAGCAAGCAAAATTACTCTTAAAGCTTAACTACAAAACAAAAGATTCATTACCAAGCAACATAAAGCGTCAGCAGAGTTCTGAAGTTTATGCTACATTCTACAATAAGAATAAAACAAAAACTGAAACTTATGATGGCAAATAAATCTTGCTATAGCATGTATACTCCCCACGCTATCCAGAAAAACTATTCTGAACAATATACTAGATTGAAAATCAATGCATATTAATCAACTAATATATATAATATCAGAAGAAACGTCATCAATATTATAAATTGAACAAAGACTATAAATTAATATTAACACTCGTCAGTCGTCACCTTGTCCCAAGAATGCCCCAGCATCTCGTTCACTGAAATAGCATTTTGAGCATACATCAAAGGAGAAATCCAGTATCCCCAAATCCACCATTTTGGAATGCTCTCTGTTCCAGGTACGTGGTACGGATGAACCAATCAGTATGATTAGGAAACACAAAGCTAAAAACATATTAAAAAATCATTCAAATATAAGTTTAACAAAGGCTGACCTCTTGAAATGATAAATCCTCCAAGAATCATGATAACCAACATCGCAAAAGATCCGAAGGTGTTGGAAACTATCATATTCCTGCCCAAAGATGCCATGACACGGAAAAGACCCAAAGACATCTGGTGCAAAAAGAAAAGTAAAAGGAACTGGCCGAAGAATCTGCATGTAACACGAAGTTATTTGTAAAGTAAATTACTAACCCAAGAAATATCTTTACCAAAACCATAGAAACATGCTACCTGCTTATCTGTGGATCATATCCAACAACATAGTATGTAACTCCCACCCATATTGCAGTCTCTATGAGTGACGTTGGAATGCTTAGGATCCAAGAAGGAAGTGTATAAATCCAGGGTGGATAAAAATGCAAGTCCCTATGCTTGTAGAGCACTGGAAGCTTTGTCATTAACAATGAAACTTCAGTAAACCCATTGAACAGAATCATGATTGATGCAAAGTATAGTGCCCCAAGAAAGATAATTCCATCATTTATAGTGTCACGGTGCATTGTTGTACGGAAGAACACTGTCATGGTAATAACAGAAACAAGCAAAAGCTGCAACCACAGCAAATAGTCACATTAGAGCACTTCTTCACATCAGAAAAGTGTTCAGTACACAAAACAATAACATTGGATTAAGGTATAACAGCTAGCAGAGACACATACATGCACGCATATATAGTCTTGGATTACAGACCTTACTGGTCAAGAAAATATGGTTTACTAAATAAAATAAAAAAGAAGTTCTCCTTAAATTTGAAATCGTTTCATAATGCTATGAATATAACTTGAATTCTCAAGCACTTCTGCCACCTCTACCTGAATAAATTTGAAGATGTAGATGAATGAATTTCGCTTCATCAACAACAGTTGCCAAGAAAAGTTAGCCTTCAAAAGCTCAAACCTCTTAACACCATAACTAGAATATGAGAGAGCCGCAGGATGATTACGATTCCTGTTGTATGGAACAGTTAATTCCTCAGTCAGTCTCTTGCCAACACTAAATGAAGCAAAGGTTTCTGCAAACTTTGTCACAGGAATATATTGGTAAGGGCAGTCATAAGCACACCAGTACTGTCGCTGATCTTTCTTAGAAGTAACCTGGAAAGAAAATTCAAAGATAAGAGAAGGTAAAACACAGAATTGACTTCTGTAGCCCACCAAAGATATAAAACAATTAATTACCTCTTGCAAGAAATCTGCCACATTTTTTCGTTCAGGACATTTAAAGCCCATGGCTGCAAAGAAGTCTGCAGCAGCATCACGAGGTCCCTGATAAACAATCTGACCCTCAGATATGAGAATGATATCATCAAATAACTCAAATGTTTCAGGAGCTGGTTGGAGCAATGATATGATTGTGGTTCCATCAAGTGCATGAGTTGAATTTCGAAGATGTTTAATGATTTGGTAAGTGGTAGAACTGTCTAGCCCAGTTGATATCTCATCCATGAATAACACCCTTGCTGGCCCAACCAGTAATTCACCTACAAGCCAAAGGATTGATATAACTTCATGAACAGTGCTAGTTTGGGCCAAAAGTTGAAGGGGGAAAAAAGAAAGAATAAGCACACAGATATAACAACTATTTTACCAGTCGTAAGGCGCTTCTTTTGACCTCCTGAGATCCCTTTAATCATCTCATCTCCCACCAGTGTGTCAGCACAAATGTCCAGCCCTAAAATCTTTGTTATGTGAAATTTAGCATTTTAGAAAATTCAACATATAGGAATAGAATCCATTTTCTTAGAAACAAACATGAAAAAAAAAGGTTCAAAATCACTCTATTCTTAAGAAATTAATAAACAATCAAGTGAACACTCTATGGTGCAGGAGCATACTGAGAGTTCTATGCCATTTAGGAATCATATTCCTTATTTAGAATGTTATTTGCTATTAGGATGATCTCGAGTAATCAAGTTGCCTGAGTGATATTCCCATATTATTCCCACATCACTCTACATTAGAAAAAGTCTCTCTCAGATAATAACTCTAACAATGATTACTGGAAAGTAAACTCCAATATTGATCCTTATATCATATAAGAATCTACTCTAAAAATCTGCAGTGATTAGGTAAAATATAAAAATATTAGTCTGCAACGTAGCTACTGACTCCCTAATTTCACAACACAAAAGGGAAAAAAAATTATTACTAGCTCCCAACAACTTGGTTGGCAAAATATGGAGTTAATATCTTTTTTGAAAAAATCAATATGGTCCAATACAGACACCAAAGTGCAATTCTAGGAAAATTTTCTTGAGCTCTATTTAAAGATAGAAATCATTTATACACTTCATTACTAGTAGATGTTTAGCATATCCAGTTACAGGGAAAAGTACAGACTAAACCATATGATGATGTACCTTTAATATATAGTCCACTACAAGGCCTGTTTGTTTGCCCTTTAGGGCTAGTGCCTGAAAAAAGAAAAGGACAACTTGATTTTGGCAAACTCCCCCAACCAAGATTAATAATTTGAGTACTAATTACAAGTTACCTTCATAAATATATCAAGATCTTCATCAGGTTTTATTCCAACATCTTTCTCTCTTCTTGCAAGCTCAGTAAGCATATCTAAAAGAAAGGTTCAAATTTCAGTAAGCAGCCGAACAAAGAAACCAATGCATGCTAGATTTATTTCAGAACTTACCATATTTAATTCCAACACCTTGACAACGTCCTGAAAACTCCAAAGTTTCTCTGACAGTCATCTCTGCAGCATGCCAATCTTGCTGACTGACATAAGCTGATGTTCTTTGAGGAACAAATTCTTTTAAACTGTGTCCATTGTATGCAATCTTCCCTGACATCTGTATCGCACTGAAAGCATGTTAATTTGCAAGATAAGATTTAACCCTGAAATACAAATCATGCTACATATAACTTTCGTTCTTCTAAGATACAAATTTAATGACTCAATAGCTTCTTAATATTAGAAAAGCTATAGCCTGTATAATTATGGAGAAAAACAGTAATAATTCATCGACAATGTAAATCAATCTATACCAGGCCATCAGTGAGTCATGCCTCTTCATTAAAGAAAGAAAAAAGGAAAAACAATGACCTTCAAATTAACCCATAAGAGTGTCACTAATAACATGCATGGATACACCAAGTTGGCATAATTTGCAAAAAATAAAATAAAATAAAATTGCAAAGCCCAATTTGGATAAATTTTACTTGCAGTAAGTCATTCTAAGTCGAGGAAAAAGGAAAGGAAAAAGCCGTCATGGTGACAGGAATAACATGGATTCCAAAAAAATTTAACCAAAAAGCATACAAAGAACTTACAACCATGTCTTCAGTGTCATTACAAAAAGGTGGTAACAAGCATAATACCCAATAGAGCATAGGCTACCTGCAAATCAGAACCAAGGCGTCCAGCAAGAGCCAAGAGCAAGGTTGTTTTCCCGGAGCTAGGAGGACCTAAAAGCAATGTCATTCTGAACCAAACGTCATATATAAGTATCTAATATTTAATTGATCAATCATAAGGAAACCCATTCATATTTCAACTTCACCTTGAAGGCCGAATGATCCCACTAATGTTATCCAGAATAGAAAGTTTTGTCCTCCTGCCGCCTGGAAAGATCCTCAGTTGTCTCAAGAAAGACTTGCCAGATACACAAATTTGCAATCAGAAATCCAGTATAACTATCACAAAACAACTACAACTCATGAAAAATCTTTCCTCAAGTATTTGTATTCACATATAAAGAGATAAATGCTCAAAGGTCAGTGTTAATTCTCATTTTTTAGAACCATGTACAAAAATGAAAACATGGTGCTGCTTTGTGAGTAGATGAGCTGCCAATCATGCCCATATTGAGTCTCATCAACTCTGTTAAATCTCTCATTTACCACCTACAACTGAAAATTGAATTCTAATTTTGTGGGTATTGCACAAGTTATTAAATTTAGAGAACAAGTGATAATCCTACCTCAGTCATGTTGAAGATGAAATTGGGGATGGTGGGCAATGCTCTGCTGCCAAGATGAACATATGCATCTACCGTCAAATTCTGAAATCTGACCTCAATTTTAGGAAACTCCAGATTTACTCTGTAAAACCAATAGAAAAGAAATCACAGTCAAGTTGAACGAGAAAAATAAACATTCGTTATGGCATAGCATGCAAAAAAAAATGTAACATCATACATATCTATCTTCCTCAACCACACATGAGATGCCTGCTAAATGACAGTGAGAGAACAGGAAACACTATCTAGGATTCATATTTTGGTAAAGGAGATGTACCCATATCTGGACATATTTTTATATACAAGGATATTCAAATACTAGTTGAACATACTTGTTGGATATTCCTTTTTTTCCATATCCTAAGATTCATAACATATCCCCAACATATCAGAGGTGCATGCGGAGTAATGCATGAGTTGTACAATTTTGTTAGATTTATGATGCATTTATATGATTTGTCCACTTTATCAATGAAGAATTATGATTAACTGGATTTAATGATTTACATGACTTGAAACTAATTTATATTTGTGGTTTTTCAAATCTTTAAGTGTTAAGGCCCTACAAAACCACGCTCTAGACAACATACATCAACTCACCCAAACATAAACTAAATTGTTGTATCTATGACATATCTGTAATTGTATATTTTTTTCAATATTTGTCATATTTGTGTACTCATACTGTGCTATAAATTTATCCTATATCTGTACTAGTGCAACATAAGGCAAAAAACGGAGATGACATTTGGGCCCAGAAGGCACCAAAAAGGAGTAACACAACAACAACTAGCCTTTTATCCCAAGCATATGGGGGCCAAAAAGGAGTAATAAAAGGGAAAAACAAATCAGCTCAAACAAGAACAATGCAACAAAGTTAATGATAAACTTCCCAAATGTTAAGACCTGGAACGTCTAAAATAATATGTCGATTCCCTGTAAGTTTATGAATATGATTAGACAGAACTGCATGATTATAAAACAACAAATTCAAGAGATGATTGAACACTACGGATATGCAAATATAGCAATAAATAATTGCAAACAGTAAACCTCATTTCCATGGCAAAATACATGAACAGGAAACCTAAAGATACTCCATATATACAAAATCAATTAACAAATAAATTTGAGCAGTATATCTACAAAAAAATCGAATACTGATCTAATTTTACAAAGGATACTTCAACAATGTTACTAACTAACCCCACCCCACCCCCGGTCCCCCACACAACCAGCAGAAGGAGCAGTTTTGACAACACACTATCGACACTTCTTGGGAGACACGTAACGAAACTTCTTGGGAGACAAAGGACACACTAAATGTATCTATCATCCTTTCCAGTACAAATAGGAGGGAAATAACTCAAAATTTCAACAATAATAATCAGCTCTTTCCCTAAACTTTTGGTGTTAATTTCATCAATCATTTTCTTCCATACATCTTTATTAAGGGCTGTCTCGTCTATTATATTATTAAACTAACCTAACTATTAAATTTTCATTAATATCTATTAAAGAACATAACTTTATCACTCCTCACTGTTGCAATTAGCGTCTTCATTGCACACCTAAAACCATCTCTCATTTCATGATGCCCAAATCAAATAACAATATAATTTGACCAATATACCTACAAAAATTTGGCATATTAATCTAAATTATCGAAAGATATTATAATAAGCTTACTACCTACCCCCGGTCCCCCACACAAATAACAAAAGGAGCAGCTTTGACAACAAACTAAAAACCCATAAAATGACACACAACCACATTTCTTTGGATCAAAAAGGAAAAATGGCAGTAAGCGACAACAACAATAATCTCTTAATCTAAACTTTTAGCGTAGTTTACATCAATCGTTTTCTTCCAGACATCTTAATTAAGCACCGTCTCCTCTATTATGAGTATCAACCACCATATCAACAACAATACCATACTTTTTTCACTCCTCACTATCGCAATTAGCATCTTCATCGCACACTTTCCATCATCTTAATCTGTTCTCTACGCTCTCAGCAGGCACTAAAACTAACTTAATTAGGGCTGCGTTCATTTAAAAATTCCCCAAATTGCCACCAAAAAAAGGCAGCCTTTCACGCATTAGCACACTATGACTAAACTAAAACGCGCAATAATCAACAAAAGAGCACCAAAAGGGGCGAAATCTCACGCATCGAACCGCCGTCGAATCCGCTGAAAGAACTGCTCCGAGTCGCCGCCGGTATCACCGACCAGCCGATCCAAGAGCGCCGTCCGGTCGCTGGAGCTGAGCCCGGACACGTCGATCTCCGAGTAGTCACCGGACGAGTTCCTCAGGATCCCCCGCCTGACCCGCGAGAACGTGGGCAGGCGCTCGAGCGCCGCCCACCGGAGCGCCTCCTCGTCGTCGGAGGACTCGCGGAACGAGCTCGAGCGCGAGAACGCGGGCTCCGTCGAGGTCCACATGCCCAATTAGAGAAAACCCTAACCCTAGCCCTAGGATTTGAAGTGAGAGAGGGATGAGGGAATGGGGGTGAGGGGTGGTTTTAAATGGGGAGTGGGTGATTGAGCCCAGCGAACGCTATGGTTGTTGAGCAGTGCATTTATGGACTCACCCTCTCTCTCTCTCTCTCTCTAACTTTCTTGCTTTCTTTTGTTTCTCTCACTAGGGGAGGAGAGAGAAAGAGAGAGGGAAAAGAAGATTTAAAACGGTTGGGAAAAAGAAAAGCCATGGCTTCTATGGAGCATACTTTAATCGGTTGGGATGATGAGACCGCAAGGTTGTATTTTTTTCTCAGATAAATACCAGACTTTTTATAGGTTGCAAATAATATCATGGATTCTTGCTCAATACCCCCTGCAGTTTATCTCAACCATCAATTGCCATTTGATCGTTTCTCTTTGGACAATTCATGTTGCTCAGGTTAGTTTTAACTGGAATCTGCCTTCGAGCTGCTTAAAGTATGATTTAAATGATTTTAAAGATTCCGATTCCGATTGTTCTAATGCATTGTTATTAGTCGGAGTATACATTCTAACGGATATTGAACTTTCGTATTTTTTTCATGAAAAGATATTAATTGGAAAAATCGTTGAAAGCATGTATATTCACAGTTTATAAGATTTTTGGTATTTAATTATCTACAGGACATTATTACACTGAGAGTTTAGGAACATCCAAAAGGAAAAGCTTTGGACAAACTTGTGTTCATGCAAGTTGGTTTCTTTTTGGAAGGATTGCATATATTAATTTACCAACAAAGACAATGAAGGTTGAGGAATATTATGGGAAAAGCTTGGACTAACTTGTGTTCATGCAATTAGTTTCTTTTCAAAACAAATGTATTTATCTACAAGATACTGAAAGCGTCAATATTCTAATCAAAGGTTAAGATGCCACTATACGTGCACTCCTCTTCAAAATATTGTATGTTTCAATAATTTCAATGATAAGACTAAGGCCATGTTTGGGAATGGAGTTAACTTTTCTAAACCGCAGCTTCGTAAAGTTAGCAAAACTTAACTTCCAAATGCTAACTATACTTGTTTGTCAAACATTTTGGAGTTGAGATAATTTAAAAGTGAAAATACTGCAGTTATATAAACTCCAATCTAATCAAAATTATCTAAATTCCATATTTTGAGTTTTATATAAAATCCATTCTTGAAGTTTGAGTCGTACAAACCATAATTTGTAACCCCTACCTTTAATAACAAGCCAACCGGATACCAATTTCCTCTCAGGAGGTCACGGGTTCGATTCCCGAAGAGGGTGGATCTCAAAAAATACCTCTACTTTCAAATAAACCATATTTAGCCAAACTCCATACCTAAAGAGGGCCTTAATATGCGAAACATTTATTCCGAGGGTGGTTACACGAAAAAGCGTGTTTGTTAAGTTTTCCAAAAGGAAAGGTATCTCCGTTTCTTAGTTAAACTATGTGAATATTAAAATATACATTATTATTCTTGAGCATGGAAATTTAGTTAGCCTGTGGCTTATTGGTTTTGTATTCTTTGAATTGAGTTGGACCTTTATTTGAATTGTATTTTATGATGTTATTGGTTTTGGACTCGGATTTGGATTTTAAAATCTAGCATTTTTGGTTTTGGACTTGGATTTAGAATTTAAAGTATAGCGTTATTGGTTTGAGACTTAAAATTATGCGTCGGTGGTTATAAAACTTTGGTACTTAATTTGTTGAAAACGAGGGTGGCGGTGGTTATTATCACATTAGATTGTGAAGAAATTTAGTTGAAACTTTCATGATTGCTTGAGGAACTTATTTATTGTGCAGACAATTTTTTAGCATAGGTATCCATTAAGGTAGGAAAAGCAATATTACTCTCAAGCTTATCTCAATGGATAATTACTCACTTTGCTTCAAAATGTACAACGTTCAAAAAGGAATATGACCAAAACCCTAAAACGCACATTATATGAGGCCCATTGCAAATCCGCCAACGTCTCCAGTATGTTAAAACGTTTGGCTGTATTTTTAATTTGTTTACGATCTGCATGCATGTACCAGTAGACTTAAATTGTTTCTTCCTTATATTATTTGGTTTTTAGGATTGTTAAAGCTAAAACTAGTTCCAAAACAGAAAGCTTTCGTTACGTGTACTTTACGGAGAAACAACAGACAATGTACAAATACTTAAAATATACATACATATACATGGAATGACATTAAAAGAACATGACTTTTTCTCACATTATTCATACAGAAAAAGTATAGTAATTCATGCCCCGTTTTCTCCTTCATTTGCCCTCTTGCCTTAAAAGCACCATATGCATGATGCATCATACATGGCATAGGACCCACATGGATACATGATGCATTTAATTCAAAGCGAGTGGATCACATGCCATTGTTGCCAAATTTCTCATGTTCCCTTCATTTTTGGCACCTTTATATATATATATATATATATATATATATATATATATATATAAAAGGTTAATGGAGCCATAGGAGGTAATTTCCTGGTGTCAGAAAAATACATGCTCCATGATTTTTTCGACGATCAACATACATATATACATACATATAGAGAGAGAGAGAGAATAACGGAGGAAAGCGGTCATAGGAGAGGATTTACTCCTATGGCATCGAAAAAATACAACCTCCATCATTTTTTCCGACGATCGGCATCCATCATCATCATCATCGTTATCATCTAAGATGTGCGTACACCAAATTTCATGTGATTCCATCACTTTTCACCGTTGAATTAGCAATGTAAAAAGTTCTATTGTCAGTATACCATTAATTTTGCACCAACTAAATCAACGGTGGAAAAATTGTATAATCACATGAAATTTGGTGTATCCACATTTTAGATGATAAAGATGGAGGTGATGTATGCCGATCGTCGAAAAAAAAATAAAGGATGCATTTTTCCGACGTCATGGGAAGAAATTCCCGCATGGGGCATATATATATATATATATATATATATATATATATATATATATAAGGTACGAAAAACAGCAACACGCTACAATTTATACAGTGGAAAAGACATTCATTAATAAATGGGATATATATGAGTCTAAAGTCTAAATATCAAAGATAGAAAAATACTTTGTTTATTTGCATCCAATGCATGTATATGATTTTGTCTGCGTCTAAGCTGATATAGCAGGATTCAAAACGACATGTAAAAATTATCATACATACTGAAAGAGATTTTCAAGTCATAAATGGGTTCTCATCCAGCTAGCTAATTGTAAACCGGCATGAAAACTGTCATAGATATTGGAAAAAGTTTCTAATTATTAAATGGGTTCTCATCCTGCTAATCAAAAACTAGCCTCAATACCATAATAGATATTCAAACGAGGTTTCGAATTGTTCCGTATCATCTTGATGCCTTGCAACTGTGACTGCGCGGATAAAAACTTCAAACTTACATGAACTATGAGCTAATAATGCACTTTAACTTTGATGGTGCATGAACAGAGCAGAGCAGCTGATCAGCTGCCTCGCATATCCATAACAGTCAAGATACCATGTGACTCCTGCTGCATCGTGAAATCAAAATTAATGCATGCAGTGATTTTCTTGGCTGGAATGAGCTTAATTTTATCCCACAATTTCTTTCTCATGCTATTTGAGGAAGCTTTTTGGCCTTTACAGCACAAGTTGTAGACCAAGGAAGGCCTACACCATTAAATTTCTGGAGAGCAAGGGCCACAAGTTCGCATACGTGGTTGGTTGGTTCCCATGCACTCTCAAATGGATTTTATGCGTCCCACACTAGCATTTTACACGTACGATGCATGTTTGTAACTTGAATGAAAATATTATAATATGTTATTACAATATTTAAGTAAAAAAAGATAGTTATAAAGAAATGAAAGTAGAATTTGAAAAATGATAAAATTAAAATAATTTCTAGAAAGTTCTTTGTTGTCTTAAGTTTGAATATAATATAAATTAAATTTGGAGTTTGATGATGCTCGATATCGGTGGTCTCCCAGATCAGGACACGTGGCAGATGAAGTGTCCTAGAGCATGCAAGAAAGGACCTACAGTGGCCGACCAGACCACTCCTGTGCTCGTCCTACAAGCAAACGCCGGCTCACCTCCGAGCCCCCAGAACAATTGGCCTCCTCGGCCCCACAGCTCGTCTCCGAGCTATCGCAGGCCCGAGCCTCCTCGGCCCTCTCAGCTCGCCTCCGGGCTCGAGCAGAACCAAGATACCTCGGCTCTTCCGCTCCTCCGCGAGCTCTCCCGCCAAGGTCATCTTCCTCGGTCTCATCGACCGACCAACAGCACCGCTTGCAGGCGTAACCGCCATCCCGCGAATCTCGCCATGCGCGAGATCTCGCCGGCCACATCCCACGTTCCACGCCACCACGATCCCCCATTAACGAGTCTGTCTCGCCATTAATAGGAGGTCCCGCTCATCACGCGGGCGTGACGTCGAGAGCGCAACGGCCGGCTTGATTCTCGCGCCTGCCTCGCCTTCTACCACTGCTATATAAACCCCTCTCCCAGACGATCGAAGTAAGCCATTTTTACTCCATTAAGCCGTTACTTTGCTCGGATCTCTAGTCTAACTTGATCGTCGGAGGGTCCTCGGTGGTACAACCACCCCGGGACTTCCTTGCAGGTAACTTGGCAACCACAACCTCAACCAATTGAGATCCACACGCTTCAGGAGCGACACCCTCCAGATCAAATCTCAGCCACCCATCGCCGCCATCAGCAGATCAGCGGGAAGCAACATCTGAAGGAGATCACGCTACCTCCGTCAGCTAGCGCCGTCTGTGGGAACACCTTGATTCCACAAAAATATAAGTTCGCCTCCCGATCTCAACCTAATGGCGAGCGATCATCACGACGATCCAAGCCCCAGCCGTCACCTCCCCCTCAACGGAGGCACGGACGAACCCCCTCCGCCGAATGCCATCAACGCCCTCACCGGCCGGATAGACCGACTCACGTCCGTTATAGAGACGCTGATCCACGTCCAAACGGTAGGGCAAGATCACCAGGTCGCCGCTCCCCCGCCTCGGGGCCAGGATCCCTACAGAGGGAGAGAAGGCTCCGTCCGCGTCGGCATTGCCGACCACCGCCTCGCTACCTCCTACGGTCGAGGATCTCCCGGACCGATACGTTCTGAGACCCGCTGGGCACCCCACAGCTCGACACCAAGTGTAACATTTCAAAAAGATAAAATATTATTTTTGGGAAATTTTATAATTTAATATTATTTTTAATGAATATTTTAATATTTCGGTATAATTAAATACCGATAAATGAGAAAAGGAAAAGAAAAGGAAAAGAAAAGAAAAAGAGAAAGAATAGAATAATGGGTATGGGTGAGAGAGAGAAAGGTGAGGGTGTGTTAACTTGGTCATTCCTCTTTATTCTTCACTCATTCTTCTCCTCTCTCCTCACCTTGTTGCTGCTGCTGCTGCCCTAGTCCCCTCCTTCTCTTCATCCCTCTCAAACACCATGATAAACACCTCAAAACCCTATCCCCATTTCACAAAAGTTGTGCACAAGCTCAAGGGAAGCACATTGGACTAAGAAAGGAAAGGTTTTGGACACTTGGGGCAACTCAAGAATTTTCTTGAGTTGCCAAATGAGGTATTTTCTGAACCACTAGCTTAGTTTTCCCATTGCTTTCACATCCATGTTAGCTTTAAACCGATATAGTGATGTTTAGTGAGGGTATGAAAATTCTAGTTAGGGTTACTGGAAATTGAGAGTTGTGGTGAGCAATTAAGCTCAGTAGAGACCATACAAACCCCCTAGTGCTAGAATTCAGGCCTAAAACGGAGACTAGAAACCCGGAATACGGATTTAGAAAAGCCGATATCGGAAAAACTGTGATTCTGTGAAGGTTAAATGGAATCTGCTATCACCCCGTGACTCTGAAAATTATTTTGCATGGGCAGTGATACATGCAGGCACTTAGGAAGCTACCACCAAAACCCTAGCCTCTAACTTCCAATTATGGCCGCAGATTTATTCCTTCTGGCCGCAATTTGCGGCCAGACCTGGAGCATTTTGGCCCGTTCTTGTTCTGTAGCTCCTACATCTATAAATTAGACCCCTGGCATATGCAAAATTGTCCAATTTGACCTAGGGTAGAATCTGGAGCCTTTTTCCTGAGTTGCTGTTTTAACTCGTGTTTTCGTTTGCGTATTTTAAATTCTGGATTGGTATATTTGCGTTTTACCTCGATTACTTGGCGTTTGTACGACAATATCGAGGATTGTTTGATGGTTTTGAAAGCGTAGTCCATAGGTTCTAACCTATAAGCTTTTAAGCGTATCGTTTTGGTTTTCGCGTGTCGTTTTGGTTTCGATTTGGTTTTAATGCGATGTGATACGTGTGATATGTAGGTACCCCCACGACGATTCGAGACGAGGAAGAAGATGATGGCGATATCAACATCGACAAGCAAGACGCAAGGTGAGTAGATTATATCTACGGGGGAAGTCGGATGGATGGCGTGTAGCACCCCCGCAGTTCGATGTTTAGTATAGTATATATATACTATTTATGATAGCTTATTGTGTGTCGTGGATATTTGGGATGAGATTAGGTGTACTATGGTTAGATTAGGGCGTAAAAGTAAACTAGTATAGTTCCTAGTTGCGAACCCTAGAATAGATTTACACCCATACGCACACACATGCATATTCGTTATACATATACCTAGATGACGAGGATAGTGTATGATATTTGGAGATGAGTCGATGAGATTGGGCATAGTGCCATGAGATCGATGATATGATGTGATTCGTATTTGGGATACAACATGTGATTTTAGCGGGCCTTTGGACGTGTGTTTACACACGCATTTATATAGATGGTATCGATTTGTACTAGACTTAAATCAGTACCCCAGATCATGAGATATGATGATAAGGATACCTGATAATTGATGAGATGAATGTGATATTGACCCGTACCCAGCTTTTGGGATGCCGTACGATGATTTACCGTACGAGCTTCATATTGATGATAGATCCGCACTCATGACTCGAGGATGTCATATGATATTGTATCGTACGCGATACCTTTGAGGCGGGATCACCGACTATTATATATATATATATATATATATATATATATATATATATATATATATATATATATCGACTCAGATTTAGGTGTTTTCCATACCTTTCGATTAGATTGTTAGTTAGGTCTGTAGATTACTTAGTAGACGTTAGACTAGACCTAAGTCATACCTATTTCAAACTAACGAATCGGGAGCATTTTAAAGACAGGCAAAGGGATTCTACGGATATTTTCAAAAGACGCATCTCTTCTTAAAAACACCGTAGCCCTTATTTTTCTAAAAACCCCGATCGTCTTATTTCAAATGGTAAAAATGTATGACATTCGCATATTGATGTAGATTCTTCACTGTTACATTTATTAGTCGATTTCTGCAAACTCTTGTTATTCGTATCGCAATGCATGTGCAAATGGTTATGGTTATATAAAAATCATGCTGTTAGGACACCAACACCATTATCGAAGATGCATATGTTCCACGTATACTTACTTGCCGGCTCACACACTTCATCATCGATAATTGCCATGTCACTACACTGTAGGACTGTTACATTCAGGATATGACCCCTTGCATGATATACTGGTATGCTTACATTCTTTTATATGTCGCATACATCATTCTTTATGATTATACGCATTGAGATATGTTGTTTCCATGATATTTATGGATTTGGGAACCGTGGGTATTTCAAAAGAGAGTATGTATTGTTTTAAAAACCCGGTTACCCTTGATATGATATTTCAGTGCGTCCACCATGCGTTTTCTCGGTTCTGAGACGTGTGCTTGAAACCAGATTCGAGGAGTTGGATGATCCGTTTGCGGGTTCATGGTGGACCCGGTATGGTTCCCCGAGGTGAGAAATGTTTTTCGTGGAGCAGACGATGAGCCTGGCAGGGTGGCTAGTACCTACCGGTGATTGTATTTGAGCTCGGCGGATATCCGGAGGATACCGACCGGAGTTGAGAGATGATATGGGCCGATCCAGACTGACGGAGCCCGATATATGAGGATTTACGTGCCGATGCTAGGCACAGGTTTCATGATGTTTTCGAGTGTCGATGCTTGACACTCAGGTTCCATGATTTTGATATGTCGCGAGCGACACATGTTGATTTACATCCTCATACTTCCATGCATATGCTTTATGATATTTACATGCATGATGCTTATTATCATTGGGTGACACGTGGACGATTTCCACATACATATATTGACATTGATGATATTGATCACACAGTTGGATGATATCCACATATTCATAGACTTCATGATATAGTCGACATTGATCATACCTCATATTTATGATATGTTATTACCTGAGGCACTGACACGAGCTTTTGGTACTACACTCATGTATAGATGTTTACCCTAGCCACCTTATCATGCTTCAGACATATTCATATTGAGGATATATTATTACTGATCGTATTGACCTAGGATTATGTCATGCATACGATTTCTACTCTGCGATGTTTTCTATTCACGGGTTGGCAACTCACCCCCGTTGTGACACAGTTCTTGCAGGTTTTGCCGTACAGGTTTGATTGCTGCTCTTCTGGCACATTGTTTCCTTTCTGGGTGATTGCATTGGTAGGTGGGTTCACTCGCATCGTGACCACCCTTATATTTATTTTATTCGGTTGTATCTAGAAATTCCATCAACCAAAACTTGTATATTGTTTCAGACTTAGAAAACCAGTTATGTATTATTTCGACCTTAGAGTCGCGCGTTGTAGTATTATGGTTTTCATGCTGATTTTGAGTTCTTTTTCAGTTTTGATCCTCGCCCTTTGGCGTTGTATATTATATTGCTTGCGTGGTTTTGACCGTCGATTGACGAAGAGCCAGCTCCCGCTTGGGGATGCATTTTATCATTGTGTATATATTATTCTTGTTGTACCCCGTTCGGGGCCATTATTTACAAAGGAAACTCTGCCGAAATTTTCAGAAAAGAATATGGAGTTTAAAAATGCATATTCGGCTTACTTATTTAAAAACATTGTTTTTAAAACATGTTTTCCTTACTTCTTAAAAAAAACTAGATTTCTTATTTACTTCTTAAAATGGTTTTAGATTTCTGGGCTTTTGGCTTACTTGAATTAGATGGGGTCCTATAGACTTCATATGATTCAAGTGCCAGTCACGTGCTATTTCGGATCGTGACAAAGTTGGTATCAGAGTGCTAGGTTAACCTTGGTTCGAGTCTAAGTTTGACTATGCGGAGCCTAGAGCGTTTATATATATATATATGGAACTTAGGCTTGACCTTACGGAACTTAGACTTAGTCGAGGGGGTATTATACCCGAACTTTCATCGCGTAGGATGACCCTTGGTTGATGGAGTATGTAGCTTGAGTAGAGTGACGTACCGTACGTATGTTCCGCGGCATATTTACGATACGCTACTCCGCTTAAGAAACCTTAGGATGTACATTTCCTTGCACAGTATTCTATTCATTCCTATGATCTATCCTCATCGGTGTTGGTTATGATTTTGCTGCCACGATTGCACGGGCAGAGAGAACTACGGCTAGAGTTGCGTCAGCTTGAGCTCGTCATGGACGAGAACTGACCAAGGCGTGATTCCAGAGACGTACAATTGCATAAAGGCTTCGTTTTACTGTGTTTTCGCGCCATGAGCGTTTGACAGATCGTTGTTACGAGATTTCCCAGATGTGCTGATCGGCACCAGAGGATCAGGCTACTGCTAGAGGCCAGTCAGGATGTGATGACCATTGATATATCTTTTATTCATGGTGATTGAGGCGCTGTTCAGCATATAGACGAATGAGCCCGTTGTTGCTGCAAATGACGAGATATCGTCCAGATGATTGAAGCTACTGCAGCTTGAGCATATACTCAGAGATGATAGAAGGTCGCTAGTCACCCGAGGATGAATGACTAGGACATGTGGTTCGTTCGTTTACCCCGATGCGAGGTCATCAGATAGATTGATTCCAGCTAGAGACGACTTCACGCAGATTCGTTGAGAGTCGATAGAGACAATCGAATGTCAGGAACCCGATTCTAAGTTTAAAGTATTCGGAAGACAATGCAAGTAATGCTATGGACCCTCTAGAAGAATGAAACCCTAACTCGACGTAATGACCATGGAACGCCTTCGAACCTTAGGGTTTGCGGCAGTTTAGCGGTGCCATTTGTGAGGCTTGGGTTTGCCCTTCTACGGTTGGTCCACAGGTGCTGTGGTATGTACCGGAATACTATTAAACTGTACTCAAGATGTTGATCTCTTGGGGGATTATGAGGTTCTGACGAATAGATCGGATGGTTCGACATCATTCGGATATCATGTGATGGTACACATTGCTTGGGAGACTCCAGACACGAGTATAGCCGTTGGAGCACAGTCCATGCAGCCACGAGAAGACGAGTCCGAATCAGTCGACATTGGAACAAAGTTGAGTAAAGAGTTCGCACGAGATTTCGACCAGATGACATTCTACTCCGCTGACATCAGAGATGCGATACACATGCAGAGGCGTTGTACTTGGATATACCTTCCAGAAGGAGTCGCGATGAGCATACAGCCATTCCGGAATGAGAAACAGATATAGCAAAGATGATAACTTCCGGGCAATTCGGCAGAAACGAGATTTGAGAGAGACCTCGACAGGACCTTTCTGGAATACTATACGAGAAGACTTGGACCGAGGAGTGGTCATATTGCGCACACCCAGCAGGCCAGAGTTCGGCATCGTCGACGAGATAGTTGACCAGGTTAGGATAGAGGACCTCACCCAGATGCGTTGTGAATTGATCAAGAAAGGACGAGTATAGAGTATACCTCCGCAGGTTGGGACGAGTTCCTGAGGACGTGTTCGGCCAGATATCTTCTACAGAGTGATGAAGATACCGAGTTCATGATTTCGAGTCCGTGTGAGAGACTTCGGATGGACCGTACATGAGAACAATTGCAGTGCGCAGATAGAGACGTGACGTCGGAGTAGACGATGATATAGACAAGTGGGACAAGAGGTTCGTGCGAGATGCTGACGAGCTGTTGTTACTCCCCGTTAAGATTAAAGGTCGGGTATGTCAACAGAGGCGTTGGGATGCGACCAGTTTCCGAGGAAATGCTGTGCTGAGGACGCAGATGTCCAGAGAGCGAGAAAAGATTACGCGAGAGTACCAGCCTCCGTACAGTTCGGCATAGGCGAGATAGAAAGAGACCTTGAGCGGGATTCCTTCCAGGACACTACTGCGATAAGATTTGCACCCAGGCTCAGATGTGTGATGTGTACTCAGAGGACCAGAGGTCGGCGCCAGTGACGTGCTGCTTTACGAGTGGTCGCGAGGATTGACCGAGAGATGATCAGAGAAGTGCCAGGACGGAATCATCCCCGTTAACACACCTGACAGGGCCGATGAGCTGATGAATTGCGAGATTGGTAATCCACAGAGGGGATAAGGATCCAGAGACAGAGGACGCCAAACCATGAACAGGAGGCAAGTAAATATCTTGCGTTGCTAGCATCGGATGCACCGACACCTTCTCGACTGCGAAGGAGGAAATATCGACGGCGGTATTTATGAATTGTGATTTTGTGATTCGATTATCATGTATCCGTCACCTTGGATTTCGGTATTTTGGGAGATCTATTCGCATGATTTGGTCTTGATGGCTGAGTTCCATGATTTCTGTTTTCGTGCACCATGGTTGCACCTACTGGGTATTATATTTTGCGCATACTTATTACGCTTGAGATATTGATGGTGATTTCATGCCTATTTTATGCCGGTTATTTGATTTACGCTTCCAGCATAGTTTTCATGCACTTTTAGTGTTTTGATTTGGATTTTGGCGCATGATGAGCGCATGTTTTGAGATACGATTTTGGTGCACACCAGATGCACTAAATCGGGATTCCTTGTGCATGTCAGATGCACCTGATTTTGCTGTTAGGCACGCCCGTTGCCCTTGGCAGATGTTTCGTGCACACCCGTTACACCTAGATGATGTTTCTGTGTACATGTATGGTACATATATGGATTTTGATTTCCGTGCGCACCAGACGCACAGGGTATTCTTATATACATTTTTGGGATTTATTCCTTATAGACCAGTACATTTTTATGATATTTGCTATTGTTTTCGTACTGAGCAGGACTAGTCAGAGGACAGTGCCTTGTGTTGGATATAGTGCCCTCAGAGTCAATTATTGGATCACAGGCACGTGATTGCAATGATTGAGGGATGACCTCTACCGGAAGGACAGTCTTACTCAAGATGATAGTATGCTATTTGGTTTATCTTTATCATCGTGTACTGCTTTAGGTGACATTACTGATCACTATTACACATTGATAGAGCCCTTAGGATCCTGCTTGACTACCAGCAGTATGAGGGCGATCATATACGTGGGAGCTGGGGTCTATAAGCACATCCTTAAAAGGTCCCTAGTCGTGGGAGTTTCGAGACAGGGCATCGATTCTCCAGAGTAGACAAGTGTATACAGTCGAGACCCCGACGAGGGGCGGTGGCCGGTCTCACAAGCCACTGGTGTCAGTTGGTTCACCTAAGATGTATACAGGTGCTCATTGGGTTATGAGTACACCGGACAGGACTCGCCGGGAACCTGCTAGTTGGGATTATACCAGACATCAGATAGCAGTTCCCAGATGACATGTGTACAGGTTAGTTCATCGACCTGAGATCGTCATTTGTCTCGTATGAGTTCCCACTGTGCTTTGATTACTACCCTACCACGCTCAAAGGAGACGTGCAAACAGGTTTTAGTTGGGTACAGTCCCGAGCCACATGGAGGCAGTGAGCGGATCTTCAGGGGTTCGTCTCTCCCGGTATTGGGGGTGAGGTTCGCTGTGTCTAGGAGAGCCATTACACAAAGCCCTCGGCCGAGGCAGGAGATTTACTGGTAGGTATTCCAGTAGTATCTCAGGGTGTTCTGGGCTACACTCCGACACGACTTGTACCGCTTTTGGGGGTCTGATTTTTACCAACCCCCTAAGCCCGCCATGCGATACTCATAGACGAACGGACCGGACTGTACGGATATTGTCACTGACAGGCTCAGTAGGGTGTCAGGATAAGTTCGCTCATCGACGTCCCTTTTAGTCAATAGCTGGTGGCCCGTCACGTATGGCTAATACCTCTGACGTGCTAGTGGTTAAATCCACAGCCATAGTATTGAAGAGTCTTTAGAGTCCACCACACACAAAGTTACTCAAGTTTCGGGCGAAACGCTGTAGAGGCCGTATGGAGATATGGCAGGGTTCGATCAGATACGTGCGGTATTGCATGGATCGTGATCGGACGGTTTTTACTAGCCGGCTTTGGTTTAAGCCGGATCCTAGTATTAGATAGTGTAGTTTTGTCTCTTTGCATTTGTGTTCAGTGGGAATACAAATGCGGGCATGTATTTGCAGTAGCGGGGTTTTTCTGTAATTTATTACGGGATCAGTTTTCTGAAGTTGCCAGTTTGTATTCCGTTCCGGCCGGTTTTCCTTTGTTCCTTCCCGGCCGGACTTTTCGATGGAGGGGGTTATTTGCAAATGTGCAAATAACATTTACGGAGGGGTTTTCTTGTATTTGTGGCATTATGATAGATTTAGCATCATGAGATTCCATTTTAATCTCATCATTTGCATTTATTGTGATGAGAGTTGATTTGCTTTTTGATGAGAGGTTTGCTTTGGATGTGGTCACCTCTTTCCTTTCCTACACTCACCTCCCTTCTTGGTTTTGGTTTTTCTCTCCACCATTTGTTTTGTGAGGGACCAGCCACTAGAAAAAGAGAGAGAGTTCATTTGTATGGTTTTCTTCTTCATCTCTTTTTCCTTGCTAAAATGAGAGAACCATTATTCCTCCAAAGTTCATTCTTCACTTCCTCCACCATGGCAACTAACTAAACCTCAAAAGAGACAAGCTACTACACTACACCTACAGTGCCCTTGGACGCGTCGGCTTGCTAACTTCGCGCCCGAGTTGCCTCGGTCCAGAGGTGGGAGCCCGTAAAAGAAATCGGCTACGTGGTGCCCTTTCCGACGAGAAGGTGACGAACGGTGATTCCGCGGGAGATCGGGACGACGGCGAGAAGACCGAAGGACACGGATCGCTCGGTATATCTCTCACCTCATCTCTTGTTAGCTAGCATTGGGTTAATTGTTACGATCCGGGTTTTATTGTCCGCGGTAGCGCCGGTTTAAAGTTAAGAAAAAATTTGTTTCCGCATTTTGGCCTCGGATAGACGGCCGGGGCACTGCCATGGCGCAACATTGTATCAGAGCCACGCCATTAACTTAGCCTAGCTTGTTCTAACGTGTTTAGAACTCGATCGAACAATAAAATCCCAAAAACTATATTTTCAAAGGCACAAGTTTCTGTCGAAATTTTTTTTGGCTCCAAAAATTTTTCAGTACATTGCAGAGACATGTGCAGGAAATTCGAAGCATTCTGTGAAAATTTGGTCGCGTGATGTCTCTATTAAACCGCGGAACCACGGCCAAACCCACGTTTTTGCCGCGGTTCCGCGGCCATTTTAACTATTCATTGGACCAAATTTTTTCAGTGAGCTTCTGGGTTGAAAATAGGGTTTTTGGAATATTCTTTTTAGGCCCAGATTTTCTTTAAGTGCTACAGCAATGCTTGGGGCCCAGTTTGGGTAAATTTGATCGATCGAAAATTTTAAACATGTTAGTTCACAGTATTTACATTATATCTGCGACCATGAATGTCACTTGATCGGTAAATCCTGTCTAACTGCTATAGCCCTTTTAGACGGATTTACGAACGTGACATTCACGTTGATGTTCTGTGTTGTGCTGTGATGTTGCGGATTGGTCATAAAGGATAGCCTGGATGCAATGTTAGTACAGATTCATTTTATATGTACATTTGATATTGCGGGACGAGCGTCCGACATGTGGACTGCCGTCACTGCCTGTTTGTATTATTCTTTTGGGGCACGACCGGGTCGAGGTCGATGTACCCGTTGTATGTATATTTTACTTTCTGTACTAGGATTACCCCGCGGAGGGGTGCACGGATAGCGGGTTCTAGAGGGCAACGGGCCCGCATCTCATGGCATTGAGACGGAGGGGGCTTCACTCTAGAATTGGCGGGCTATTCGCCGCACTCGTAGGGGGTACAGGTTGACCCAGGAGGGGTGCCCAAGTTACCGGATTCCGTAAAGTGCTGGGTGGTCCATTCACGTTGCTGAAGGGGGCTTCCCCACTTCAGGTTTTGGCGGGTAACTTGCCGCGCCCGTAGGGGTTTAGGATTTCATTGCATAGGCTATCCACACGACCAGGGGAACGTCGGGTTTCAGTAGCGGCTCTATGAAACCCGGGGATCCCAGATATCTGTATTGTTCTGTGATGCTGATTACATTTCTGTGATGTTGCATTTTATCACGCCTTGATCGAATATTATATATTGATATATATACTAGTAGATGTTGTATATGTTTTGCATCCGCGCTAGTCCAGTCCCCGCTCTGTCGTTAGTTAAGTAACCTAACGGGGGATGACGGGACCCAGTGGCGAATGTGGATGGCATATACGTACATCATTATTTTCGTTCTTTATTGGTGTGATCAATTGATGGGACTGCATTGATTCGGATCAATGCAAGCTAAACAAACCTATTCTGATATTGTTGGAACATTTTTCAAAAAGCTGTTATTGGAAGGGCGTTCTCTTTTGTTTTGCACAGTGGTATTCAGTTGGAATATCCTGCTCCTCAGTCGACGAGGCAAGGGCCGAGATCCCTTCACCGGGAGTGACCCCTTGGACAGAAGTTTGCGTCAGGGCAATAACTTCACTATAGCCGATTACTTTTGCTTTGCATCGTGGTATTCAGTTGGAATATCCTGCACCCCATCCTACGGGGAAAGAGCCGAGATCCTTTCACCGAGAGTGACCTCTTTAGCAAAGGTTTTCGTCACTATATTTTTATAAAAAGCTATGCAGTTCCTTCAACGATATCAAGTTCATTACGTTAAAGGTTTTTCGCCAAAAACCAGCCGTAGCCCTCCGTCATTTCTTACGGGTATTGTTTAGTATTCGTGCTGCGTTTGTTGACTCCGTCAAGGCGTAGTGTACGGTAGCTAAGTGGTGTTTGTTTGTTGCATAAATGGGATTGGTTAGGACAGTCGTGCGGCCTTGTTGACTCCGTCAAAGGCACGTACGGGTGGGTTTAATGCAATCCAGATAATGACGGGTTGAACTTAACTAGGACTCTTTGATTTGTTGACTCCGTCAAGGTCACTTGGGTCATAGGGGTAAAAACATACATCGGGAGTTTCTAAAGAAACTGAAACTTGCCAGGCATGCGCATAGCTTCTGGAGTGTGATAACGTGAGTGGATTCTGTCACGTTATCATGCGATGATAGTTGGATCCCGATTCCCACTGATGAGTTGGTTTACTCCTCGGGTGATCCCGACTAATTCTTCTTTCAGGTTTGGAGGAGAATTTGAGGTTACAGTGGGAGGTTTCCAGATTAGATAAATTGATAACCATTCTGATCTAGGTTAGAGTGCACGCTGAGTGTTTCTTTTCTCTCTCTCTTTGGCAGCGACCATTGACCCGACCCTAGACTATGACTCAGTGACCAAGTTGACCGAACCTTCTTTAACACTGGCTTTTGGATTGTCAGAGTTGCAAACCTCATTGCCACTCCTACTTTTACCCTTTTCTCCAGGACACCCCGTATTACTACGAACGTCCACTTCCATTGGACAAAACCATCGTATGGTTATATACGAACTCGAAGGATTTTATTCGAGGATGGTTTCCGGTTCTGGAGGAAACGAATAGGACTATTCAGTTGTCTTTTCATTTTACCTTCTCTCAGGTTTCGAGTACTCCTTGGTTTAGGAGATAGTACACCTATTACGCAAATTGGATAGTCTTCTTCCAAACCTTAGGCTGGTGCCGAACGGTAGGGAATGAAGAAAACCAATTAGCATAACGATGGTGTACATAAGGTATTAAGTTAAGACAAAGAAAGGGATTAGTAAGAGGGCAAAGTAAATTGCGACTGCTATTCACGACCAAACCAAGTATTTCTTCGCCAATCCTAAATCACCTTTGTATTTCTTCGGGACACTCCGTATCACTACGAAAATCCCAAGTTTATTGGATAATCTATCGTATGGTTATATACGAACTCGAAAGGAACTTGTTCCAGTTCGGGGATGGATCCTGGTTCAGGAGAAATAGGAATAAGGTTTATTCGGTTGTCTTTTATCTTCACCTTCTCTCGCATCGCGAGTGCTCCTAGGATTAGGACAGTACACCCATTATGCTTATTGGATAGTCTTCTTCCAAACCATAGGCTGGTGCCGAACGGTAAGGAAGGAAGAAAACCATTTGGCCTAAAGGGGTGTACAGAAGGTAATGACTAAAGACATATAAAGGGATTTGGAGAGGTGGCAAAGAATTATACGGTTACAGTTGTGAATCTGGATATTGGAAGAGGCATTACTAGGAATACCCGGATACCCCATCGAAACTTTTCAATGTTTCAGTTTTACTGTGTACTGTTAAAAGAAAACTGATTTCCCAATTAGACACTTGCTCCAGGGTATGTATTTACCAGGTTTGATTCTCACATCTGTATGGTTTTACAGATGATGAGTGGGAGTAAGTTATTGGGAATTAGGTGATCATCCTCATTATATCGGAATTCGTTGTAATTGGTGATATTTGAGGAAGTCACCTGGATTGTTTGCCGGACGGCAAATATTTAGTTTTGAATATCCGTTGTTATGCACCAATTTCAAAATGATATATCTGTACGTCTATTTTTATAGAGTGAGATATACCTTTTTGAAATTATGTCTATGACATTTACCTATATCAGTGGATGGTTAGGTAAGGAGCATTGAACAACGGTGTAATTCTTCTTAACCATAAGTACAGTTTTCAACCTACGACAGACAGTGAATGAGTTATTTGACTCACGAGACTTATACAGAGTATTGTATGTTATCCAGTGTCCATTAGGACAAAAGGGTTGGTCCTCGTACTATATTCTGTTTACTTATGACTTCTCTGGTTCTTAGATAAGTGTTTCGTAGAAACACATGGTTTAAGTTTTGAGAAGTTATAGGTATAAGAGTAAAGTAGAGAACCAGGTGTTGCAAGTATCGGGATTCTTCAAGGTGATCGAAAATATAGATACTTGTGAATGGTATTCAGTTGATAGTAATGATTAAGAGAACCAGCTTCTCTTTCAGGTTACTCATAATTAGAAGTACTCCTAAGTTGAGTAACGCTGATCGGCCTCTCTTCCATTTAGTTGACATGCACTAGAGACAGCTGCATGATTTGAATCTGGTTCAATTAAATCAGTGCCTCTGTTTCTATATTGGATATAGAACAATTCATATCTTAACGATGTTAAGATACGGGGAGTTGTCCGGCTTATGCTTAAAACCAGACTCCGGATAACTCAAGGCACGTTTCTGTAATGGCTGTTTGTAGGTTGACCCGGGCTATGACGAGGGTTGACTTTCTACCATCTGGAGGATCAATAGTGATATTGTTCTTGACTCGCCACAGTTTTAATAAAAATGGATCTTTTTCAGAAAACAGTAGTGGGAGTATGCTAGAACTGGAAGTGATTCCAGAACCGCAAACGATTACTGAAAATTTGATAAGAACCTAAAGATTCAATCTGTATTGACATTCCATTGGCCACTCCGCAGATATGGTGGGTAACCTCAGGCACTCGAGAGGTACTTCGGTATGCTCAAGGACAGTGGCAGGGAGGTTCTTGTTTACCCAAACTTGCCATTGCTGTTGTTCCAGACTGTGAGACCCGACAGAAGGATGAGTATAGCGTCGTTCTAAACTAGCTTTAGAAGTGTACGTCTATATGACTTTGCCAGAGGGTTGTCGTAGTCAGTGGGAGCAGCGGAAGCATTGGTGGACAGGAGGCTTATGTCTATTTATAGACTAAAGCAGATATAGCGGAGATAGATCATCTATTTCTGATATGACATTCATAGGTTTGACTTCATCAGAATAAGGGATGGATCTGTTAAGAATGTAGTAGGGTGTGATGTCCTGGTATTTGGATGACATGCACAGAGTAGGAAGTAATATTCCTATACTACGGTCGGTTATACATTGGTTGTCACAAAGTAGTTTCTCCATATGGGACTTGGATGTTATATCAGACATTCTGGTCACTAGATCTATGGTTTTAGATCTGGATTTGGGTGGTTTCCCAATCAGGGTACTTAGACAGTATTCTAAGAGTATTTAGAATGGACGACTCCTGGCACGGTAGTATACCTGCAAGTGATGGAGTCACCCTCTTTAAAGGTGTCTTACAGACTAAAGGGGAGAGGGATACGCATGATTGGCAGATCACTTGCTTAGGCAATTGAGTTGATCATGAGATGTCAAGTACCACACCAGATGTTGTTCTTGCGGTAGATGCAATAAGTTGTTATTAATCCAATCCTGGAGAAACGATCGGAGGCAGTTTTGGAACATAAAGTGGATGTTCTAGGGATATGATAACGACAGCCTCCTTTAGGAGACGGTTATCATTCCAGGCTTCCAAGGTGACCTGGATGACAGAGTGGCTGTCAGAGTTATAGTTTTCCCTCTGACGAGGGGCAGTATTTTGGACAGGTGGTCCAGGTGGATACTGAAGGAAGGATGGCGCAGGATACTGATTAAGTTCAGTTGACGATACAGTCTAAGAAGTTTGGATTTGGAGTTCATTTATGAGCTAGGTCCCATCAGACATCCAGACATTCTAAGACAGGTATTGCTCATTTCGGGAGATGGCTTTCTCCGCGAACTTGAGAGAAAGAGAGACATAGAAAGAAACATCACAGCGGATCCACTCACTGAGGTTATTCCTCGAACGCAATAGTTTCGCAAACAAGCTTTGTAAGAATGACTAGTAGAGGAGTTGGGTGTTCGGTATCACACGGGCTGTGAGTATGCGACATCGCAATAATTAGCCTTGAGTGCAAGTGGGAGATTGTTGGATATAGTGCCCTCAGAGTCAATTATTGGATCACAGGCACGTGATTGCAATGATTGAGGGAGGACCTATACCGGTAGGACATTCTTACTCAAGATGATAGTATGCTATCTGGTTTATCTTTATCATCGTGTACTGCTTTAGGTGACATTACTGATCACTATTACACGTTGATAGAGCCCTTAGGATCCTGCTTGACTACCAGCAGTATGAAGGCGATCATATACGTGGGAGCTGGGGTCTATAAGCACACATCCTTAAAAGGTCCCTAGTCGTGGGAGTTTCGAGACAGGGCATCGATTCTCCAGAGTAGACTAGTGTATACAGTCGAGACCCCGACGAGGGACGGTGGCCGGTCTCACAAGCCACTGGTGTCAGTTGGTTCACCTAAGATGTATACAGGTGCTCATTGGGTTATGAGTACACCGGACAGGACTCGCCGGGAACCTGCTAGTTAGGATTATACCAGACGTCAGATAGCAGTTCCCAGGTGACATGTGTACAGGTTAGTTCATCGACCTGAGATCGTCATTTGTCTAGTGTGAGTTCCCACTGTGCTTTGATTACTACCCTACCACGCTCAAAGGAGACGTGCAAACAGGTTTTAGTTGGGTACAGTCCCGAGCCACATGGAGGCAGTGAGCGGATCTTCAGGGGTTCGTCTCTCCCTGTATTGGATGTGAGGTCGCGCTATGTCTAGGAGAGCCATTACACAAAGCCCTCGGCCGAGGCAGGAGATTTACTGGTAGGTATTCCAGTAGTATCTCAGGGTGTTCTGGGCTACACTCCGACACGACTTGTACCGCTTTTGGGGGTCTGACTTTTACCAACCCCCTAGGCCCGCCATGCGATACTCATAGACGAACGGACCGGACTGTACGGATATTGTCACTGACAGGCTCAGTAGGGTGTCAGGATGAGTTCGCTCATCGACGTCCCTTTTGGTCAATAGCTGGTGGCCCGTCACGTATGGCTAATACCTCTGACGTGCTAGTGGTTAAATCCACAGCCATAGTATTGACGAGTCTTTAGAGTCCACCACACACAAAGTTACTCAAGTTTCGGGCGAAACGCTGTAGAGGCCGTATGGAGATATGGCAGGGTTCGATCAGATACGTGCGGTATTGCACGGATCGTGATCGGACGGTTTTTACTAGCCGGCTTTGGCTTAAGCCGGATCCTAGTATTAGATAGTGTAGTTTTGTCTCTTTGCATTTGTGTTCAGTGGGAATACAAATGCGGGCATGTATTTGCAGTAGCGGGGTTTTCCTGTAATTTATTACGGGATCAGTTTTCTGAAGTTGCCAGTTTGTATTCCGTTCCGGCCGGTTTTCCTTTGTTCCTTCCCGGCCGGACTTTTCGATGGAGGGGGTTATTTGCAAATGTGCAAATAACATTTGTGGAGGGGTTTTCTTGTATTTGTGGCATTATGATAGATTTAGCATCATGAGATTCCATTTTAATCTCATCATTTGCATTTATTGTGATGAGAGTTGATTTGCTTTTTTATGAGAGGTTTGCTTTGGATGTGGTCACCTCTTTCCTTTCCTACACTCACCTCCCTTCTTGGTTTTGGTTTTTCTCTCCACCATTTGTTTTGTGAGGGGCCGGCCACTAGAAAAAGAGAGAGAGTTCATTTGTATGGTTTTTTTCTTCATCTCTTTTTCCTTGCTAAAATGAGAGAACCATTATTCCTCCAAAGTTCATTCTTCACTTCCTCCACCATGGCAACTAACTAAACCCCAAAAGAGACAAGCTACTACACTACACCTACAGTGCCCTTGGACGCGTCGGCTTGCCAACTTCGCGCCCGAGTTGCCTCGGTCCAGAGGTGGGAGCCCGTAAAAGAAATCGGCTATGTGGTGCCCTTTCCGACGATAATGTGACGAACGGTGATTCCGCGGGAGATCGGGATGACGGCGAGAAGACCGAAGGACACGGATCGCTCGGTATATCTCTCACCCCATCTCTTGTTAGCTAGCATTGGGTTAATGGTTACGATCCGGGTTTTATTGTCCGCGGTAGCGCCGGTTTAAAGTTAAGAAAAAATTTGTTTCCGCATTTTGGCCTCGGATAGACGGCCGGGGCGCTGCCGTGGCGCAACACCTGGATATACTTTTCATGCATTGATAGTTATCGAAAGTATTTCCAAAAAGAGAGCTATAGTCTCAGTATTTACCTACGTGTCCGATATGACACGAAACGTTTAAAACAAGGAAACCCTTCTAAATTGTTTTCAAAACGGCGGAACGTACATATTAAACAAAGAATATATATGTATATGGCTATTTTATTATAATAGACGTCCGCCACTGTGCAGTGTTATGCGCATCGCACAGCGACTTAAAAAGATTTATGTTAGTTTTATGTATGCCCTAGAGGCCATTACTGTACATATGATGTATATTGTAATGGATGCTTGGACATATATAGGGAGGACTTTGTTGCTCGACATGATAGTATGCTATCTGGTTGTACTTTATCTTAACATGTACTCTGATTGTCTCTATGTTACATGTTGATTAAGCCCTTAGGATATGCACTCGACTACTAGGACTATGATGAGAACATACTAGTGGGGCCACGGTAGTCGACGAGTACATCCTATAACTGTTCCTAATCGAGGGTGTATCGAGACAGGGCATCGATACACCAGAGTAGACTAGCGTATACGCATCTTGACCCATATGATGGGCGATGGATGATCCCATATCCATCGGTGTTTGACATCAAAGATGGTGTACAGGTGCTCAGTAGAGACTGGGTACCCTGGACGGACTCGCCGTGAACTCCCAAATGGTATTATACCTCACGTCAGATGGCAGTTCTCCGGTGACAATGGTACAGAGTAGTCTGTTGACCCAAGATCGTCATAGAGTCTTGTATGATTCCCACTGTGCTTTGATTTCCATCATACCACGTCCAAGAGGGCGTGCAAAAAGGTGGCTTTTGGGTACAGTCCCGAATCACATGGAGGCAATGAGCGATAGGAGGGGATTCGTCTCTCCCGGTATAGGGAGTTGATGTTGTGCTGTGTTCGATTGGCTATAACTGGAGATTCCTGGCCAGGGTTGCTGAGATTTACTGGTAAGTGTTATCAGTAGTTTCTCGAACTGTTATAGACCTCATATCGACACGACTTATCAAGCTACTGGGGTCTGACGTTTGCCACCCCTAGGCGAGATATGCGACATATCAGACGACGAGACTGGACTGTACGGGAGTGTTACTGATTGGATTCGCAGGAGAAAGTACAGGCTTGCTTGTTGATCTTCTGATCGCTCAATATCTGGGTGGCTATTACGTTTAGCTGACCGCTTGCATCTTGTGGGTGTTTGATATGATCATCACCTACTGCCGGTGTATTGACGATTCTTTAGAGTCCTACACAGAGGTTTCTTGACTCAGGCAAAACGGAGTAGGGGCACATATGTGATATGTGCGGGACCGAGAATAATACGTGTATGTGATACCGTATTAGATTCTCGCGATATGAGATATCTGCCGGGTATATGTGATATAGCCGGGTCATCGGATCAAGTGTTGATTCGATGAACTAATACAGATTATATTAGTCGGTTATTTGTGAAATAGCCGGATTATTGGATCAAGTGTTGATTCGATAATTTAATGTATAATTATATATTTGTTATATTAAATTACATTAACTGATATAAGCTCACTAAAAGATTCTTTTTCTCACTCGGGTAATACATTGATATATATGCGATATATGTTAATTGTATTATTTTATTTAATTACAATAAATATTGTATATGTGATATATAAAATTATAACATGTTAGGGTTATTAATGCAACATGTTTAGTGGAGATTAAACATGGTTAGGGTTTGATTTGGGTTAATCTTTTCTAGAACCTTCTAGAAGGTTTTATTTTGTTTTGTGCAAAGATATTTGTGTTGATATTTTGCATAGATATTTGTTTAACCCAACCAAATCTTTAACCATGATTCAATCTCTACAAGGGTTAGATCTTCTCACATAAACCATGGTTGCATTTCTAACCTTAGACTTGAGTTATTCTTTATTCATCACAAAATGATTCTTCTTCTTCTTCCTTGAGTTCTTGAAGAAAAGCTTTCTACCTTTTTCTTTGGTGATGAAAATGAGTGAGATTAAGATAATAAATGAGAGCTAAAATCCTACTTCATCATTCTAATCTATCCTAGCCATTTAGATTAGGGTGTTCACTTCATTTAGTGAGTGAGAGCTTGTGTTAATGAAACTTCAAGGTTGATCATCTTTGTTATCGAAGATCGGAAGCAAGCTTGCATCTTTGTCTTCGTGGAGCCTCTCGAAAGTCCGGAACTTGATGATCCTAGCGAAGAGACCACAACACGGAGCTTATGAAGTGAAGGACCGGACTACAAAGGTGGTAATCCCGAACTCTTAGATGTTAAAGTGTTTAACATGCTTTGTTTCGCCTAATCTCTAGTCTAAGATCTTGGTTTAGGGTTGTTCGGCACGGCTAAATTTTAAATCGGGCATGGTTGATGCCTTATAGACCCTTGTGCGTGTGCCTAGTAACCCTACAATTTGGCATGCATTTACTTCAGCTATTTACATGTATAGATTTGATGTCTACATGTATAGTTCTGATTTATATAATATTGGTTTTATTTTGGATTTGACATTTGTGTCTTTACCATGACTCCGATGATTGCGGGATGCTTGACGGAGATTTGATTTTGAGTTATCTGCTTATTGTTCATGCGCATGCATTGCGCTATGATGCGTTTTATGTATTGATGATTTCGGAGCCCCGACGACTTGGACTTTTTATTGAAATGTTTTAGAATTTGGGGGTTTAAAATTTAAATTCGGGGACCGAATTTCTTTAAAGGGGGAAGATTGTAACATTTCAAAAAAATAAAATATTATTTTTGGGAAATTTTATAATTTAATATTATTTTTAATGAATATTTTAATATTTCGGTATAATTAAATACCGATAAATGAGAAAAAGAAATGAAAAGAAAAAGGGAAAGAATAGAATAATGGGTATGGGTGAGAAAGAGAAAGGTGAGGGTGTGTTGACTTGGCCATTCCTCTTTATTCTTCACTCATTCCTCTCCTCTCTCCTCATCTTGTTGCTGCTGCTGCTACCCTAGCCCCCTCCTTCTCTTCATCCCTCTCAAACACCAGGATAAAGACCTCAAAACCCTATCCCCATTTCACAAAAGTTGTGCACAAGCTCAAGGGAAGCACATTGGACCAAGAAATGAAAGGTTTTGGACACTTGGGGCAACTCAAGAATTTTCTTGAGTTGCCAAATAAGGTATTTTCTGATCCACTAGCTAAGTTTTCCCATTGCTTTCACATCCATGTTAGCTTTAAACCGATATAGTGATGTTTAGTGAGGGTATGAAAATTCTAGTTAGGGTTATTGGAAATTGAGAGTTGTGGTGAGCAATTAAGCTCAGTAGAGGCTATATAAACCCCCTAGTGCTAGAATTTAGGCCTAAAACAGAGACTAGAAACCCGGAATACGGATTTAGAAAAGCCGATATCGGAAAAACTGTGATTCTGTGAAGGTTAAATGGAATCTGCTATCACCCCGTGACTCTGAAAATTATTTTGCATGGACAGTGATACATGCAGGCACTTAGGAAGCTACCACCAAAACCCTAGCCCCTAACTCCCAATTATGGCCGCAGATTTATTCCTTCTGGCCGCAATTTGCGGCCAGACCTGGAGCATTGTGGCTCGTTCTTGTTCTGTAGCTCCTACATCTATAAATTAGACCCCTGGCATATGCAAAATTGTCCAATTTGACCTAGGGTAGAATCTGGAGCCTTTTTCCTGAATTGCTGTTTTAATTCGTGTTTTCGTTTTGCGTATTTTAAATTCTGGATTGGTATATTTGTGATTTATCTCGATTACTTGGCGTTTGTACGACAATATCGATGATTGTTTGATGGTTTTGAAAGCGCGGTCCATAGGTTCTAACTTATAAGCTTTTAAGCGTATCGTTTTGGTTTTCGGGTGTCGTTTTGGTTTCGATTTGGTTTTAATGCGATGCAATACGTGTGATATGTAGGTACCCCCACGACGATTCGAGACGATGAAGAAGATGATGGCGACATCAACATCGACAAGCAAGACGCAAGGTGAGTAGATTATATCTACGGGGGAAATCGAGTGGATGGCGTATAGCACCCCCGCAGTTCGTTATTTAGTATAGTATATATATACTATTTATGATAGCTTATTATGTGTCGTGGATATTTGGGATGAGATTAGGTGTACTATGGTTAGATTAGGGCGTAGAAGTAAACTAGTATAGTTCCTAGTTGCGAATCCTAGAATAGGTTTACACCCACACGCACACACATGCATATTCGTTATACATATACCTAGATGCCGAGGATAGTGTATGATATTTGGAGATGAGTCGATGAGATTGGGCATAGTGCCATGAGATCGGTGATATGATGTGATTCGTATTTCGGATACGACATGTGATTTTAGCGGGCCTTTGGACGTGTGTTTACACACGCATTTATACAGATGGCATCGATTTGTACTAGATTTAGATCAGTACCCCAGATCATGAGATATGATGATAAGAATACCTGATAATTGATGAGAGGAATGTGATATTGACCCGTACCCAGCTTTTGGGATGCCGTACGATGAGTTACCGTACGAGCTTCATATTGATGATAGATCCGCACTCATGACTCGAGGATGTCATATGATATTGTATCGTACGCGGTACCTTTGAGGCGGGATCATCGACTATTATATTTACATATATATATATATATATATATATATATATATATATATCGACTCAGATTTAGGTGGTTTCCATACCCTTCGATTCGATTGTTAGTTAGGTCTATAGATTACTTAGTAGACGTTAGACTAGACCCGAGTCATACCTATTTCAAACTAACGAATCGGGAGTATTTTAAAGACAGGTGTAACACCCGAGTTCATTTATACCAATTCCAATTCTCGTATTTTCTTTATTCGTGATATTTCTTGATTTAGCGTATCTTGGGTGCGAATGGTATTTTACACTTTATATTGCATTCGACCCGACCCGCTTACTTGAACCTGTTTGACTCTTATTTATAAATTATCTTGACTTGTTGCATGGACTAATACATCTCATGATTTAGTATATACTGATATTTTGTCTAGTATCGCATCTTTTGCATATAACAATTTAAATCACAAAAAATAATTTAAAATTGCATTTCATAGCCTGCTTGATACCCCTAACCCTGTGGTAGCGTCCTTGCATCGTGTTCTCGTCCCGTTCAGTGAAACGGACGTGTTTGGATGGCTACGCGCACGTACGTGCGTCCGTTCTTGGGGGTATGCATTTCTGTTACATAATCTTTCATTTTAATATTTGGAACTTGCTAATAATTTCCATATTTCAAATCCAAAATTTTAGACCCGACCCGGGCATGTTTTGGACTAAATTTGTATTTACCAGAAAATCCAATTTTTATTTCATTTAATATCTTTATTGAAATTTAACAGTTTAAAATATTTATAACTTACAAAATCTTTTTAAATTAAAATCTAAACCTTAATAACAACCCTTTCTCTCTCTCTCTCTCTCTCCACTGCATATATATATTTATATATATTTTATTTATTTATTTTTCTTTCCTTATTTAATACACAGCCTCTTCTTCTTCTTCTTCTTTCTTCTTTCTTTTCTTGATTTTGTTTCTTGATTTCGATGATCACCGCCGGAGCCGTGCTCGTCGCTGAAGATTCGAGTGATCCAGTGAACGTACCTAACTTGCGTGATCACCCTCGTGCGTTGTTTGGAACCGTTCCGTATACCGTGCGCGCGTCGCGATATTTCGCCGACGAAGGACGTTCCGTACACATCCGTTCTTGTTCCGTCTAGGCAAGTTAATCTTGCTACATGCTATATAATTCATTTTATACCTATTTAAATAAATACCATACTTATAGTTTAAATCTAGTACCCCATGTTTAATTTTATAACGTTTCGATGTTCCGTTTGCATCCGTTTATATCATTTTAAATCTAGATCATGAAAACTTATCTTGTGACATACTAGTTTACATTATACTGCATCCATATCATTTAAAATATATATCATCGTAATATTTCTTATTATTATCTTTAATTAGTTTATAATCTGCATTTTATAATGGTATACATTTGAAAATATTATAGTTTACGCATGAAACGTCGTCGCAAAGCGGATACGACAAATCTGAAATTTACTGTATACCTTATCTTATAAAATTCATTATAAATCATAGAAAAATCATTAGTATACGTTCTTTAGTTCGTTGCCAAGCTAACTCTGATTACTATAACTCTATGAAATATTTACTTGCAAAATAAATTGTTTAAATAACGTAAAATGCAAAGGATTATGTCTCTAAACTACTGTCCAGGGAAATTCCAGCAGCAAACTTTCAATTTCGAATGTTCATAGCTTTTTGTAGGGACAACCTGAGATACTTATACTTATAAAAATGAAAACCTTATTAAATTATCTTTGTTTTGGTATAAGACACGTCCCTTTTGAAGAACGTTTGTTATTTTTAAGCTATTTTACAAATCAGGATGACGCTGAATTTCTGAATGGAACTTTCTTTTACATGGTTAATCAATACCACTTTTATAGTTATTAATCGATTTGAATATGCTATCCATACTAATATTATTATATCATATTTATATCACATATTGCTTAGTTGTACATCCCGCATTACCATTTTATAGTTTTATAACTTTTCGGTTACCCGTTTGCATCCATCGCATTTAAAATACATATAATTGCATCCATAGATCACATTACTACATAATACTGTGATATTAACACTCCATGTTTAATAAATTGCATCCTAATTAATATTGGAACTATAAATGTAACCCTAATCGATAACTGTGCATCCATATCCTTGAAATTATATCTATTTGCATACCATATCACATTGTTCCATTTTGTTGTTATATTAGTACCCCATACTGTTTTGTGTACCCATACCGATTATAGTTTGATTATGAGCACCCACGTGATACTTGTGCACCCTGACATGACTTGCTACACCTATTACTCGACCCGACATGGTACCGTACACTACTTGACTTGACCTGATGTACCATGGCTTGACCTGTTACCTGATCTTGTGTCTAATGCCAACAAACCTGACATGTAGTCCTCATGGACCGTTCCTGTTGTCTATCCAGACAAACCTGCTCTTACCTGATCCTGTGGGCATTAGTTCTTGGTCATTGAATACCTGACTTGACATACATAGCTTGGGGGTATGGGGAAATCAATGATGAAACCTGACTTGTAACTCAACAGTTCGATAGCTGTTCTGATCAGTCTTACGGGCTAGACCAGCCCCGGAGTGATGATGCTGACATCACTCGTCTGTACCTGCTACCTTTTACTGCCTAGCGGCACGTCTCGGTTTCAGCCCGAGAGTCTGTAGACCGTGGTCCCGGGCATGCACGGGATACTATTGAGTTACATCGATGATTCACCAAATTGATTTCAAAGACTTTAGAATAGATAACCCAATAGACCAGGTTAGTTTACTCACTGCACACTACCCTTCACTGCCCTGATTTATATCACTGTTACACATGCTTTATAACTCATGATTATATTTGCATTGCTTGTTACCATGTTACACTTTATTGCTTGATATTATGACGCGCTGACGTCTGGGTTTTGCATGGCCCAGATCCTCTACCTTTATTGCAGACTTATCAGGAGTATTGCCGCTGTTAGACCGAGCGGTGAAGATCCTATCGGTATGCAGTTTTACTTTCCAGGTGGTTCACTTATTGTATCTTTTGCTTCCGCATAGTATCATTTCTTGACTCATTTATTCTGGCTCATGGACATGTACTGGATAGTTTAGTTTACTTCCTGTTCTTGATATCTCTACAGCCGTAATGTGACTGTGGAAGGATTTTTCCTATCCACAGGTAGCATGGTTGGCTATGTCATGTGCCCATCTTAGCATACTCTGGGAAGCGGGGCGTGACAACAGGCAAAGGGATTCTATGGATATTTTCAAAAGACGCATCTTTTCTTAAAAACACTGTAACCCTTATTTTTTCTAAAAACCTCGATTCGTCTTATTTCAAATGGCAAAAATGTATGACATTCGCATATTGATGTAGATTCTTCACTGTTACATTTATTAGTCGATTTCTGCAAACTCTTGTTATTCGCATCGCATTGCATGTGCAAATGGTTATGGTTATATAAAAATCATGCTGTTAGGACACCAGCACCATTATCGATGATGCATATGTTCCACGTACACTTACTTGCCGGCTCACACATTTCATCATCGATAATTGCCATGTCACTACACTGTAAGACTGTTGCATTCAGGATATGACCCCTTGCATGATATACCGGTATGCTTACATTCTTGTATATGTCGCATACATCACTCTTTATGATTATACGCATTGAGATATGTTGTTTCCATGATATTTCTGGATTTGGGAACCGTGGGTATTTCAAAAGAGAGTATGTATTGTTTTAAAAACCCGGTTACCCTTGATATGATATTTCAGTGCGTCCACCATACGTTTTCTCGGTTCTGAGACGTGTGCTTGAAACCCGATTCGAGGAGTTGGATGATTCGTTTGCGGGTTCATGGTGGACCTGGTATGGTTCCCCGGGGCGAGAAATGTTTTTCGTGGAGCAGACGATGAGCCTGGCAGGGTGGCTAATACCTACCGGTGATTGTATTTGAGCTCGGCGGATATCCGGAGGATACCGACCGGAGTTGAGAGATGATATGGGCCGATCCAGACTGACGGAGCCCGATATATGAGGATTTACGTGCCGATGCTAGGCACAGGTTTCATGATGTTTTCGAGTATCGATGCTTGACACTCAGGTTCCATGATTTTAATATGTCGCGAGCGACACATGTTGATTTACATCCTCATACTTCCATGCATATGCTTTATGATATTTACATACATGATGCTTATTGTCATTGGGTGACACGTGGATGATTTCCACATACATATATTGACATTGATGATATTGATCACACAGTTGGATGATATCCACATATTCATAGACTTCATGATATAGTCGACATTGATCATACCTCATATTTATGATATGTTATTACCTGAGGCACTGACACGAGCTTTTGGTACTACACTCATGTATAGATGTTTACCCTAGCCACCTTATTATGCTTCAAACTTATTCATATTGAGGATATATTATTACTGATCGTATTGACCTAGGATTATGTCATGCATACGATTTCTACTCTGCGATATTTTCTATTCACGAGTTGGCAACTCACCCCCGTTGTGCCACAGTTCTTGCAGGTTTTGCCGTACAGGTTTGATTGCGGCTCTTCTGGCACACTGTTTCCTTTCTGGGTGATTGCATTGGTAGGTGGGTTCACTCGCATCGTGACCACCTTTGTATTTTTTTATTCAGTTGTATCTAGAAATTCCATCAACCAAAACTTGTATATTGTTTCAGACTTAGAAAACCAGTTATGTATTATTTCGACCTTAGAGTCGCGCGTTGTAGTATTATGGTTTTCATGCTGATTTTGAGTTCTTTTTCAGTTTTGATCCTCGCCCTTTGGCGTTGTATATTATATTGCTTGCGTGGTTTTGACTGTCGATTGACGAAGAGCTAGCTCCCGCTTGGGGATGCATTTTATCATCGTGTATATATTATTCTTGTTGTACCCCGTTCGGGGCCATTATTTACAAAGAAAACTCTGCCGAAATTTTCAGAAAAGAATATAGATTTTAAAAATGCATATTCGGCTTACTTATTTAAAAACCTTGTTTTGAAAACATATTTTCCTTACTTCTTAAAAAAAACTAGATTTCTTATTTACTTCTTAAAATGGTTTTAGATTTCTGGGCTTTTGGCTTACTTGAATTAGATGGGGTCCTATAGACTTCATATGATTCAAGTGCCAGTCACGTGCTATTTCGGATCGTGACACCAAGGTCCGTCGCCAGAGCACCTCACCCCGAGATCCTCCACGGAGATGTCTGTCAGCTCGCTTGCTACCAGGCATGACCGACACCTCCTCTCTCGACGGGGTCACGCGGACAGAACTCACCACGGCGGCTCGAGGGCCACCTTGCCGGAGGATCTAAGGAACCTCCTTGAGAGGAACCGGAGCCGCGGCCAGACGCAGACCTCCAACAGCAGAGGCCGAGAATCAGAATGCGCCGAGTCGTCGGGATACCACGACCGACTCGACGCCTGATTGTCAGAGTTGTTCTGTCTTTAAATATACCGCAATCAAGACGGTGTCGCTTGGTAGCTAGCCGGTTGAGTACGGGTCGATCCACAGGGAGATGGTGTCCTTTTCTTTATGTTCTAACCAGTTAAGTCCAAAAAAAATAGTTGTTGTTTTAAGATCTATGAATGAGAATAAATTGATTTAAAGGCTTGCTGGGGTTAGGATTAGGTTAGTTCGAAATAGGGATTCTTCTCACTTCTTTCAATACCCTAGTTAAGAATATAGGTGTTAGGGTAATCGGCAATAACGGGGATTAGCACGACTGGGAAGAAACTTAGTTTCTTCCTTTTAGTCTTTGTCCGTCCGTTCTTGGCTCTTAGCCCTAACCTCCGGTTAATTCAACCACAACCGGTCTAATTAGGAAATCACCGCTATCATGTAGGATAGGGTGCCGTAGTGAGCAGATTATGGTTGATTTAAAGGGAGTCCTTAATTAAAATTACTTGGGCAAAATAAGGAGTGAGAGAGATTTCCTTCTCTCAAACCTTCCATCTCCTATCCCTAACAAGTGAGGAATTACTCACTCATTAGGAAGATAACAATAAAATTCATTTTTTAAATAATTTTTGTAGAAGAACTAAATTGCAGATAATAAAAGAATAGATAAAAAATTGCAGGAATTAAAATTCAGATAAAAACAATGCAAGATAAAATGAAAACTTATTTTATTGATGTCCTCTCAACAATGCATTACAATTGGAATCTAGATCTAAGAATTTAAAAAGAGGCATCCTAAGAAAGACGCCCTAAAAGAGGCACCACAAAAGAAGCACGCTTAATTAGGCTTTTGGCTTTCCTATTTATAGATAGAAAAAACCCTAGGTTACATTCCGATCCACACATGAATTTACAAAACTACCCTAAGAAAGCCGGGTCAAAACACCGACACCCACCGACATGTGCACCGACACGTGCACCATACGGCCGCGGTTCCACGGCAGAAAGGGCTGTTTGGCCGCGGTTCCGCAGCCAATTGGTAGGATCTTGGGCTCAATTCTTCAGGGTTGCTTCATGTTGCTTTTAACTTCTGTTTTCTTCACTTGGTTTCTCAGAATCTCTTCTATTTTCTTCCAGATTTTCAACAGTGCAGAATGATGTGGACTTTTGCCTTGAGCTTCGCTTTGAAGTCTTGAATCTTGTGCTACCCTTGTGTTTTGTGCATTGAACTGTCTAATGATTTTCATTTGTTCCTTGAATTGGTAGGCGGTATCATATATATTCATCTGTTGTTGGTCGTAGTCTCATATTTGTAGCGACTTTTCATGGATTTCACTGTAACGAGCTGAGAACCTGTAACCTGCAACTATTTAGCAGACATGGATCAAAAGTACCTACTTATATGTAATATGATTAAGAATGGGCGATATAATAATGCAAAATTCTGATATGAACAAATACCCCCAAACTTATCTTTTGCTTGTCCCGAGCAAAGCCAATTTATTCTCAAAAATTCCTAACCTCACTTTCGTAGGGAACGCGATTGCACTGAGCTCGTGCAATAAGCCGTTAAACCTCTAGGTGTCCCTAGTAGGAGGAGTGTTGTCTCCTGAGGGTTTTCAGCGGATACTACCCACAAAATCCAATCAATTTTTCCGTTTACTCTAATTTTTCAATTCTGTATTCTAGCAAGAAAATCGATCATCTTCAACTTAGAAATCATCAACCTGGATTTTTCACACTTCCTTTTCATTTATCTTAAGATCATATACGTTTTGCCAATTTATAAAGCTTTCAGCACCTCCTGAGTTTTCCTTCTAAGGTGCAATTTTAACTCAGGAATTTTTATCATCTCTACTGAAGATATAAGCCCTATCTTTTATTCCTATCTCTCCTCCAAACTTCAATTATATACCCCTACGTGTGTGTAATTATCACCCCTACACTTGGAAATTCAATTCAAACTATCATACTCTTGTCCATCTTCCAAAGTACTTTTAGTGGGTGAATTTTTAGACGAAATTGCTTACACATCCTTCATGCGATCGTTAATACTTCTTGAGATACTAAACGACTGATTACAAAATGTGCTTGCGCATTTAGGCGTAATTTCTCGTCTTGCAATACCTAAGGCTTAGCAGTGACTCCCAAACCAGTTGGTCTAAGGCACCAGGTGATAAAGCACCCTCGCTATAAATTTTTTATTTATACCGCCTTAAGCAATTACAAAACCAGTGTTCATTTTTTTATATCTCTTTATTCACCTCTTATACTTTTATTTTATTTTTCTTCAAACTAAGGATTTTAGACAAGAGCATTTCAAGGTATCCTCTACTATCCCAAGTTTCAAGATGTGTGTGGGTGCATAAAGTAGGGTATATATTTTCAGAATTTGGACATAAGGTTTAGAATTATTTTTCACATTTATACTTCAAATAGAGCTTTCAATACTCTTCCCTTATTTCGATTTAGCCCAAGAACTAAACTCAAAATTTGCCTATTTCTAAATAAATTACAATGACGTATATTTTCTACAGTTAAATTTTAAGAAAGGTTATTTTTAGGATTTTTAATTTATTAAGTTTAGGATCTAGTTTTTCCTAACTAGTCAACCGTCATGTTGAACATAAGTCAAATATGGCCAAAATTGAACTTTTCAATTTTTATAATTTTTAAATTTTTTGATTTTTATGGATTTTAAAATAAGTATGCAAATGCAAAAAATATACACATGAATGCGAAGGAAGAAAGCTTACCGAGCACACCCCCAAACTTAAACTTGACAGTGCCCTCACTGTCAGGCTACACCAAAAGGGTCAAAATTGTCGGCACTCCCCTATTTTTTTATTATTATTATTAACAGAAAAAGAAAACAAAATATATATACACAAAATGGTCCCCCCAAACTTAAGTGAAACAGTGTTTCCATTGTTTAAGCGTTAAAGTTCAGAGTTAGGGAGGAGAAAAAAAAACATAGTATCAAGCTATACAAGGCCTTACACAGGCTAAAGGTTAGCACCAACCATTCAAAAATTTTATCGTTATAATGGTGTGGTTGGTGAAAAAACATGTTGTATGGAGCCAGGAAGAAGTGGGGAAGAGATAAGTGGTATAAAAGAAAAGGTTTACGTCTCGATTTGTAGAGACGAAACAATAATGGTGAACGAAAACGAGAATGTGGATGATTAGGAATGGGAAGAATGGTCACATTCTCGTACGGGATAAGAAGAAATGGTGGTGATTCGACTTCTTCGGGTGGAGGTTGATTAATGACAAAATCCGTGTCGTTTAGGAATGCGAGTTCGTCGGCGAAAATATCTTCGAAACTTTCATCGATGGTCCGATTGAACGTTTCAATGTCAATAAGTGTCGCGCCAGAATTCAACACACTTGATTTTTCAAAAATTACGGAGGTAGGAGACTCGTAAGGCTCATCTACCTTATTCTCAAAAGAGTATAAATCAAGTTATTTTTCTAGAATTATCGAACTCAAAATATCGGATTGTGATTCATTAACACTTGCTATCATTAAAGGAATATTAGAAAAAGAACCGGAGAAAGTGGGAGAAAGAACTTGAATACGAACTTGAGGGTGGAGATGGAGTATATAAATTAGCACAATTTGTAATGACCGATGTGTAAAAAGCGATTGTGCTAATCTATCAACCCACTGAGAAATGAGGTCAAATCCCTCAAGAGTCGTGAGAAAACATGGGTATGTCGAACTTGGTAAACCAGACATTGAAAATGAAAGTGTAACGGTTTCTTGCAAGGTCGGAGCGAGGATGGAGGGAAGTGAGTGAGGAAGGATATCGGTTAAAGATTCAGGAGGGTGTGTGCAGTCAATGAAAGGGATAGAATGAATTGGAAAATCCGACTCCTCAAGCAAAACTGCTTCATCCTTAATAATTTCCTCAAAACTCTCCTCAAAATTTAGCTTATCCATACAATTCTCATCAAAATCAAGACGCATATAAAGTTCGGGAGAAACATTTAATGGCTCGGGATGATGATTTGGAGAGAAAAATTCAGTCAAATCTGCGGGTTCATCATCCAAAATATTCTCATCGTCGATATCCTCAATCAAGTGAAAATCAATTTTCTTAGACACCTCATCAAAAGTATGGATATTAATCAATTCAGGTTCTAGAGTGGAGGTGTAGAGGTCAAAGGGATTGGTGATGATTTCACTCGAAAGCGACCCTTCACAATCAGGTAAATCAAACACTACAAAGCCGCACAACTCATTAAACGTTTTATCTTCAACTGGTGAATCATTTGGAATACTTGATAGACATTCAAAACTGGAGTTGTGGGATTCAATTGGAGATGGGTAGGTTTGATTTGGAAGGGTGTACAGCTCACTCTCACCACTCAAATTCTCAACCTGTCCTACCGCCTCATCATACATTGGGAAATGTGGAGCTAGTTGGAAACTAGCTACCGGGTCACTAGGTTGTATGAGGGCAGCCATGGACGCATTCAAATCCATCATCTGTTGGTATGACGCTACCCTAAAGTCTTCCAACGCCTGTTCCAGACTAGACATGAGTTGTGAAGGAGTTTCAGTAAAAGATTCAAATTTGTTTGGATACTGAAAACTCCCAAATGGCTGTGTAGAAGCAATGTCCAGGGAAGGTGTAAAAGTTGGATATGATGGATAGGAATAGAATGGTTGGACAGAGGTAGTATCAACATTTGGATAAGAAGGTGAATGGAATTGTTGATCCAAAGAATTCGCAGTGGTGAAAGGAGTGAAAGATCGGTTACGAGATTGTTCAATATGTTCGGCAATAGATATGGGTTTCGGAGTTACAACAGGACTCGAAAAAGGAGTATCAACGTAAGAAGGTGGTGAAGCTTGAAATGGTTGATACAAGGTGGATTGCGAAGTCCAATTGGTTGTCCTAGACGCGTCTATTCGATCTTTCAAAGAAATTTTGGGCATGGAGGGGTCGTTCGAAATTAAACCAAAACAAGAAGCATAGGAAATAATGTCTGGTTGAGGGTACCAAAGTTCGACAAGAGTTTTGCGAGGTGGGGTACCCATGATGTGATGAGAGAAAGGAGAAGAAAAAGAATGTGTAAATATATTTAATTTTTTTTAAAAAAAATTGTTTGTTTTTGGAGTTTTGAAATTTTTGAAAGTGTTTTTTTTTAGAAAGAGTTTTTGCAAGAATGTGTACGGACTTATGGCAAAATTTCAAACAATCACAGTTAAAACATGCACAATCATACCTAGAGCTATAGTCCTCAAAGTCCACTAGACTGCTCCTAACTGTTCCAAAGTGACAAGTTGTGAGATATCCCTCAAATCGCCTCTTCACCGCCAATTGTGGCCAGGTAAGCACAAATGAAGAAAGGAGGGTTCCGCTCACGAATCACCGTGAGACGGACCTTTTAAAGTTACATTTCTCACTTGTCTATCCTAGGCACCACAAAGTCAAGTTTAGATAAACGATTGAATGCCCACAACCTTCCTCTGTCCTAATGAGCACGACAGTTCTTAATTGGCTGAGTCTAGGTATTTTTTAATTTAGCTCAAGGGTGATGCATATGCTTTTTAGTGATTTTTGGGGTCTTAGAAAGGGTAATGAAATCCCCACCCAATCTTGATCGGTGTTATAGTCCCTTAGATTCCGTATTAATTATGCAAAGCAGTTAACACACCAAAAATCTAAAACACTTGCAAAATTTTTTTTATTTGGCAGCGTAAAGAATCCTGCACAAAAACAATTTATTGGATAGGGGGAAAGAGAATCTGTGCAAATAAACCTGCAAGAAAATTTTTTCAGTGGAGTGCAGAGGAGAGTAAATGAGAAATGAGATACTCACAGAGATTTTTGGGTGCTGGCGTCACCAGTTGACCGCGGTTCCGCGGTCAAACCCTTGATTCTACCACGGTTCCGCGGCGGATCGGTGAGTTTGGATTTTTTGACTTTGTCACTGTGCTGCGTTGGATTTCCTCTACCTGTTCAGATCTCTTGTTTCTGGATTTGTTCACTGAGTTTGCTCCAGATCTGAAACAGAGTTTGCTCCAAGCCTGCACACTTGCACAAAAACCTTTCAAAAATAACAAGATGATTTTTATTTTTATTTTATTTTTAAAAAAAAAATTTCAATTTTTATAATTTTTCAATTTTTTTAACCCGAAATTACACAAAGAAAGAGACTACCCGTCTCCCCGGCAACGGCGCCATTTGATTGTCAAAGTTGTTGTAAGTCGATGTACAACACCCCACGACTTGCGGGGAGGCGGAAATATGAAAAACGATCTTGTTCTTATGCTAAATATCGACTAACCGCATGAATCGAAACTAAACGATAACTAACATCAAACATAGATGTTAACAACTACTATGTAAAGGGATTATACCTAAAGAACCGTGTCCTTCGTCTTTACGAACTCCACCTCCTCCTCGGCCTTCTCCAAGTAGTAGACAATCCACCCGAGAGCTTTACTCCAAGCTTAGCCTCTAAACTTGAGGCAACTAAACTTCTTTAAGTGCTAATCAAAGAAGCTAGGTAAAATAGAGTGAGGGTTATGGTTTAATAAGTCTAACTAATCCTTGTACTCAACACATGAGAGGGGAGGATTAGGGTTTGAAGAGGGAGAGCTTGAGAAGAGAGAAGGTGAAGATAATAATGAAGTGAGAATAATGAGTTATCATAATATATATCAAGCATTTCTTTTTATCAAGAAAAGAAAAGAAAATCATTTACAACCATGCTTGATAAATATCTAGTGGTGATTCATCTCCATGAGTCATTAAGCAATTATGAAGCATTAATGACATGGATGAATCATCCATATGACTCACTAATCTCATTCAATGCATATGCCACCTAAACCTCCTTAGTCACCATCTTCTAGAAGCTTCTCGCGCAATTACGAGAACGCCCCTCCTTTCCGCAAAAATATGGAAAAACTTTAGACTGTATAAATCCAATAACCGGATACCAGTAACTGGCTTAAACCAAAGCCGACTGGTAAAAACTGTCCAAAAGTCGTACGTGTGTAAACACACGTATGCGTCCGAACCCTTGTCGTAAAACCATACGACCTCTATATCGTTTCGCCCGGAGTAGGGAAACTCTCTATGTGGGACTCTAGAGACTCGACTACTATGCTAGCAGTGGGTTTAACCACAGACCGCAAGCGGCACTAGCTGTACATAACGGTCCCCAGGTAGATGTCGATAAGAAGGCCGATGAGGAAACCCATCCAAACTCCTACTGAGTCTGATGTGACAATCTCCGTACAGTCCGGTCCGTTCGTCTAAGACTATCGCATATCGGGCCTAGGGGGCGGCAAGCGTCAGTCCTCTAATAGCGGTATAAGTCGTGTCGGAGCGAAGCCCATTACACCCTGAGAAACTACTGGAACCTACCAGCAAATCTCGCTTGCCCTGGCCAGGGACTTTGCGTAATGGCTCTCTGACACAGCGCGATATCAACCCCCAATACCGGGAGAGACGAATCCTGTCTAACCGCCACTGCCTCCAAGTGCTCGGGACTGCACCCAACTGCTACCTGTTTGCACGACTCCTTTGAGTCGTGGTAGGGTAGCAATCTAAGAACAGTGGGACACACTCGAGGCGAAGTAGCAGTGTCAAGTCTGCGGACTATGCTGTACTCATGTCACCTGGGAACTGTTCACTGACGACTGGTATAAAACCATCCAACAGTTCCCTGTGAGTCCTGTCCGGTGTACCCGTAACCCAACGAGCACCTGCATACTATCTCCAGTACGACGTACTGACGGCTGTGGGACAGACCATCTCCCCAACTGGGATGAGAAGCGTACACACTAATCTACTCCGGAGTATCGATGCCCTGTCTCGATAATCCTACGACTAGGGACCTGAATAAGGATGTGCTTGTAGACTACCCAGCCCCTACTAGTGTGACTGCCATCACAACGCCGGTAGTCAAGCAAGATCCTAAGAGCTCTATCAATACGTATACTCACATATTAAGATAGAAAAACCAAGTAGCATACTACCATGTTTAGCAAGACTGTTATATACATGTGAATATCCCAAGCTTCCATTAAGTAATATACAAACTAGTATGATACAATAATGGCCCCTAGGGCATATACACTAACAATCTCCCACTTGCACTAGGGCTATGTACTGGCATATCGAAGACTGATGATCTCGAGTAGCCTCTCGAACTGAATCTGAGGTAGGGCCTTCGTGAATGGATCAGCAATGTTCTCTTCAGAAGCAACTCTCCGAACCTCGATCTCCTGACGATCAATGATCTCCCTGATCAGGTGATACCGCCTTAAGATGTGTCTGGACTTCTGATGGGACCTTGGTTCCTTTGCTAAAGCTATAGCTCCGTTGTTGTCGCAATACAGAGGTATTGGATCAACTATGGTAGGAACCACCTGAAGTTCTGTTAGGAACTTCTTCATCCAGACTGCTTCTTTTGCGGCATCGCAAGCAGCTATATACTCCGCTTCCATCGTTGAGTCAGCAACGGTGTCCTGCTTGGAGCTCTTCCAGCACACCGCCCCTCCATTGAGGGTAAAGACATAACCCGACATGGACTTGGAATCGTCCTTATCACTCTGGAAGCCGGAATCAGCAAAGGCCTCTAACCTGAGGTCTTTTCCGCCGTAAACCAAGAACATCTCCTTAGTCCTTCTCAGGTACTTGAGAATGTTCTTTACTGCTATCCAGTGCTTCTCCCCTGGGTCTGACTAATACCGGCTTACCACGCTCAGTGCGTAAGCTACATCTGGTCTGGTGCACAACATCGCATACATTATAGAGCCTACCGCAGAAGCGTAGGGTATAATAGACATGCGTTCCCTTTCCAAATCAGTCTTGGGAGACATCTCTTTGGAGAGGGTGATTCCGTGACAAGCCGGTAGATTACCGCGCTTAGAATCTTCCATACTGAATCTTTTCAGTACAGTGTCGATATACCTGGACTGCGAAAGTCCCAACATCCTCTTGGATCTATCACGATAGATCCGGATCCCCAGAATGTAAGAGGCATCACCCAGGTCTTTCATGGAGAACCTGTGTGATAAGAATCCTTTGACAGATTGTAGCATAGGAATGTCATTTCCTATCAATAGAATGTCATCCACGTACAAGACGAGGAATACGACACTTCTGGCTACAACTTTACTATATATGCACGGTTCATCTGGATTTTTGATAAAGTCATATTCTTTGACTGTTTCATCAAAATAGATGTTCCAACTCCGCGATGCCTGCTTTAGTCCATAAATGGATTTAAGCAGCTTGCATACTTTCCCGCTGCTCCCACTCTGATTGAAACCCTCTGGCTGATCCATATAGACGCACTCTTCTAAATTTCCATTCAGAAAAGCCGTCTTTACGTCCATCTGCCAGATTTCATAATCATGGAAGGCAGCAATAGCAAGAAGGACCCGAATGGATTTGAGCATAGCCACTGGAGAAAAAGTTTCGTCATAGTCCAAACCAGGTCTTTGACGAAAACCCTTTGCAACAAGTCTAGCCTTATAGGTTTCCACCTGTCCATCTACACCAATCTTTTTCTTGAAGATCCATTTGCATCCTATGGGTTTTACCCCATCTGGAGCAAAGTCCAAAGTCCATACTTTGTTGGTGTACATGGACTCCATTTCGGTCCGCATTGCATCTAGCCATCGTACCAAGTCGCCGCTCTGGATGGCCTGCTGGAAGTCAGTAGGTTCATCATCACCTATGATGCAATCCTCTCTATCCCCATCTATGAGAAAACCGTAGTATCTCTCAGGCGGATGAGACGGCCTACTACTCCTGCGGAAGGGTGCGGGAATGTCCTGATCTTCTTGAACTTCCGGTTCTACCAAACTTTCAGTAGCAGCTTATGGTTCTGGAATTTCTTCCAGTTCTATTTCGCTCCCACTTATTTCCTTTTCTAAAAACTGATGCTCTAGAAAATGGGCATTACGAGAAACAAAAACCTTTTGTTTCTCTGCGTAATAGAAATAATATCCCTTGGAGTTCTTTGGATATCCCACAAACATACATTTTACTGATCGTGCCTCGAGCTTGTCCACATGCTGCTTTTTAACAAAAGCTGGACATCCCCAAATCTTCATATGCTGAAGATGGGGTTTCTTCCCAGTCCACATCTGATATGGAGTGGTAGGCACAGTCTTGGTAGGAGCCCTGTTCAGAAGATATGCTGCTGATTCTAGCGCATAACCCCAAAAAGATCGCGGTAACTCAGCATTACTCATCATGGATCGTACCATATCCAATAGGGTTCGATTCCGTCTCTCCGATACACCGTTGTGCTGTGGAGTGTATGGAGGAGTAAGCTGAGAGAGAATTCCTCTCTCTTTTAGGTAACCTAGGAACTCGGCACTCAAGTATTCACCACCTCGATCAGATCTAAGTGTCTTGATACTTTTGCCGGTTTGGTTTTCTACTTCATTCTTATACTCTTGGAATTTCTCAAAAGCCTCGGATTTATGTTTCATCAGATAAATGAATCCGTATCTTGAGTAATCATCCGTGAAAGTAATGAAATAGGAAAAACCACCTCTTGCATGTGTAGACAATGGACCACATACATCGCTGTGTATGAGTCCTAAGAGCTCGCTTGCTCTTACCCCTTGTCCAGTGAATGGGGTCTTTGTCATCTTTCCTTTGAGACAAGATTGACAAGTGTCATAAGTTTGATATTCGAACGAGTCTAAATATCCTTCTCTATGCAACTTAGTCAACCTTCTCTCATTGATGTGACCCAGTCTACAATGCCATAAGAAAGCTTTATTTAAATCTGGAGACTTTCTTTTAAGTGTGTTCTGGACATTGAAAATTTGGAGTTGGTTTAAAACATATATACCGTTATTTAGTGTACCGGACCCAATCAAACCATGATTAAGGTGGATGTTAACAACATCTCTTACAAACGTGAAATCATAACCTTTATTTGATAACAAGGAAACTGATATGATATTACACGTTAAGCTTGGTACAAAAAAACAGTTATGTAAAACCAAAATGTGTCCACTCGTCAATCCTAGGTGATAATCCCCGACGGACGCAGCTCCCATGCTAGCTCCGTTAGCAACCTTTAGGGTCATATCACCTTCCTTCAGCACTCTACGGTTTCTCAGTGCCTGCAATGAATTGCAAATATGAGATCCTGATCCGGTATCCAATACCCAGGAAGTAGAGTTGATCGACAGAAAATTCTCAATTACAAACACACCTGAAGTCGAAGCCACAGCTTGCTTCGGTTCCTGGTTCTTGGCGTTCCACGCCTTGCAATCCTTCTTCCAGTGCCCTTTCCTGTGACAATGGAAGCACTCATCCTGGCCAACTACCGGTACCGCAAACTTTTTCTTTCCCTTCCCTCCCACCTTACTAACACCTCCTCTAGGTTTGGTGGCGGCCTTCTTCTTCCTTCCTTTGGCCCTTGCCTTGGACCCGGAAGAAGATGTACCGCTAACAAACATAGCGGGTGTTTCCCTTGTCTTCTGCAAGGTGCCTTCTGCACTCCTTAACATGTTCAGGAGTTCCGGAAGTTCAACTTCTTTTCTTTGAATGTTGAAGTTCAGGATAAACTGGGCGTAGGTGTGAGGAAGGGACTGGAGAATAAGGTCTGTATAGAGCTCATTATCCAAAGTCGTCCCAAGGTCTGCGAGCTCTTCAATATAGCCGATCATCTTTAGGACATGTTCTCCTACCGATGACCCGACAGCCAACCTCGCTCGAAACAAGTTCTTAGAGGTCTCGTATCTTGCTATACGAGATTGCTCTCCATAAAATTCCTTTGTATGGAGAAATATGCCATCAAGGTCCATATCCTCGTGCCTCTCTGATGTTCATTGTTCATCGAGGCAAGCACGATGCACTTGGCTTTCGCGCAACCTAAATCCCAGGTTTTGCGGATTTCCTTATCCGCATTGCTGGATTTAGGACCAGGGACAGCAGGTGCCGTAGCGGTGAGGACGTACCCCAATTTGTCATAGGTCAAAGCCATTTTGACATTCCGCAGCCAATCTTTATAGTTTGGCCCTGTCAGTATATTTTTCTCTAAAAGTAACTTAAGTCCAGTCATTTTCAGGGTCGCTGCAATTAGGAGAGAGAGAAGAAAACTCTTTAGCATGATGCTCTTGTAAGTATAGAGTGGTTTTTAGTTTATCTAAACTGGATGGCTCCCACTGTTCCTCGAATCCTTCCTCAAACCATAAAAGAAGAATTAGCCAGGACTATTCTCACTGTACAATTCTTGCTTAACCGTTCAGCCAGGCTAGTGTCGATACTTCGAGGGAGGTTTTCCAACGCTTTCGCGAAGTTCCTTAATTAAATAACCTCTTTTCTCTGGGGGCGTAACCCCGCTGACACCTTTCTTGGCACCTACTTGGTTTATAGCATTGATCGTTAAGTGACGAATCTCCTGATAAGTAGCATATACTCACAGTAGGATCGGGATCCAAATATCATCGTATGATAATGTTGAAGGAATGCTACCAACATTCATCAAACTCCAAATGGTATGCATCTCTTTGCAAATTTCAGTTTCTTTAGAAATTCCCGATATAAGTTTTTGCCCCATGCTCTTATGACCTTGGCTTTGGTCAAAATATCATAAGTCACATGTCAAGTTCTACCCGTCATTATCTTGTCAAATTTGAACCCATCCGTATATACCCCTGACATTGGTCAAATGATAATACGACTGTCCCAAACCAACTCATCTATCTTATGCAACAAATGAAAACCCAGCAGCTACCAAACACTATGCCTTGACTTTGGCCAAAATGCATAGCTTGAATACTACTGAATACCCAAATGAAATGACAGAGGGCTACGAATGGTTTTGGCGAAACCGTGAACGTAGTGAACTTGATATAACCGAAGGAACCTGATAGCTTTTAAAAGGAGTGGTTAAAGCTCCGCATTTAAAAATATCTGTTTTTAAAATTAACCGAGTGGTTTCTTTTAAATTGTTCCAACGATTAAACTTTTTGGTTTATTTTCTTTGCATTATAAATAATGCGTCCCATCATTAACCTATCATTGCAGAAAACAACGAAAATACAACGTCCTCTTATGCCATCCGCATTCGCCACGGGGTCCTGTCATCACCCGTTAGGTTACTTAAATAACGACAGAGCGGGGGCTGGGATAGCGCGGGTGTAAAACATAAGTGACGTCTAAATAGCTATCATATATAGATATTGTACATTCGTCAGACGCAATAATAGGCATTCCAGATCACAGATGAACTTTATTGGATTTGCAAGCAATCCGTGTTTGTTTTGAGCCTGCAACAAAAGACGGATTACACAGTTGTGATGAATAGCCATTACCCCACCCAAGACCCCAACGGGTACGGCAAACTACCCGCCCGGCAGTTTGTGCATCCCACCTTGGGTCTGTCCTAGGAGCAAAAAACAGTAAAATGAAATAATACAACGGTGGCTACAACCGCAACCTGGATGTGCCCCGCAAAATAATATTACAACAAATTACATTTACATCAAATGAATTAAATAATAACCCATCACAAAACCCCGGCTATACATCACAACAGTCCAACACAGTTCATATACACAAATAGATAAAATCCATTACAGAAATGTGCAACCCCCTGCCAACCGACATACTAGCAGTTAGGGGAGGTTTACGAACACATTATACAAACACAGATATAATCCAACAAGCAAATACTGTATAATTTCGATCGATTAAACACTTTTAATTTTGCTCCAATACTTCTCTGTAAATCTGAAACCTGAGCAAAAATAAAAACTTCCAGAAAATACCAAATATCACAGAGAAGCAACACAGGAAAATTGGGTTCCTGAATCGCCAACTCGACGGCGGAATCGCGGCGGATCGGTGGGATTTGCTGCGGTTCCGCGGCGCTTTAGGCGATTCAGGGGCCCAATTTTCTTGGGTGTTCTTCTACTGTCTTTTAAAGCTTTCTGAACATCCCTGAAAAATTTTTAGACTTCATTTAAAAATCGACAGAAACTTGTGATTTCGGGCTTTTCCGGTTTCGTTTTTTCCGTTCGAAATTCATACAAATTTGCAAGTAAGTTATTTATTGTTTAGCGAGGCTCTGATACCACTGTAAGTCGATGTACAACACCCCACGACTTGCGGGGAGGCGGAAATATGAAAAACGATCTTGTTCTTATGCTAAACATCGACTAACCGCATGAATCGAAGCTAAACGATAGCTAACATCAAACATAGTTGTTAACAACTACTATGTAAAGGGATTATACCTAAAGAACCGTGTCCTTCGTCTTTACGAACTCCACCTCCTCCTCGGCCTTCTCCAAGTAGTAGACGATCCACCCGAGAGCTTTACTCCAAGCTTAGCCTCTAAACTTGAGGCAACTAAACTTCTTTAAGTGCTAATCGAAGAAGCTAGGTGAAATAGAGTGAGGGTTATGGTTTAATAAGTATAACTAATCTTTGTACTCAACACATGAGAGGGGAGGATTAGGGTTTGAAGAGGGAAAGCTTGAGGAGAGAGAAGGTGAAGATAATAATGAAGTGAGAATAATGAGTTATCATAATATATATTAAGCATTTCTTTTTATCAAGAAAAGAAAAGAAAATCATTTACAACCATGCTTGATAAATATCTAGTGGTGATTCATCTCCATGAGTCATTAAGCAATTATGAAGCATTAATGACATGGATGAATCATCCATATGACTCACTAATCTCATTCAATGCATATGCCACCTAAACCTCCTTAGTCACTATCTTCTAGAAGCTTCTCGCGCAATTACGAGAACGCCCCTCCTTTCCGCAAAAATACGGAAAAACTTTAGACTGTATAAATCCAATAACCGGATACCAGTAACTGGCTTAAACCAAAGCCGACTGGTAAAAACTGTCCGAAAGTCGTACGTGTGTAAACATACGTATGCGTCCGAACCCTTGTCGTAAAACCATACGACCTCTATATCGTTTCGCCCGGAGTAGGGAAACTCTCTGTGTGGGACTCTAGAGACTCGACTACTACGCTGGCAGTGGGTTTAACCACAGACCGCAAGCGGCACTAGTTGTACGTAACGGTCCCCAGGTAGATGTCGATAAGAAGGCCGATGAGGAAACCCATCCGAACTCCTACTGAGTCTGATGTGACAATCTCCGTACAGTCCGGTCTGTTCGTCTAAGACTATCGCATATCGGGCCTAGGGGGCGGCAAGCGTCAGTCCCCTAATAGCGGTATAAGTCGTGTCGGAGCGAAGCCCATTACACCCTGAGAAACTACTGGAACCTACCAGCAAATCTCGCTTGCCCTGGCCAGGGACTTTGCGTAATGGCTCTCTGACACAGCACGATATCAACCCCCAATACCGGGAGAGACGAATCCTGTCTAACCGCCACTGCCTCCAAGTGCTCGGGACTGCACCCAACTGCTACCTGTTTGCACGACTCCTTTGAGTCGTGGTAGGGTAGCAATCTAAGAACAGTGGGACACACTCGAGGCGAAGTAGCAGTGTCAAGTCTGCGGACTATGCTGTACTCATGTCACCTGGGAACTGTTCACTGACGACTGGTATAAAACCATCCAACAGTTCCCTGTGAGTCCTGTCCGGTGTACCCGTAACCCAACGAGCACCTGCATACTATCTCCAGTACGACATACTGACGGCTGTGGGACAGACCATCTCCCCAACTGGGATGAGAAGCGTACACACTAGTCTACTCCGGAGTGTCGATGCCCTGTCTCGATAATCCTACGACTAGGGACCTGAATAAGGATGTGCTTGTAGACTACCCAGCCCCTACTAGTGTGACTGCCATCACAACGCCGGTAGTCAAGCAAGATCCTAAGAGCTCTATCAATACGTATACTCACATATTAAGATAGAAAAACCAAGTAGCATACTACCATGTTTAGCAAGACTGTTATATACATGTGAATATCCCAAGCTTCCATTAAGTAATATACAAACTAGTATGATACAATAATGGCCCCTAGGGCATATACACTAACAGTTGTTCTGTCTTTAAATTTACCGCAATCAAGATGGTGTCGCTTGGTAGCTAGCCGGTTAAGTACGGGTCGATCCACAGGGAGATGGTGTCCTTTTCTTTATGTTCTAACGAGTTAAGTCGAAAAAAATTGGTTGTTGTTTTAAGATCTAAGAATGAGAATAAATTGATTTAAAGGCTTGCTAGGGTTAGGATTAGGTTAGTTCGAAATAGGGATTCTTCTCACTTCTTTCAATGCCCTAGTTAGGAATATAGGTGTTAGGGTAATCAGCAACAACGGGGATTAGCACGACTGGGAAGAAACTTAGTTTCTTCCTTTTGGTCCTTGTCCGTCCGTTCTTAGCTCTTAGCCCTAACCTCCGGTTAATTCAACCACAACTGGTGTAACTAGGGAATCACCACTATCATGTAGGATAGGGTGCCGTAGTGAGCGGATTACAATTAATTTAAAGGGAGTCCTTAATTAAAATTATTTGGGCAAAGAAAAGAGTGAGAGAGATTTCCTTCTCTCAAACCTTCACTCTCTTATCCCTAACAAGTGAGGAATTACTCACTCATTAGGAAGATAACAATAAAATTCATTTTTTAAATAATTTTTGTAGAAGAACTAAATTGCAGATAATAAAAGAACAGATAAAAAATTGCAGGAATTAAAATTCAGATAAAAACAATGCGATATAAAATGAAAACTTACTTTATTGATGTCCTCTCAACAACGCATTACAATTGGAATTTAGATCTAAGAATTTAAAAAGAGGCATCCTAAGAAATGCATCCTGAGAAATGCACCACAAAAGAGACACACCTAATTAGGCTTTTGGCTTTCCTATTTATAGATAGAAAAAACCCTAGGTTACATTCTGATCCACACATGAATTTACAAAACTACTCTGAGAAAGCCGGGTCAAAGCTTCGACACCCACCGACACGTGCACCATACGACCGCGGTTCCGCGGCAGAAAGGGCTGTTTGGCCGCGATTCCGCGGCCAATTGGTGGAATCTTGGGCTCAATTCTTCAGGGTTGCTTCATGTTTCTTTTAACTACTGTTTTCTTCACTTGATTTCTCAGAATCTCTTCTATTTTCTTCCAGATTTCCAACAGTGTAGAATGATCTGGACTTTTGCCTTGAGCTTCGCTTTGAAGTCTTGAATCTTGTGCTACCCTTGTGCTTTGTGCATTGAACCGTCTAATGATTTTCATTTGTTTCTTGAACTGGTAGGCGGCATCATACAAATTCTTCTGTTGTTGGTCGTAGTCTCACATTTGTAGTGACTTTTCATAGATTTCACTATAACAAGCTGAGAACCTGTAATCTGCAACTATTTAGCAGACATGGATCAAAAGTACCTACTTATATGTAATATGATTAAGAATGGGCGATATAATAATGCAAAATTCTGATATGAACAACGCCCTCGAGAAGAAGATCGAGGGTATGCACCGGGAAGGACAACGCACGAGCGACGGGGCTAAGTATGCCGCCGACTCGCTCACCAAACCGTTCACCGAGGAGCTGCTCGCCATCCACGTCTCCTCCCGCAACAAGCCCCCAAAGGTGTAACCCTTCGAAAATCGTTTAGGCAGTTTTTCGGTAATCGGCTAATTTTTCGGCTTTTTCCGTAAAAAGTCAAAATTGATATTTTTCATTGTAGACCTAATTATACAAAATTTAGATAAGATATTACTATAATTTTATCACTAAAATGTCACTTATAATTTTCTAGTTAAATAAAAAAAAATTCGTAATTAATTATTTTTTTATATTATTTTAAGCCTTTTTAAATACATTAAATTAGGGATAAATACAAATTTAATTAGGTAAATTTCATAATTAGGAGTCTTTATAAGCTAAAATATGGTGTTAATAAAATTATATCATGACTTGCAAACTTTTGGTTTTAGGGTGGGAAATTTAATGGAAAAATGGTGTAAAATGAGGTTTTTTTTGTAAATTGTTGACATGAAAGCATTAAATGACAACATGGGGTGTTTTTGTACCTAGAAACTTCTCCAAATTTCCCCACCTCATCTCCCCCTACCTGCTGGCCAAGCCCACTGCAGAAAATCCCCTCTCTTCTCACTTCATTTTGCTTCACTTTTCATGTCAAAATTCATACAAAATCCACAATTTCACTCTCCCATTCAAAACCAAACCCTAATCCACTCTCTCTTCAACCCAAATTAGTTCAAAAACTTGATGAAAGGAGGCTTCTTGGTGACTTGATCAAGCTAGGGTTCAAGCTTGTGAGGTGAAGATTCTAATCTTTTTGTTAACTTGTAGTTTAAATATGCTAGAATTGAAATTTGAAGTATTAGTTTAGTAGTAAATGTTTGTTTAGGAAAATCAAGAGAAGGATTTGATTTTAAATTAGGGTTTGTAGCATGGTGGTTGGATTTAAGTTAGGGTTTGGTTATCTAATTGATTGGAGTGGTTAATAGTGTAGTGTTATGCTCGCTAAATCGACAAAATTGCGATGTTTGTATCGAATCGGTAAGCAAATTGCTTACTAGATTTTTATAAAAATTAGAATGCGATCAAATTGCGTTATGTTAGCGATATAATTAGCTTTGTATAGAACTATTAGAGTGCGCGAACGCGGGGTTTCGTCTAGTCGGGTTGTAGTTTTGTCGATTTCCCCGAAATGACGATTCTAGTTAAAGGTTGGCGATTTTCGTGCGTTTTCCCGCGCACCGAGTGCATGCTATGTTTAATTCGAGAGCGTCGATAATTGTATATTGTGACTTGCATCGTTTTAGGTCTTGTAATCTTATGCTTGGTATTGTGCAAATATAGGATCGGTCGGGAAAATATCGGACACGGCACGTAAAGGCAAGGCGGTGGTCGGATCGGATTAGCGGGGATTTCAGGTGAGTAGATGTATTCATCTATGGGGGAATCGTCTGAATGGCGCGAGGCGCGCCCCCCAGTTAGGATTACCCTACTTTTTGCAAAATTCATATTGTTAGCTAGCTTATCCATTCATGTACACTGCATACCCTTATAGCGAACAGTATATTAGATTGCATGGACATTCATCTATACTTATGCGATATCACTTTGTAGGACACGAACACCATTACCATTGGCATCTGTTGCACGCGCACCATTCATGTGACACACACGCCTTTGGTAATTGCCATGTCACGTGCACTATAGAACCTGTTTATCATAATATCGCCACTTGCATTCATACTTGATATATGAAATTGCATAGCATACGTATACCTCGCATCATCATCATATTTATATAGATTTCTAGCAAAATTCACATCGTATGCATTGATATCATAGACATTTATCATATATAACATGTGGACATTATGATTTTCTTGAGGATTTCAGTATTGCTGCGATTTCTGGATTTTTGGGGAAAACCGCAAGAATTTAACAAAACCTTATATTTATCATTTTCAAAACAAAGTTGCGGTTTTCTCGTGATGTATGTGTCGTCCACCATGAGTTTTCATGTTTTCTGTTGGATTTCGAGACCCGATTCGAGGAGTGGATGAACCGTTTCGGGTACATGGTGGGCCCGGTATGGTACCCCGGGGCAAGAAGATCGAGTTGTAGACGATGAGCCTGGCAGGGGAAGACTACCTACCGGTGATGTCTGGCGCGGCGGATATCCGGAGGATACCGACCGTTGTCGTGAGATTGGATGATATGGGCCGATCCGGACTGACGGAGCCCGATATTGAGACAGATATGATTCCTATTTGGTGTCGATGCTTGACACGGGTTTTCAGATGATTTCTTGATGGTACTTAGCTATTATACAGATATTCATTTTCTAAAAGTTAAGAACACAGTACCCTTAGCATTTAAAACACTTAAAGAGTTAGAAATGACATTGCATACATGTGCATGCATACCAGAGCTATTATATCACATATGGACATGCATGTTGTGGTGCATTGCGTGCATTCTTACAATTGCCTTATTAGATGTTATATTTACTCACGAGCTGGCAACTCACCCCCGTTGTGCCACAGTGTCTTGCAGGTCGGACTCGTCACCCTTGTAGCGGCGGGCTATCTTATCATCAGCTCCTTTTGCGCAGACTCGCGACATCGCCCGTAGATGGGTTGCGAGCATACTTTACTTCTTTTGCTTTATCATTGTATCTAGTATTCTCCATCTACCACTTTATATTGTATGTGCGACCTAGTGATGAAACTGAGAGATTTGTATATTTGTGGTTTCTTTTGGGTCGAGCTCACTTGAGCCGACGTGTGTTTTCTGGTATTTTGCATTTCTTTTATGCTCTTTTCCTTGATATTACTATTATATTGCATGTGGTTGTGATCCTCCTTAGGCGAAGAGTAGCTCCCGCTTGGGGATGCCATTTTATGATTACAGGTTTATTATCTTGTTGTACCCATTTTGGGGGATAGAAAATACAGGGGAGACTCTGCCGAAATTTTCGGAAATTTTTGATGTTTTAAAAAGGGATTCTATGCAACTTAAATGATTTTAAAAACCGTTTTCATTAAAGGTTTTCCTTCACTCTCTTTTGATTTTGGTTTAGATTCTTCTGGGCTTTGGCTGACTTAGGTTACGGTACGCCTTTAGACGTCTCGTAATCTAAGTGCCAGTCGCGTTCCGTACTTTCGGATCGTGACAAAGTTGGTATCAGAGACAGGTTTTACCTTTCTGAGTGTAGGACGACCTTGGTAGATGGAGTAGGTGACTTAAGCAGAGTGGCGTAGCGTGGGTATGATCCGCGGCATACTTACGATACGGTACTCCGCCTAAGTGACTTTAGGACATAATTGCTTGTATTTCCTTTCTCGATTCCTTGCATTCCTTGATTCAATTGCAATGATCTTATCAGTCCTGTTTCTTATTCCAGCTTCGATGCCGCCAAAGACTACGAGAGCTCAGCGGGCTGCCGCTAGGGATGAGATTCGAGCGGGCTCGTCTGAGGCGAGGATCGAGCGGGAGGATACGCCTACCCCTCAGGGTCATACTGATCCGCCTTATCCTGACCGTATTGCCAGATTAGAGGCCGGCATGCAAGAGTTGCGGCAGATGATGGGATCTTTAGTTGAGTCCAGCCGGGCACAGAGATCCGAGGACGTTCCTTCCACCGCACAGACCACGATCGTACCTGCTGCACAGATGGTCACTCCTGCTGCTACTACGGAGACTATCCCTGTTTCACTACAGAAGTTCATGAGATTGAGACCTCCAGCTTTTACCGGTACAGATGCGACAGAGGACCCGCAGGCATTTCTTGATAGGATGGCTCGGATTTTCCGTTCGTTGAGGTGTTCTGATGATAGATTGGTGGAGTTTGCTAGTTTTCGTCTGGAGGGTCTTACCCAGACATGGTACGATTCAGTAGAGAGAGGCCGAGCTGCAGGCCTGCCTTCTATGACCTGGGATGAGTTTACATCTGCATTTCTTGCCCGTTTTCTTCCGGAGAGTGTCCGAGATGCTCGAGCCCGTAGTTTTGAGTCTTTGCGCAAGACTCCTGGGATGACAGTGTCGGAGTATGATATACAGTTTACCCAGTTGTCTCGATATGCTCCGTACCTAGTCGACACAGAAGAGAAGAGAATAAAGAGGTTTGTACGAGGGCTTGATACACAGCTATTCTTTGCCATCGGCACCCAGCACTTTGATACATACGCTGCCGCGATGGATGCAGCCTTACTTTTGGAGGAGCGTATTTCTGAGACTCCGGTCGTTTCTGGGCCGAAGAGGATCCGTACTGATACGCCAGCTCAGCGGCAGATGGGCAGACACCGCGATAGATTATTTCCGGGAGATGGTGGGGGTAGAGGATTGAGACGAGATCAGTTATTTGGTTCATATCCACAGACCCAGCAGTCGTCTCCAGGATGTTTTCGGTGTGGGAGTCAGTACCACCGTGTCAGAGACTGTACCATGGGACGCCAGGGCGCGGCGACAGTCCCGCATGTGACTTTACCACCCTCACCACCTTCTCAGAGAGCTTTACTTCCTACTCCTGACGATGCTCCACGCCAGCCAGATGCTTCTAGAGGCCGTGGGCGTGGCGGTCCAGTTCCGAGAGGGCGAGGCGACAGGGGCAGAGGCAGAGGCCGAGGTAGAGGCAGAGGACAGCCAGCTATTAGTGGTGGACAGGCCCGAGTGTTCACGTTGACTCCTCAGGATGCACAGGCATCCAATGCCGTCGTGACAGGTACTCTGCCAATATGTTCTTTTGATGCACGGGTATTATTTGATCCAGGCTCGGCACATTCCTATGTATCCACGTATTTTGCACCGAGGTTGGGACGAGAGTCTTGTCCGTTAGATCAGCCGCTTGTCGTTATTACCCCGGTAGGCGAGTCTTTTGTTGCCCGTTTTGTGTACCGATCGTGTTCTGTTCGTATCGGGGAGAGAGATTCTTCAGTAGATTTGATTCTCCTCGATATGCTAGACTTTGACGTTCTTCTTGGTATGGACTGGCTAGCCACCTGTTATGCATCCGTGGACTGCCGTGAAAAAGCAGTCAGATTCAGTTTTCCTGGTGAGCCGGTTCTTATTATTCAGGGAGATCGTAGTGCTACCCTTCCCAGCTTGATTTCTTCTCTTCGCGCTGGTCAGCTCTTAAGGAAAGGGTGTCAGGGATTCTTAGCCTATGTTTGTGATACTAGCTCCACAGAGGTTCTGTTGGACCAGGTCCCTGTTGTGAGAGAGTTTCCTGATGTATTCCCTGACGAGCTGCCTGGTCTGCCACCAGAGCGCGAGATTGAGTTCTGTATTGACTTGATCCCTGGCACGGGGCCTATTTCTATACCTCCTTATCGGATGGCCCCGGCAGAGCTGAGAAAGCTAAAGGATCAGTTACAGGACTTGCTGGACAAAGGGCTTATCAGACCGAGTGTGTCACCTTGGGGTGCTCCCGTCTTGTTTGTTAAGAAGAAGGACGGAAGTATGCGTTTATGCATTGATTATCGTCAGCTGAACCGGGTTACTGTGCGGAACAGGTATCCCCTACCCCGCATTGATGACTTATTTGATCAGCTCTAGGGTGCAGGGTTCTTCTCGAAGGTTGATTTACGGTCAGGTTATCACCAGTTGCGGGTTCGGAAGGAGAATATTCCAAAGACCACCTTCCGTACCCGATATGGTCATTATGAGTTCTTGGTGATGTCGTTCGGGCTCACCAATGCCCCGGCAGCATTTATGGATTTGATGAACCGTGTATTCAGGCCGTATCTCGACCAGTTCATCATTGTGTTCATTAACGACATCTTGGTTTATTCTCGGAGCCGGGAGGAACATGAGCAGCACTTACGTATCACATTGCAGACTTTAAGGGAGCATTAGTTGTTCGCCAAATTTTCCAAGTGCGCATTCTGGTTAGACAGTGTCGATTTCTTGGGTCATGTGGTGACGAGAGACGGTATTTGTGTGGACCCGAAGAAGATCGAGGCAGTTCAGCGTTGGCCTAGACCAGTATCAGTTACAGAGGTTCGCAGTTTTCTAGGTCTGGCCGGCTACTATCGACGTTTTGTCCAGGATTTCTCCCGCATTGCTGCACCTTTGACCGGGTTGACCCGGAAGGGGGTTCCTTTTGATTGGACCCAAGCATGTGAGGATAGTTTCCAGCAGTTGAAGACTCGTCTGACTACTGCACCAGTGTTAGCATTGCCTTCAGGATCAGGCGGGTTCGTGGAATATTGTGATGCTTCTAGAGTGGGGCTGGGATGTGTGTTGATGCAGCACGACAGAGTTATCGCGTATGCTTCTAGGCAGCTGAGGAAACACGAGCAGAACTACCCCACCCATGATTTAGAGATGGCTGCAGTGGTATTTGCACTTAAGATCTGGAGACATTACCTATACGGTGAGTCGTGCCAGATATTCACTGACCACAAGAGTTTGAAGTATATCTTCCAGCAGCGAGATCTGAACCTGAGACAGCGCCGTTGGATGAAGCTGGTGAAGGATTATGACTGCGAGATTCTATACCATCCGGGCAAGGCGAATGTGGTGGCAGATGCTTTGAGTAGGAGGCCCGGAGGTAGCTTATCTTGTTTGAGCGCAGTACAGATGCAGTCGACGGCGGATTGGCAGGTGTTATGTGATAGCAGAGTGCAGTTCGAGTTTACTCCTACAGGGGGACAGCTGGCCCATTTCAGAGCATGCCCACAGTTACTTGACCGTATCCGCGAGGCACAGTCCGGCGATGCCCGTATCTTAGAGATTATTGAGCAAATTCGGCAGGGCAGAGTTTCTGAGTTCATGATTGATGATCAGGGGATACTTCGATTTGGGACTCGACTGTGTGTGCCAGATTCAGAGGGACTGAGGCGTGATATTCTCGAGGAGGCACATAGATCAGTATACAGCGTGCATCCAGGTTCCATCAAGATGTACCGTGATTTGAGAGAGGTTTACTGGTGGGACGGGATGAAAAAGGATATTACAGACTTTGTGTCGAGATGCCTGACTTGTCAGCAAATCAAGGCCGAGCACCAGAGGCCAGCCGGCGAGTTACAGCCTTTGCCCATCCCTGAGTGGAAGTGGGAGCAGGTCTCCATGGACTTCATTGTGGGTCTACCCAGGACCAGTCGAGGGTACGACTCTATATGGGTGATTGTTGATCGACTGACGAAAGCGGCTCACTTCCTGCCAGTGAAGACCACTTTTGGATTTTCTCAGTACGCCCAGGTTTATATTGATGAGATAGTGCGACTGCATGGTGTTTCGACTTGCATCGTGTCCGACCGTAGCACCCAGTTTACCAGCCGATTGTAGCAGAAACTACAGGAAGCTTTGGGCACCCGATTGAGTTTTAGCACAGCCTTTCATCCTCAGACTGACGGTCAGTCAGAGCGTACTATTCAGACTCTTGAGGACATGCTCAGAGCTTGCGTTTTAGATTTCGGTGGTAGCTGGGATCGTCATTTGCCTTTGATCGAGTTTTCCTACAATAATAGCTTCCAGGACACGATTCAGATGGCACCTTTTGAGGCTTTATATGGGAGGAGATGTCGATCACCTGTATGTTGGACAGAGCTCAGGGAGAGCAGTATTTTAGGGCCGCAGATTGTACAGTAGACGACCGAGAAGATACAGCTGATTCGGGACAGGATGAGAGCGGCACAGAGCAGGCAGAAATCATATGCTGACAGGCGCCGGCGCCGACTCGAGTTCGCTGTTGGCGATCATGTTTTCCTGAAGGTCTCTCCGATGAAAGGTGTGATGAGATTTGGGCGAAAAGGGAAGCTGAGTCCTAGAAATGTTGGTCCTTTCGAGATCCTAGAGCGTGTTGGTCCAGTCGCTTATCGGTTAGCTCTTCCGCCCAGCTTCCCCGATGTTCACCTCGTATTCCATGTCTCGATGCTCCGCAAGTACCTTCATGATCCTTCCCAGGTGATTCAGCACCAAACGATCCAGTTAGAGCGTGATCTTTCTTTCACCGAGCAGCCGGTTGTCATTTTGGATCGGCAGGTGAAGAAATTGAGGTCGAAGGTTATACCGTCCGTCAAGGTCCTTTGGCGTGGCCCGAACAGCGAGGAGGTCACCTGGGAGACCGAGGTCGAGATGTGGAAGAGATATCCCCATCTTTTTGAAGGTACGCGTAGTTAAATTCTAAATTCGGGGACCGAATTTTTTTAAGGGGGGAAGATTGTAACCCTTCGAAAATTGTTTAGGCAGTTTTTCGGTAATCGGCTAATTTTTCGGCTTTTTCCGTAAAAAGTCAAAATTGATATTTTTCATTGTAGACCTAATTATACAAAATTTAGATAAGATATTACTATAATTTTGTCACTAAAATGTCACTTATAATTTTCTAGTTAAATAAAAAAAAATCGTAATTAATTATTTTTTTTATTATTTTAAGCCTTTTTAAATACATTAAATTAGGGATAAATACAAATTTAATTAGGTAAATTTCATAATTAGGAGTCTTTATAAGCTAAAATATGATGTTAATAAAATTATATCATGACTTGCAAACTTTTGGTTTTAGGGTGGGAAATTTAATGGAAAAATGGTGTAAAATGAGGTTTTTTTTGTAAATTGTTGATATGAAAGCATTAAATGACAACATGTGGTGTTTTTGGACCTAGAAACTTCTCCAAATTTCCCCACCTCATCTCCCCCTACCTGCTGGCCGAGCCCACTGTAGAAAATCCCCTCTCTTCTCACTTCATTTTGCTTCACTTTTCATGTCAAAATTCATACAAAATCCACAATTTCACTCTCCCATTCAAAACCAAACCCTAATCCACTCTCTCTTCAACCAAAATTAGTTCAAAAACTTGATGAAAGGAGGCTTCTTGGTGACTTGATCAAGCTAGGGTTCAAGCTTGTGAGGTGAAGATTCTAATCTTTTTGTTAACTTGTAGTTTAAATATGCTAGAATTGAAATTTGAAGTATTAGTTTAGTAGTAAATGTTTGTTTAGGAAAATCAAGAGAAGGATTTGATTTTAAATTAGGGTTTGTAGCATGGTGGTTGGATTTAAGTTAGGGTTTGGTTATCTAATTGATTGGAGTGGTTAATAGTGTAGTGTTATGCTCGCTAAATCGACAAAATTGCGATGTTTGTATCGAATCGGTAAGCAAATTGCTTACTAGATTTTTATAAAAATTAGAATGCGATCAAATTGCGTTATGTTAGCGATATAATTAGCTTCGTATAGGACTATTAGAGTGCGCGAACGCGGGGTTTCGTCTAGTCGGGTTGTAGTTTTGTCCATTTCCTCGAAATGACGATTCTAGTTAAAGGTTAGCGATTTTCGTGCGTTTTCCCGCGCACCGAGTGCATGCTATGTTTAATTCGAGAGCGTCGATAATTGTATATTGTGACTTGCATCGTTTTAGGTCTTATAATCTTATGCTTGGTATTGTGCAAATATAGGATCGGTCGGGGAAATATCGGACACGGCACGTAAAGGCAAGGCGGTGGTCGGATCGGATTAGCGGGAATTTCAGGTGAGTAGATGTATTCATCTATGGGAGAATCGTCTGAATGGCGCGAGGCGCCCCCCCCCCCAGTTAGGATTACCCTACTTTTTGCAAGATTCATATTGTTAGCTAGCTTATCCATTCATGTACACTGCATACCCTTATAGCGAACAGTATATTAGATTGCATGGACATTCATCTATACTTATGCGATATCACTTTGTAGGACACGAACACCATTACCATTGGCATCTGTTGCACGCGCACCATTCATGTGACACACACGCCTTTGGTAATTGCCATGCCACGTGCACTATAGAACCTGTTTATCATAATATCGCCACTTGCATTCATACTTGATATATGAAATTGCATAGCATACGTATACCTCGCATCATCATCATATTTATATAGATTTCTAGCAAAATTCACATCGTATGCATTGATATCATAGACATTTATCATATATAACATGTGGACATTATGATTTTCTTGAGGATTTCAGTATTGCTGCGATTTCTGGATTTTTGGGGAAAACCGCAAGAATTTAACAAAACCTTATATTTATCATTTTCAAAACAAAGTTGCGGTTTTCTCGTGATGTATGTGTCGTCCACCATGAGTTTTCATGTTTTCTGTTGGATTTCGAGACCCGATTCGAGGAGTGGATGAACCGTTTCGGGTACATGGTGGGCCCGGTATGGTACCCCGGGGCAAGAAGATCGAGTTGTAGACGATGAGCCTGGCAGGGGAAGACTACCTACCGGTGATGTCTGGCGCGGCGGATATCCGGAGGATACCGACCGTTGTCGTGAGATTGGATGATATGGGCCGATCCGGACTGACGGAGCCCGATATTGAGACAGATATGATTCCTATTTGGTGTCGATGCTTGACACGGGTTTTCAGATGATTTCTTGATGGTACTTAGCTATTATACAGATATTCATTTTCTAAAAGTTAAGAACGCAGTACCCTTAGCATTTAAAACACTTAAAGAGTTAGAAATGACATTGCATACATGTGCATGCATACCAGAGCTATTATATCACATATGGACATGCATGTTGTGGTGCATTGCGTGCATTCTTACGATTGCCTTATTAGATGTTACATTTACTCACGAGCTGGCAACTCACCCCCGTTGTGCCACAGTGTCTTGCAGGTCGGACCCGTCACCCTTGTAGCGGCGGGCTATCTTATCATCAGCTCCTTTTGTGCAGACTCGCGACATCGCCCGTAGGTGGGTTGCGAGCACACTTTACTTCGTTTGCTTTATCATTGTATCTAGTATTCTCCATCTACCACTTTATATTGTATGTGCGACCTAGTGATGAGACTGAGAGATTTGTATATTTGTGGTTTCTTTTGGGTCGAGCTCACTTGAGCCGACGTATGTTTTCTGGTATTTTGCATTTCTTTTATGCTCTTTTTCTTGATATTACTATTATATTGCATGTGGTTGTGATCCGCCTTGGGCGAAGAGCTAGCTCCCGCTTGGGGATGCCATTTTATGATTACAGGTTTATTATCTTGTTGTACTCATTTTGGGGGATAGAAAATACAGGGGAGACTCTGCCGAAATTTTCGGAAATTTTTGATGTTTTAAAAAGGGATTCTATGCAACTTAAATGATTTTAAAAACCGTTTTCATTAAAGGTTTTCCTTCACTCTCTTTTGATTTTGGTTTAGATTCTTCTGGGCTTTGGCTGACTTAGGTTACGGTACGCCTTTAGACGTCTCGTAATCTAAGTGCCAGTCGCGTTCCGTACTTTCGGGTCGTGACAAAAGGTCTCCCTCTTTGACGGCAAATCTAACCCGAAGGACCACTTGGATGCATTCACCGCGGGAATGAGCTTCCAAGACCACTCCGATGCCTCCCAGTGCCGAGCTTTCCCGGCCACTCTCATCCGCTTCGGGCGAGACTGGTTCAGAGGACTCGAGCCATGCTCGATCTCAACCTTCGACGAGCTGGCCACACAATTCCTCCGCCACTTCGTCGGGAACAGGCGACAGAAGCGCACAGTCGACCATCTCTTCACGATCAAGAGCAGGGACAAGGAGACGTTCAAAGCATACGTCACCTGCTTCTACAACGCCCTTCTCGAGGTTCCAGAGCACCGGGATGAGACGGTCATCACGGTTCTGAGGTCTGGTCTTAGGCACAAGGAGTGGTTGCGCTCCTTTGCGTTAGCGCAACCTAAGACCATGGCCGAGGTAAAGGCCTGGACCGAGCGTGAGGTCCAGCTCGAATCCAAGGTGAACGCAAACTTCTCCCGGGCCGAGCAATCCGACCAAAAGAAGAGGGCAAGAGAAGAGAGAAGGGGACCTGAACGGAAAAAACCCTACCTCCCAAAATTCCAGGAGTACACCCCGCTCAACATCTCCCAGGCGGTGCTACTAGAAGAGGCCAAGGGTGAGGCCCGAAACTGTGCCGCCACGCGGCAGACACCGCGCCGCTCGATGCGAAATCGAAATGACGCGGCTCTGGTGCTTCTCCTCCTCCACGTGTTCATGGCACGTGTCAATCGCGACTGTCCATCTCCACACGTTCCTGCTCGGCTACCCCTGGCCTGTAGCTTCCCTACCCCACAACGCCAGTAATCTAAGCCCTCACCAAGAGGCAACCAAGCAGCTTCACTGCTTGGTTCATCCTTGGCAGGCCTCCCATGGCCCCTCCAGTGCCAAGGATCTAAGCCCTCACGAAGAGGCAGTCCAGCAGCTACCCTGCTCGGCTATCCCTGGCTGGTAGCTTCCCTACCACACAACGCCAGGGATCAAAGCCCTCACCAAGAGGCAGCCCTGCAGCTACCCTGCTCGGCTATCCCTGGCTGGTAGCTTCCCTACCACACAATGCCAGGGATCAAAGCCCTCACCAAGAGACAGCCCTGCAGCTACCCTGGTCGGCTATCCCTGGCCTGTAGCTTCCCTACCCCGCAACGCTAGGGATCAAATCCCTCGCCAAGAGGCAGCCCTGCAGCTACCCTGCTCGGCTATCCCTGGCCTGTAGCTTCCCTACCACACAACGCCAGGGATCAAAGCCCTCGCAAAAAGCAGCCTTGCAGCTACCCTGCTCGGCTATCCCTGGCTGGTAGCTTCCCTACCACACAAAGCCAGGGATCAAAGCCCTCGCCAAGAGGCATCGGGCAGCAACCCTGTTCGGCCATCCTTAAGGACAAAAAGCCCTCGCCAAGAGGCACCGGGCAGTAACCCTGCTCGGCCATCCTTAGTAGGCCACTTACGGCCCCTCCCGCGCTAAGGATGAAAAGCCCTCGCAAGAGGCAACCGAACCCGCCCTTGTTCGGTTATCCCTGCCTGGTAGCACCCTACCCCAACAAACCAGGGATCAAAGTCCTCCCAGAGGCAACCGGACCCGCCCTTGTTCGGTTATTCCTGGGTAGTAGCTCCCTACCAAACCAGGGGTCAAAGCCCTCGCCAAGAGGCACCGGGCAGTAACCCTGCTCGGCCCGTCCTTAAGGATCAAAGCCCTCGCAAGAGGCAATCGGGCCCGCCCTTGCTCGGTTATCCCTAGCTGGTAGCTCCTTACTCCAACAAACCAGGGATCAAAGCCCTCGCCAAGAGGCACCGAGCAGTTACCCTGCTCGGCCATCCTTAGCAGGCCACTCCCGGCCCCTCCCGCACTAAGGATCAAGGCCCTCGCTAAGAGGCACCGAGCAGCTACACTGCTCGGCCATCCTTAGCAGGCCACTTACAACACCTCCCGCGCTAAGGATCAAAGCCCTCGCCAAGAGGCACCGAGCAGCTGCCCTGCTCGGCCATCCTTAGCAGGCCACTTACGGCCCCTCCCGCGCTATGGATCAAAGCCCTCGCTAAGAGGCACCGAGCAGCTACCCAGCTCGGCCATCCTTAGCAGGCCACTTACGGCCCCTCCCGCGCTAAGGATCAAAGCCCTCGCAAGAGGCAACCGGGCCCGCCCTTGCTCGGTTATCCCTGGCTGGTAGCTCCCTACCCTAACAAACCAGGGATTAAAACCCTCGCCAAGAGGCACCGAGCAGCTGCCCTGCTCGACCATCCTTAGCAGGCCACTCACGGCCCCTCCCGCGCTAAGGATCAAAGCCCTCGCCAAGAGGCACCGAGCAGCTACCCTGCTCGGCCATCCTTATTAGGCCACTCAAAGCTACTCCAACAACTGAGGAACATGAACTCAACAAGAGGAATCCGGTTCTACGTCTAAGCAATCTCCATCTCGACTTCGGGGCCATGGAGATACCGTCTTCGCACCAGTCTTTGCACACTCGGCAATCGAACAGATTCAACTCGATGTGTGACCGCTAGATAAAGAACCGATGCAAAATGAAGGCAGTCTATGCAAATACAAGTGTTTACCAACAAAAGGAAGTACAAGCACAAAGCACAAACACTGCTACGAAAACAAAAATTTCTATTCACAAAACCAAGAGTCTTTATAAGGGTATTATGGGCTCCCCAGCCTTACAAAATGCCTAAAGGCCTACAAAATACCCGAGGCAACAAAAAGAAGAAAAAAACATGAAGACAAGGGGCTTATGGCCTCAGGGCCGGGCGCGATACCGATGAGCTCAACGTCCACCACAACTTGGGATGCGTCCATCACAGGAGCCTCGGCGTCGCCCTCGCCGAAAGTCCTTTCCCCGACAGCGCTCCCGGGGGCATCTCCCTGCACGTCATCCCTGCGGGGATATTCTACTCGGAGCTCTTCATCAGCAAACTTCGGCACCCGGGCCTTGACGGTGTCGAGAGTCTCATGCCAGATGAGGGTGGTGGCCGAGGCAAGGACGGTGTAGAACTGCTCCGACTTCTGGAAGTTCTCCACCGCTTCCGCCGCCCTGAGGTCGGCCCTCTTCGCCGCCTCTACCGCAGCCCCCAGCTCCTTTTGGAGGGTGCTCACTGACTTCTTCATGGTGCCCGACGAGCACCTCGGAGCCCTAAAGCTTGGCCTCGGCAGACTCGTGGAACCTGGCCACCTCATGCTTCGAGGCAGCCACCTCCTGCTTTGCTGCCGCTGCCTCCTGCCTCCCAGCAGCCACCTCGTCCTCGAGGGCATCGACCCTCACCATCGTCGCCTCCAGCTCCCACTTCGAGCTCTCCCCCAGCGAGGAGAGCTCACCCGCGGCTCGCATCGTCGGGGCTATCTCCTCTACCTCCATCCGGGAGACGATAGCGACGTGCTGGAGGACCTGAAGAAATCGGAGGAGGGGTCAGAAAGAAAAAGGGGCACCAAATCTCGCAAACAATGAGACGGTGTATGAGCCCTAACCTGCAGGGCTTCTTGGGCGATGGACGCCAGTTGAGCCTTCAGCGTCCCACCAGCGACCCGGCCTCCGGCCGACCTCTCCATTTCGTGCAGCAAGCTGTCAGCGGAAAGCCCTAAGGGCGCCTCAAAGCGGAGCTCCCCCTCGTCCACCAAGATCGGAGAGGACGGGGTCCACGGAACTGTTCGGGGGAACTTCTTGAGAGACGACGACGGAGAGCTCGTCTCCGCCTCCGAAGCTCGGGCATCCTCTCCCCGAGCCCTCTTTCTGCTCGGCACCTGGCTGGGCCCCGAGGCACGATCCGCACTCGAGCGCTGGGGGGATGGCTGCTTGGGAAGCCGGGACCGACGTCTGATGGGAAGAGCTGGCCCCTCTGGCCCTCGACCCCTTCTTCAGCTTGCGCATAGCTGCTCGGAGGAGGCCCGCGTCCATGGTTTCTGCACGAGACAAGATATAGTGGAATCAACGACATAAGCAAAGTAAGAACAAATACCAGCTCCTAACTTACCAACGAACTGGGCGGGGCTGAGCCTGGCCCAACCGACGGCCCGCTCAGAAAGCAGCACATCAGCCCGAGGAATAGGCTCCCATGCCTCCACTCTCGCCGCGTCGGGGTCATTGGACGGATTTCCCTGCCAGCACCTATCCCTAGACCACTGGACGGGTACGGGCTAGTCATCACCCTCTGGCGGCCCGACGAAGAAAAACTTCTTCTTCCAATCATGGATGGAAGAAGGCATGACGACAACCCCTGACCCGGCTACGCTCCCCCGCTGTTTCCTAAAGGAGAGGTAAACCCACCTCGGGTTGCCCGCACGAATCCCGGGGTGACTTTTATAAATAAGGGAGGAGGCGAGGAAACTTCGGCCGGACCAGGAACCCAAGGAGAATTCTCCAAGAGTTCGGCACCAGCTGGCCCGGGGCTAATCCAAAATAATTTAACGCGGCTACAACCTCGGGAGAGAAAGGCAGGCGCATTCCGGCCCAGAGGGCTTCCAGGTACAAGGCGGTCTCTCTACCCCTCACTTGATCTGCCCTCTCTCCTTCCTCGTCCCATCGCAGCGTGTAGTCGGAAGGAATATGGAAATGAGCCCGAGAGGTGGCAAGCTCATCCTCACATCTTGCTGAGGACGACGCACCAGGCACGTCCGCCGCCACTGCTCCCGGAACCGCCCCAGACGCGCGCCCCCAGGGAGAGGATCTGACCCCAACTTCCCGAGGGGGCTCCAACCCAGGGAAAGAATCCCTAGTATCTACCCCCGCGACATCTACAGACTCCTCAAAACAAGACATCTAACCTGATGGGAAGAAATCTTTGAGAAGAGAAAACGCTGAGATCCGACCTAAAGGGGAGACTGCTGAGCTAACAAGACTCAGAATCAGGAAAATGGGAAGAGAGAGAGAGATCCTTAAACAGGCCTCCCCTCGATTTATACAGCCAGCGTCTTCATCCAATAGAGACGGTCGATTCCCGCCAAAATGGTTCGCTGCATTCAACGGCCACGATCGTTCCGCCTGTCTCAAGCATATTGGCAGCGTCCCATCGGATGTCAGAAGCCTACGGCACATCACATCAGCCAACCGGCACCTGACACGTGGCCCGTTGCTTCACCAAAGAGCACACGATCCAGCGCACCCTCTTTAATTTAAAGGATCTCGCCTTGATTCGCTGACCTCATCCAGAAAAGACAACCAACTTCCCAGAGTCACGCCCGATAATATCTTCGGGAAGGTGCTCACCTTGGGTGATCCGGCAAACCACTCTCGACCCGACCCGACAGCTGGTCGGGACGAGAGTGGGGGGCTAATGATGATGCTCGATATCAGTGGTCTCCCAGATCAGGACACGTGGCAGATGAAGTGTCCCAGAACATGCAAGAAAGGACCTACAGTGGCCGACCAGACCACTCCTGTGCCCGTCCTATAAGCAAACGCTGGCTCACCTCCGAGCCCCCAGCACAATTGGCCTCCTCGGCCCCACTGCTCGTCTCCGAGCTATCGCAGGCCCGAGCCTCCTCGGCCCTCTCAGCTCGCCTCCGGGCTCGAGCAGAACCAAGATACCTCGGCTCTCCTACTCCTCCGCAAGCTCTCCCGCCGAGGTCATCTTCCTCGGTCTTATCGACCGACCAACAGCACCGCTTACAGGCGTAACCGCCATCCCATGAATCTCGCCATGCGTGAGATCTCCGTCGGCCACATCCCACGTTCCACGCCACCACGATCCCCCATTAACGAGCCTGTCTCGCCATTAATGGGAGGTCCTACTCATCACGCAGGAGTGACGTCGGGAGCGCAACAGCCGGCGTGATTCTCACGCCTGCCTCGCCTGCTGCCACCACTATATAAACCCCTCTCCCAGACGATCGAGGTAAGCCGGTTTTACTCTATTAAGCTGTTACTCTGCTTGGATCTCTAGTCTAACTTGATCGTCGGAGGGTCCTCGGTGGTACAACCACCCCGGGAATTCCTTGCAGGTAACTCGGCAAGCACAACCTCAACCAATTGATATCCACACGCTTCAGGAGCGACACCCTCCAGATCAAATCTCAGCCATCCATCGCCACCATCAGCAAATCAGCGGGAAGCAACATCTGAAGGAGATCACGCTACCTCTGTCAGAGTTCAAACTAATTTCTACAAAGTTCTTTTTTTGTCGCATGTTCTAGAAAACTTCTTTTTTCTTTATTTTTCAAAAATTGGAGAAATTTAATTATTTTTGTTTTTCTCTTTGATGATGTGGAGGTCATAAGATAGAGGATTTTTCTTCTTTTTTCTTAGTTTTTTAAAAAATAGAAAGGGTGGGTTCTAACCAATACCATTTGCGTTATAATATATTAGAATTTGTATACGTGCGTTGCACGTGTTAATTAAACAATTAATTATTTTTTGGGAAAACAGATAGATGATGTGGTGTGTGTGTGTATAGAGAGAGAGAGAGGAAAGATAATATTGAGGGTTCTAAATAAACAATTAATTGTTTTTTGTGATGAGAGGAAGGGAGAAAGAAAGCGAGAGATGATGTGGAGGGCTTGAGAGGTGAGCATTTTTCTTCTTTTCTTAAAAAAATGAGAGTGGTCGAACTCTAACCAAAGGGTATTTGCATTATATATATATATATATATATATATATATATATATATATATAGTGCTCTCAAGTCAATTATTGTAATCGCAGGCACGCGATTGTGATGATTGAGGGAGGATCTATATGGGTAGAACCGTCTTACTCAAAATGATAGTATTCTATCTAGTTTGTTTCTATCATCATGTACATACATGATATGGTATTACAGATCACTATTACATGTTGATAGAGCCCATAGGATTCTTACTTGACTACCAGTATTATAATGGCGATCATATACGTGGGAGATGGTTGGTCTATAAGCACATCCTTAAATGTCCCTAGTCGAGCGAGTATCGAGACTGGGCATCGATACTCCGGAGTAGACTAGTGTATACTTTTCGAGACCCCGACGAAGGGCGGTGGCCGGTCTCACAAGCCATTGGTGTCATTTGGTCATCTAAGATAGTATACAGGTGCTCATTGGGTTATAAGTTATGCTGGACGGACTCGTCGGGAACATGCTAGGTAGTATTATACCTATTGTCATATAGCATTTCTCAGGTGACATGAGTACAGGTTAGTCTGTCGACTTGAGATCGTCATTTGTTTTATGTGAGTTACCACTGTGCTTTGATTACTATCTTACCACGGCTCAAAGGAGTCATGCAAACAGGTTTTAGTTGGGTACAGTTCCGAGCCACATGGAGACAGTGAGCGGATCATCGGGGATTCGTCTCTCCCGGTATTGGGGGTTAATGTCGCACTGTGCATGGGTAGCCATCACCAGAAATCCTTGGCCAAGGTAGACTAGAATTACTGATTTGTATCAGTAGTTTCTCAGTGGGTGAGGGGCTTCACACCGACACGAAATATCGTGTTATTAGGGGTCTGACTTTATCCACTCCCCTAGACCCGATATGCGATACTCTTAGACGAATAGACCGGACTGTATGGAAATTGTCACAGACAAGCTCAGTAAGGGTTCAGATGAGTTTGCTCGTCGGCCTTCCTTTTGCTCAATACCTGGGTAGCTGTTACATACAGCTAGTGCAGCTGACGTGCTTGTGGTTAAACCCACTGCCAGCATATTGACGAGTCTTTAGAATCCCATACAGAGAGTTTTCCTGGTTCAAGCAAAATGATGTAGTAGACGTATTTTTGATACTTGCAGGGTTCCGATCAAATGATTGTACTAGTTATCCGGACTTTCGATCGGACGGTTGATAAGACTAGCCGGCTCGGGATTGAGCCGGATTATTAAATCAGGTATTGATTTAATAATTTACGTATATATATTTCGATATGTATATTCTAGTATTATGTTCTTTGTGTTATTCTATCTTTTTAGGTATTCGTATTTTGGTACGAATACAAGTATGTATATACAGTTGGGTGTAATCCGTATTTAGGTATAATGCCCACCAGCAGTTCCCGATGAGTCCTGCCCAGTGTACTCATAACCTAATGAGCACATGCATACTATCTCCAGTACGATGTACTAAAGGCTGTGGGACAGACCATCTCCTCCGCTGGGATGAGAAGCGTATACACTAGTCTACTCCGGAGTATCGATGCCCCGTCTCGATAATCGTACGACTAGGGACCTGTATAAGGATGTGCTTATAGACTACCCAGCCTCCACTAGTGTGACTGCCATCGCAACGCTAGTAATCAAGCAAACATCCTAAGGGCTCTACCAATATGTAGAAGCGATATGCTAAAAGAAACACATGCACATATTGAGGTAGAAACAAACCAAGTAGCATACTACCATTTTGAGCAAGACTGTCAATACAACTGTGAATATCCCAAGCTTCCATTAAGTAATATACAAACCAGTATGATACAATAATGGCCTCTAGGGCATATATCACTAACAATCTCCCATTTGCACTAAAGCCATGTATTGGCATATCGCAGACCTATCATCTCGATTAGCCTCTCAAACTGTGTCTGAGAGATGGCCTTTGTGAGTGGATCTGCAGTATTATTCTCCGTATCTACTCTCCTCACCTCGATCTCTTGGCGATCAACGATCTCCCTGATTAGGTGCTACCGCCTCAAGATGTGTCTGGACTTCTGATGGGACATGTGTTAGTTATATGTATGCCCTAGAGGCCATTACTGTACATACGATATATATTGTAGCAGATACTTGGACATATATAGGGAGGACTTTCTTGCTCGACATGATAGTACGCTATCTGGTTGTACTTTATCTTAACATGTACTCTGATTGTCTCTATGTTACATGTTGATAAAGCCCTTAGGATATGTACTCGACTACTGGGACTATGATGAGATCATACTAGTGGGGCCACGGTAGTCGACGAGTACATCCTATAACTGTTCCTAGTCGAGGGTGTATCGAGACATGGCATCGATACACCAGAGTAGACTAGCGTATACGCATCTTGACCTATATGATGGGCGATGGATGATCCCGTATCCATCGGTGTTTGACATCAAGGATGGTGTACGGGTGCTCAGTAGAGACTGAGTACACGGGACGGACTCGCCGAGAACTCCCAGATGGTATTATACCTCACGTCAGATGGCAGTTCTCCGGTGACACTGGTACAGAGTAGTCTGTTGACCTGAGATCGTCATAGAGTCTTGTGTGATTCCCACTGTGCTTTGATTTCCATCATACCACGTCCAAGAGGGCGTACAAAAAGGTGTCTTTTGGGTACAGTCCCGAATCACATGAAGGCAATGAGCGATAGGAGGGGATTCGTCTCTCCCGGTATAGGGAGTTGATGTTGCGCTGTGTTCGATTGGCTATAACTGGAAATCCCTGGCCAGGATTGCTGAGATTTACTGGTAAGTGTTATCAGTAGTTTATCGAACTGTTATAGACCTCATATCGACACGACTTATCAAGCTACTGGGGTCTGACGTATACCACCCGTAGGCGAGATATGCGACATATCAGACGATGAGACCGGACTGTACGGGAGTGTTACTGACTGGATTCACAGGAGAATGTACAGGCTTGCTTGTTGATCTTCTGAGCGCTCAATACCTGGGTGGCTGTTACGTTTAGCTGACCGCTTGCAGCTTGTGGGTGTTTGATATGATCATCACCTACTGCCGGCGTATTGACGATTCTTTAGAGTCCTATACAGAGGTTTCTTGGCTCAGGCAAAACGGAGTAGGGGCACATATGTGATATGTGTGGGACCGAGAACAATACGTGTATGTGATACCGTATTAGATTCTCGCGATATGAGATATCGGCCGGGTATATGTGATATAGCCGGGTCATCGGATCAAGTGTTGATTCGATGAACTGATACAGATTATATTAGTCGGTTATTTGTGAAATAGCCGGATTATCGGATCAAGTGTTGATTCGATAATTTAATGTATAATTATATATTTGATATATTAAATTACATTAACTGATATAAGCTCACTAAAAGATTCTTTTTCTCACTCGGGTAATACATTGATATATATGCGATATATGTTAATTGCATTATTTTATTTTGTTGCAATAAATATTGTATATGTGATATATAATATTGTAACATGTTAGAGTTATTAATGCAACATGTTTAGTGGAGATTAAACATGGTTAGGGTTTGATTTGGGTTAATCTTTTCTAGAACCTTCTAGAAGGTTTTATTTTGTTTTGTGCAAAGATATTTGTGTTGATATTTTGCATAGATATTTGTTTAACCCAACCAAACCTTAACCATGATTCAATCTCTACAAGGGTTAGATCTTCTCACATAAACCATGGTTGCATTTCTAACCTTAGACTAGAGTTATTTCATTATTCATCACAAAAGGATTACTACTATTCTTCTTCTTCTTCCTTTGAGCAAAGCTTTCTAGCTTTTTGCTTAGTGATGAAAATGAGTGAGATTAAGAAAATAAATGAGAGCTAAAATCCTACTTCATCATCCTAATCTATCCTAGCCATTTAGATTAGGGTGTTCACTTCATTTAGTGAGTGAGAGCTTGTGTTAATGAAACTTCAAGGTAGATCATCTTTGTTATCGAAGATCGGAAGCAAGCTTGCATCTTAATTTCTTTTCGTGAAGCCTCTCAAGAGTCCGGAACTTGATGATCGCAGTGAAGGGACCACAACACGGAGCTTATGAAATGAAGGACCGGACTACAAAGGTTGTAATCCCAATCTCTTAGATGTTAAATTGTTTAACATGTTTTGTTTCGCCTAATCTCTAGTCTAAGATCTTGGTTTAAGGTTGTTCGGCACGGCTAAATTTTAAATCGGGCATGGTTGATGCCTTATAGACCCTTGTGCGTGTGTCTAGTAACCCTACAGTGGTATCAGAGCCAAGCTAGAGTTTTAGGCGAAGTCTGGGCGAAATTTAAAGTCCGATCGAACTTCGAATACCCGGTTTATACCCTTTTCTGGAAATTTTTCAAAAAGTTGACATTTTTCATATTAAAAATGCTCAAAAAAATCAGCAGGGCATTCTATGGACACCTGTGAAAAATGACACCCTAACTCCACTATAGCGCCGCGGAACCGCGGCCAAACTGGGGTATTGGCGGCAGTTCCGCGGCAATAATTGAGAGTTATGGTATCGTTTTCCAACAGTAACATCCGTATGTGTTACCTACTGCTTCTGGGAATTTTTAATCTTTACTCAAGTGTTGAGTTTTCTGGGTTGTATTGGGGACTCGTTGATTCGATCGGATAATTTAACTTCGTTTAAGTTTTTTCCGGATAATTTTAGAAACTGTTAAAAAGTTCGAATGGATATCAATAACTCACTTTTTCCCCTATCGGAAAATTTTTCAAAAGTTGGATTTTTTCTCGAGTTTGAAACTTCCGGAAAATCATGCAAGTAACGCGGTGGACCCTCTAGAACACAACAAACCTTAACTTGATTATGTGACCGTCTGAACCGCCTCTGAACCTTAGGGTTTGGGGCAGTACGGCGTTGCCACATGTGAGACGTTGGCTTGACCCTTCTACGGCTGGACCATTGGTACTGTGGCATGTGATGGATACTTTTTGAACCCCGCTCAAGTGTTGAGCTATTAGGGAAATCTTAGGTGTTTGATTATTCAATCGGAAAGTTTAACATTCTATATTTATCTGGAATGCGATACAATATTTGGAATCCACATGCAGTTATGAGATAACTAATTTGAATGTTGTAAATCTAGCAGTTTAGTCTCAGATGATCGGTTGCCACGGGATTTTGATGTGATCAAAATTCCGTTGCAATCACGTAGCGTACGCGGATACTCGCCGGGTAAACTTAATAGATAGCCACGCCCCATAGCCCCGACCAAGTGACTGTAGGAGAACCCCGTCGCCAAAAGCATCCATTCGGTTGCTCGCGGCAGCGGTGTTCCGCCTTAGTGCACTTCATCGACGGCATCCGGGAGTGCGGCCGTCTACTAAAGTTTGCGACGAGCATTCGAACGGGATGTCGGGGATCTTGTTGAATTGCCCGACTTGATATTGAAAAGAGTTTTCGATAATGAGACTAAAATGCGGGGTTTATAATTTTTAGGCATGCGATGTCTAAGGAATTCATTTGGTTAGGCATGCGATGTCTAAAGAGGTTGCGGATTCCAACTGTTGTAGTTTTACACTTTCTTTTCTGCGACCGTAAGCGTAGTATGTGGTGTATCGCCGGCTTCGTTGCTATACATCAATGACAATCGGGATACGCATACTTACTTACGTTGATGATATGAGATATTATGTGTTGCTATGATATGTTATATTGGATCATCGTGTTCTGAATAGCCGGGGGTTTTATGTGAGATGAGAGTTTTTCTTTTTCATTCATGTAAAATTCATTTGTATGTAATATTCTTTTATTGGGGCACTTCCGGGCTGAGGATGATGTCACCATTGTATATTATTTACTTTTCCGCATTAGGTAGACCCAAGGCGGGGAGCACAAGTAACCGGGTTCTAGGGTCCAGTGGGAGACCATCTCGAGGAGTCGAGACCGGGTCTCCTAACCCTAGAATTGGCAGTGTTGCTTGCCTCTCTCGTAGGGGTCTAGAGATGTGGGTTTGGCTATTCATCGCGACCATGGAATCCGTGTTTTATACAGGCTCGTATTAAAACACAGACGTCCTAGTATATCCAATATTTCATATATGTTCTTCTGCTGCAATGTTCTGTGATGAGATCATATTACTGCCTGAGACGAATGTTTATATTATATATATGAGATATATGTTATATTGCAGATTTCGTTTCAAAAGTGATGCTTGTGAAGCATAATAAAATGGGACTTCATTAATGAGATTAATGAAATAAAAGAAACCTAAAGATGTTGTAGAAACTTGTTTAAAAACTGGTAGCTCTAGTTCTTGCTTTGCGTAGCGGTGTTCCTTGTAGAACATCCTGCACCTTATTCTATAAGGAAAGAGCCGAGATCCCTTCACCGGGAGTGACCTATTTAGTGAAACTAGCAGATACTACAAACTCGGTTTGTCTTTTGATTGCTTATATAGTTTTTGCTTTGCATAGTGATATTTGTGAAATATCCTGCACCTTATTCGATGAGGAAAGAGCCGACGATCCCTTCACCGGGAGTGGCCTCTTTAGCGAAACTAGAAAAGCCTCAAAAACACTCCATTTAAAATCACTCGATTCTACAATGATATCAAGTTCATTACGCAAAGGGTTTTCTTAAAAACCTGTCGTAGCTCTCCGTCATTTCAGATAAGTACTGGTTAGTATTCATGCTGCGTTTGTTGACCTTAGCCAAGGCGTAGTGTGCGGTAGCTGATTAGCGCTTATCTGTATAAGCATATGATGCGATTGAGTTAGGGTAGTCGTGCGACTTTGTTGACCTTAGCCAAGGGTCGTGCAGATGGGTTTAATTCAATCGGGAAATGACGGGTTGAACTTGGCTAGCACTTATGATTTGTTGACCTTAGCCAAGGTCATAAGTTGCTAGGGGCAAAATATTATCGGGAATTTCAAGTGTTGAAATTTGCAATGAGATTGCATACCTTCTATGAGATAGTTGGGTCCCGATACCCACTGCGAGTAAGAGTTACTCCTGGGAAAGTTTTACACATTACTATTAGCCGATCAAGTAGGTGTCCAGAAAGGTGTCAATGGGGTTATGCCTCTGGGAAAATGAGGTTTGCTTTAATTAGGTCCGTGCAAAAGCACGGGGAACCTCCCTCAAAGTACCGGCACTGGCCTGGCTGAAAGATTGGCGAACTTGTAGAGTGTAATTAATCCCAGCTAGTCTTTCCTTTTAGGGTTTGAAGGAAGATTTGATTAAAACAATGGGAGACATCCTGATTAGATAAATTGATAACCAATCTAATCTTGTAAAAGCGCACGCTGAGTGTTTTCTTCTCTCTCTCCTGGTTACGACTATGTCACGCTTTAATCAAGATAATAATACGGATGTATTGACCGAACCCGCTTATTATACTGCGCTAGGGAACGTTGGTCCCGCTCCAACTTATAATTGTTATAAGACAGCAGAAAATAGGGGATTACCATAATTCCCGTGCCGCCCAAACGAAGAAAGTGCATGTTGATGCATCTTCTTCGGGTGTGTTCATTACACAGAATTGTTTCTCAATATCCTTTACGTCCTGGGTATTTGATACCAGATCAGAATCCCGCAAATGTAATTTGTTACATGGGCTACAGATAGGTAGAGAACTGAGAACGAGTGATAAGTTTCAAGAGTTGGAAATGATGCAAGTGTTGCAGCCAAGACTGTTGGCAGTTATCACCCTGTATTACCAGAATACATTGATTCTGAACGAATGTTATTAAATACCGAACCTGATATACAACATCATATCAGTCTCTTTATTAGTAAAGAAAGGATATAATTTTGTATTGTTGGATAATGTTTTGAACATTTCCTATATCAAAAGTTGATCGGTTCAGGCACGTTATCTAAAAGCATAGACGTTATAAATCAAGCCACAGTTCTTAAAGTACAGAACACACACAAGAGGAAGAGTTCAGAAATGAATGAATCCTTCTTGAGGTATTGTAGACTAGGTCATATCAATGTGACCCGACTAGCTGAAGTTATATTTAGATACATATTTAAATTAGTTTGAATTTACATCTTGTGAAACTTGCCTGTCATGTCACAAAGATAAGATGACCACAGCTCCGTTTATTGGAAACAGAGAAAGAGTTAGTGAACTCTTGGGATTGATACATGCTGATGTATGAAGGTCCCCTGTCTACACATGCTAAGACCGGTTCTTTGTACTTCATTACATTCACTGATTATCTCTCAAGATCCGGACAAATGTTCCTGTTGAAACAAAGGTCTGGAACTTTTGAGAAATTCAATGAATATAAGTTAGAAGTAGAGAACCAAAAACGGGTATAAGTATTATGTCCTTTGATGAGATCAAGGAGGAGAATACTAGAGCACAGAATTCCTGGACTATTCTAAAGGAGAATGAGATTCTCTCTCAGCATTACTCCTCCGTATACACCATAGCACGATGGTATATCGGGGCGGAGCAATAGTACCCTATGTGATATGGTGTGCTCTATGATGAGTACTACTGAGTTTCCTATTTCCTTTTGGGAGTTATGCACTTGAGAAGCTGCATACCTATTGAATAGGGTTCAAATCAAATCAGTTCCCTACCACTTCATATGTGATATGGAATGGGAAGAGCCCATATCTTAAGTTTGTTAAGATTTGGGGTTGTCCGGCCTATGTCTAAAAGCAAAATCCGGACAAGCTCGAGGCAAAGTCAGTTCTGTGGAAGTTTGTTGGATATCCCAAGCATTCGCAAGGGAATATCTTCTACCAAACTGAGGAACAAAAGATGTTTTGTTTCTCAGTATGCCACCTTTGTGAAAGGAAATTTCTTATGAAGAATTATTGGTCATGAGGTAGAACTGGAAAGAGTTCCAGCTATATAAACTGCCGCTGATGATTTGGTAGAACCAAAGGATTCAATAGTTTCCAACGAACCTCAGCCTCTCCGCCGATCTAGTAGGGTTCCTCACCCACCTAAGAGATACTTCGTTTTCTCTATGACAGTGGGAGTGAGGATTGCATCATGAGATGATGACCCAACTAGTTTCGAGCTGGCCATCAGGAGTGGGACTCTGTAAGAATGGCTGGATGCTTATCGATCTGAGATGGAATCCTTATATACCAACAAAGTATGGACTTTGGTTGCTTTATCTGAAGGGTTAAATCCCCATCAGGAGCAAGTATATCTTGAGAAGATTACTTGGTGTACATGGAAAAGTTGAGACTTTCAAAGCTATGCTTAAGTCCATCCAGATCCTACTTGCCACGGCTACATACCATGACTACGATATCTGGCGGTTGGGTGTCATGACTGCTTTTCTAAATGATGATTTAGAAGAGAGCGTCTATAAGTACACAGCCAGAGAGCTTCGTACACAGTGGGAGCAGCGGAAACGTGAGAAAGATGTTTTATGTGATAAATCAGACATCGCGGAGTTGGAACGTCTGTTTTGATGTGGTAGTCAAAAAGTTTGACTTCATCAAAATGGTAGATGAACCTTATATATACAAAAAGGTAGTAGAGAGTATGGTGGTGATCCTCATAGAGTACGTGGATGACATACTCTTGATTGGGAAGGAGTTTCCTATGCTACGCACGGTCAATCTCCTCTTATCACAATGATTCTCCATATAGGATCAAGGTGATACCTCCTAAATCCTGGGTTATGGATCTATGGGATAGATCTAATTGGATGTTAGGAATCTCACTCGTTGTATTGAGATGGTATCAAACGATCCTGGGGAGAATCACTGGAAAGGTTCCAGGGTGATAAGGACGACTGAATGTCAGTCGCAGGCATTGTCTTTACCCTCAGTGGAGGGACGGTATGTTGGAAGAGTTCCAAGCTAGATACCGTGACTTACTAGACGATTAAAGGCAAGATACATCGTTACCAAGGATGCTACCAAAGAGGCAGTCTGGATATATATAAGTTCATGAGATGAACTTCGTTCCTACCATTGTGTAACAATGGAATTGTGGCTTATGCCAAGGAACCCCTGTCCCATCAGAAATCCGGATATAATTCTTAGGAAGTTTCACCTGATCATGGAGATGGTTGATCTTCAGGGAGATCGAGGTTAGGAGAGTAGACATAGAGGACAACAGCGCGGATCCACTCACAAAGGCCTTTTTTCCAGTAGAGACTTTTATGATATGGTTGAGTATGAGATACTTCAACCACAGCTAATTGTTGGGTATGCGATACCACAACAGATGGCCCTAGTGCAAGTGGGAGATTGTTAGTTATATGTATGCCCCAGAGGCCATTACTGTACATACGATGTATATTGTAGTGGATACTTAGACATATATAGGGAGGACTTTCTTGCTCGACATGATAGTACGCAATCTGGTTGTACTTTATCTTAACATGTGCTCTGATTGTCTCTATGTTACATGTTGATAAAGCCCTTAGGGTATGTACTCGACTACTGGGACTATGATGAGATCATACTAGTAGGGCCACAGTAGTCGACGAGTACATCCTATAACTGTTTCTAGTCGAGGGTGTATCGAGACAGGGCATCGATACACCAGAGTAGACTAGCGTATACGCATCTTGACCCATATGATGGGCGATGGATGATCCCATATCCATCGGTGTTTGACATCAAAGATGGTGTACGGGTGCTCAGTAGAGACTGGGTACACTGGACGGACTCGCCGTGAACTCCCAGATGGTATTATACCTCACGTCAGATGGCAGTTCTCCGGTGACACTGGTACAGAGTAGTCTGTTGACCCAAGATCATCATAGAGTCTTGTGTGATTCCCACTGTGCTTTGATTTCCATCATACCACGTCCAAGAGGGCGTGCAAAAAGGTGGCTTTTGGGTACAGTCCCGAATCACATGGAGGCAATGAGCGATAGGAGGGGATTCGTCTCTCCCGGTATAGGGAGTTGATGTTGCGCTGTGTTCGATTGGCTATAACTGAAAATCCCTGGCTAGGGTTGCTGAGATTTACTGGTAAGTGTTATCAGTTGTTTCTCGAACTGTTATAGACCTCATATCGACACGACTTATCAAGCTACCGGGGTCTGACGTATACCACCCCTAGGCGAGATATGCGACATATCAGACGACGAGACTGGACTGTACGGGAGTGTTACTGACTGGATTCACAGGAGAATGTACATGCTTGCTTGTTGATCTTCTGAGCGCTCAATACCTGGGTGGCTGTTACGTTTAGCTGACCGCTTGCAGCTTGTGGGTGTTTGATATGATCATCACCTACTGCCGGCGTATTGACGATTCTTTAGAGTCCTACACAAAGGTTTCTTGGCTCAGGCAAAACGGAGTAGGGGCACATATGTGATATGTGCGGGACCGAAAATAATACGTGTATGTGATACCGTATTAGATTATCGCGATATGAGATATCGGCCGGGTATATGTGATATAGCCGGGTCATCGGATCAAGTGTTGATTCGATGAACTGATACAGATTATATTAGTCGGTTATTTGTGAAATGGCCGGATTATCTGATCAAGTGTTGATTTGATAATTTAATGTATAATTATATATTTGATATATTAAATTACATTAACTGATATAAGCTCACTAAAAGATTCTTTTTCTCACTCGGGTAATACATTGATATATATGCGATATATGTTAATTGTATTATTTTATTTTGTTACAATAAATATTGTATATGTGATATATAATATTGTAACATGTTAGGGTTATTAATGCAATATGTTTAGTGGAGATTAAATATGGTTAGGGTTTGATTTGGATTAATCTTTTCTAGAATCTTCTAGAAGGTTTTATTTTGTTTTGTGCAAAGATATTTGTGTTGATATTTTGCATAGATATTTGTTTAACCCAACCAAACCTTTAACCATGATTCAATCTCTACAAGGGTTAGATCTTCTCACATAAACCATGGTTGCATTTCTAACCTTACACTAGAGTTATTTCATTATTCATCACAAAAGGATTACTACTATTCTTTTTCTTCTTCCTTTGAGCAAGGCTTTCTAGCTTTTTCTTTGGTGATGAAAATGAGTGAGATTAAGATAATAAATGAGAGCTAAAATCCTACTTCATCATCCTAATCTATCCTAGCCATTTAGATTAGGGTGTTCACTTCATTTAGTGAGTGAGAGTTTGTGTTAATGAAACTTCAAGGTAGATCATCTTTGTTATCGAAAATCGGAAGCAAGCTTGCATCTTTCTCTTCGTGAAGTCTCTCGAGAGTCCGGAAATTGATGATCGCAGCGAAGGGACCACAACACGGAGCTTATGAAGTGAAGGACCGGACTACAAAGGTTGTAATCCCAAACTCTTAGATGTTAAAGTGTTTAACATGCTTTGTTTCGCCTAATCTCTAGTCTAAGATCTTGGTTTAGGGTTGTTCGGCACGGCTAAAATTTAAATCGGGCATGGTTTATGCCTTATAGACCCTTGTGCGTGTGCCTAGTAACCCTACAACATGGGTTCCTTCACTAAGGCTATAGCGCAGTTGTTGTCGCAATACAGAGGTATTGGATTTACAATGGACGGAACCACATGAAGTTCTGTTAAGAACTTTCTCATCCAGACTGCTTTCTTCGTGGCGTCACAAGCAGCTATGTACTCCGATTCCATCGTCGAGTCAGCAACGATGTCCTGCTTCGAGCTCTTCCAACAGACCTGTAATATTTCAGAAAATATAAAATATTATTTTTGGAATTTAATATTAAAATAATATATTTCCCGAAAACTGCCTGATTTGCGAAATTGGGGTTTTCGAAAAAGGGTATAAATATATACCAATATTTGTGGAATAAATGGAAATTTAAAATGATTTATTCATTTAATAATATAATTATAGGATTTGGCATTATTAAAATTTATTATATGCAGTTTCGATAAAAACCCGATTAGTGTATTGCTAATCGCGATTAAGCCAAATCCGTGTTTTTACAGTTTTTCATGGCTAGTGCACCATGTCATGTTGCATTTTGGTTACATGTTGTTTTCTCGTGTTGTTTTGGGTATTTGATTGGTTGGTTTTTAAAAGAAACGAGAAAAGGGCAAAAAAGGGCAAAAAGGTAATACTAGAGTGAGAGGGTTAGATTAAAAGAGAGAGAGAGGGAGCAGCCCCATCCCCTTCCCCATTTCATTTCTTCTTCTCCTCTTCATATTCATCTCCCTCCACTTCACCCCTAGAGATCCACCTCAAAAACTCCACCAAAACCCTAAACCCCTTTCATTAAAATTAACCACCTCCTTCCCCTCTACACATTGGACCAAGAAAATTTAGGTTTTGACAACCTTAAGGAGCTAGGGTTTTTCTTGGGTTGCCTAATAGAGGTATAAGTTCTTCCCTTTAGTTTAATTTTACTTTCCTTGCATTCTTGTGTAGTTTAGAGGTTGATTGTGTGTGGAATTTTGATCTTAGAAAACCCTAATAAAGGGTTTGAGTGTTGTTTGAAGTTGGTGATATTTTGTGGCTGTCAATGAGACTTGTGAAGTGATTCTTGACCTGGACCATAGCCTAGAAACCAAAATACGGATTTGGGAATTGAGTTCATGTCGGTTTGTGAGTGTGCAGGGAAATCTGGAGCAAACCGGGAGATTTTTGAGAGTAGCAAACAACTCTAGGGGCCAAATTAGGGTACTAGGAGACCACCTTGACGAGACGGACCCAACCTAAGCAGGGGGGCCCAAGGAGGCTGGTTTTTTTGGTGATGTGGCCGGCCACATGGTGACATGGGGTGTCGGGGTTGGTCCAGTAGCTCATATACATCATATACAACACCCTAGACTTGTTTGTGCAACTCCTTTTGGCCTGAATCAAAATCTGGAGCACTTTAGTGTGGTTTTTGGATATGTTTCCGTATTTTGAAATTTTTAGTTTTGATATTTGGATTTGTATTTGGTTATCGCATGTTTATACATCGACAAAAAGGGTTGTTTGGTTGATTCTGCATACGTGGGCTATAGGTTCTAACCTATAGGCGATCCGTGTGTCGTTTTGGATTTCAGAACATGATTTTTATAGCATTGCGATATGTGTTGTTATTGTAGGTACCTTCGCGTGGATTCCGAAATGACGGAGCGTAGCGTCATCGACTTCGGCAAACAAGAACCAAGGTGAGTGGATCTATATCCACGGGGGAAGTCGGGTGGATGACGTATAACACCCCCGCAAAGTATTGATGGAAAACTGATTATAGAATATGGTTAGGAAACCTAGATTAGGAAACTAGGGTTATAGTAAAGGATAGTTAGTGATACTATATTAGAAACTAGAGAGTAGTTAGAAATGATATGTTACTACTATCATAGGATGACGTTTAGCGATATTGCCGTTTAGGGTACTGTAGGACTAGATAGTCGATGTAGATATGTCATCCGAACTATACCTTTTCTAAAACAAAGAGTCGTATGTATCTTTTAAAAATATACCTTGAGTGATGTTATGGATTTCCAAATGATAACTTTTTCTTAAAAACACCGTAACCCCTATTTTCAAAACTACGATTCACTTCTTTAAAAATCTGATTGTATGGTTCGGGTGTGTTTGTTAGATTAGATACTTTACTTAGCAGAGATAGAATGTTTATGTAGATTTGATTTGATGTGTGATATAAATGCGATGAAGGAATATAAGGTGATGTGGTGATATGATGATATGATGATATGATATTATGTTGGTATACGGATGCGAGTCGATCGAGATGACTTATACCCTGTCGGTCCCCTGATATGAGATTATTGCGGATGTGACCTTAGGTATATAGATATGTATAGAATGTTGTGAATCATGGATGATAGGCCGTATATGATATTAGGCCGTACCCTCATTTGTCGTATAGGATGATACGATCCCTATTGGTTTAATGCCGCCGCACGATGATTTTCCGTGTGTGATGAGTTTGACTTGATGTTGATCCATACCCTTGACTAGAGGAAGCCGAAGAATGGATTATACCGTACGTAATGCTGTGAGGCTAGATGCCGATTGATAGATTCACCGATTCGATCATGTTAGATACGTATACCCGTCCGCATTTGCATATGATTTACCTTATGCTGCATTCATATTATTTCCATTGCATTGCTTATACCTGTGCTAGTACACTTGTACCATTATCGATGATGCGTATGTTACACGTACACAGATTTGCCGGCTCACACACTTCATCATCGATAATTGCCATGTTACTACACAGTAGGTTTGCTGCATCATGACATATACATTGATACATCCATACTTGCGGATATATACATTTGTATATCCATTTTGGTGTACATACACCTTAATACACCCATACTTGTGCACATACACCTTGTATACCTATATTTGTGCACACATACATTGGTACATCTATACTTGCGCATATACATAATGTACCTATATAGATAACTGGTTTTATTGTAAAATTGGGAACCGCATGCTATATTTTAAAAACTGGAATCATTTTACAAGAGCGGTTTTCCCTTAATATGTCATATCACTATTCCGCATCGCATGATACACGATATGCTTATATTTATATTATATGTCGTATGCATCATGCTCTATGATTTTACGCATTGAGATATGCCGTTTTCATGAGATTTCTGGATTTGAGAACCGTGGACATTTTAAAAGAGATTATGTGTTGTTTTAAAACCCCGGTTTCTCCTGATATGATATTTCAGTGCGTCCACAATGTGTTTTCTCGGTTCTGAGAGCGACATGTGAAACCTTATTCGAGGAGGCGGATGAGGCCGATTGCGGGTGCATGGTGGACCCGGTATGGTATCCCGGGGCAAGAAAGAGATGCTGTGTATACAGACGGTGAGCCTGGCAGAGGGACTACTACCTACCGGTGATAGTATTTGGGCTCGGCGGATATCCGGAGGATACCGACCGGGGTCGAGAGATGATATGGGCCGATCCGGACTGACGGAGCCCGTGGGCCAATCCGGACTGACGAAGCCCGATATATGAGGATTTACGTGCCGATGCTGGGCACGGTTTTCATGATATTTTCGAGTGTCGATGCTATGCACTCAGGTTCCATGATTTTGATGTGTCAGGAGGGACACCGTTGATATATATCCTCATACTTTCATGCACACTCCTTTATGATATTTACGTGCATACAGACATTGATTTTCGGTGGACGAGATCCACATGCATACATACCTTGATTATGGTTGGACGAGATCCATATACATGCATTGATTATTACTGTTGGATGTTATCTGCATGCATATAAGTATTGACTACCTTATTGACACATATACAGACTCGGTCACCTTAGATATCATAGTATACCTTTATGATATAGTTGACCTAAGAGTCGTTGTTTATTCTATTTCTATCTGCTGATATTTTTCTACTCACGAGTTGGCAACTCACACCCGTTGTGCCACAGTTCTTGCAGGTTGACCGCTTGGATCAGTAGCGGCTTCGCTGGCACACAGTTGCATTTGGGTGTTTTGCATTGGTAGGTGAGACACTTATATCGTACCCACTCTTGTATCTGTATTTCATTATTGTATCTAGTTAACTCCATCAATCAAAATTAGTAAATTGTATAAGTAATGAGACTTAGTGGGATTGTGGTTGCGAGATTTAGAGCGAGGGGTTTTCCGCTACTTGTGATTTATATGTCTTGCTTTTCTTTATCTTTTGTGGTGAATTTCGCCGTTGGGCATTGTATACTTATATATATTGTCTTGCGTGGTTGTGATCTGCCGTTTGGCGAAGAGCTAGCTCCTGCTTGGGGATGCCATTATCATTATTATGTATTTGTGGTTTTGGATCAAAATATACAAAGGAGGTGCTGCCAAAATTTTTAAAAGACGAAACATGTTTTCAAACTAGTAAATTTCACTTGCATCATTCATGTTCCTTTTCTATGCATTAAGAAAACTTGATTTCATAAACTTTTATTTCAAAACCTCACCTCCTTTATTTTTCTAAAAGGTTTAGATTTCTGGGTTTCAGCTTACTTGAATTCCGTTACGCCTTTAGACGTTGCGTGATTCAAGTGCTGGTCACGAGTTAATATTTCGGGTCGTGACAAAGTTGGTATCAGAGCGCTAGGTTTAACCTTGTTCGAGTCTATGTTTGACTATGCGGAGTCTAGGGCGGGTGTGTATTTCGGAACCTAGGTTTGACCTTACGGAACTTAGACTTGGATGCGGGGGGGGGGGTATTAGACCCGAACTTTCGTTTCATAGGCTGACCCTGATTGATGGAGTAGGTAGCTTGAGTAGAGTGACGCACCGTATGTATGTTCCGCGGAATATTCACGATACGATACTCCACTTATGAAACCTTAGGATGTACATATTTTTGAGACCAGTGATTCTTTTCGTATCCATGATTATACATCCATTGGAGATCCTTGATTTTATTTGTTTCGTGATCATACTTTCATTGATGCTGTTCCTTCTTATGATCATGTATCCATTCTGGATCTGTCGTTTCCTCTCATGCCGTGATCTGTTTTCTTCGATACTCGATTGAGGTTCCTGTCACCATAGTTTGAGCGCAGTTTGAGCTGCTGCTAGTGTTGGGGTCAGGGCGAGTTCGTCTGGTACGAGGGCTGACCATTGTGTTTTCTGGTGACATGGGAACGTCTCGAGTTAGTATTTATGTTGTGACCTCTTGTGGAGGCGAGTGCTTGGTTTTACACCGGATGATCGGGCCATTGTTAGAGCTGCCAGTTGCGAGAGGACTGTAGATGTACAGCCTACCTCAAAGATTATGATGTCGCCTATCGTGCAGACAGATGACCCAGCTGTTGCTGAGATGATGGGATGTCGCTTCCAGAGCTTACGAGCTAAGATCGCCGGAGCTTCTAGGCAGAAATGCGACAAATGATAGCTAGTCTACCCCGATTTGAGAGACGAAAGTGATTCGTCAGATTAACGCGCCGACGCAGGCCCCGTTGAGTTGAAGATTTCCAGTGTGGAGAGAATCTTACTCAGATCTAGTGCAGACCGATCCAAAGATGACCGCCGATATATCGCCTTTCCTGGAGGATTGAGGCATTGTTTGGCATGCGGGCGAAGAATATTCACATGTTGTATAGGCGAAGCAAAAAGGTTCGAACGAGTGTCAGAAACCCATTTTTCCCAAGTTTAAAGTGTTCGGAGGAACATGCAGGTAATTCTGTGGACCCTCTAGAAGAATGAAACCCTAACTCGACATGATGACCATGGAACCGCTTTGAACCTTAGGGTTTGTGGCAGTTTAGTGGTGCCATCAGTGAGCCTTGGGTTTGCCCTTCTACGACTGGTCTAGAAGTGCTGTGGTATGTACCAGATATTTTTAGACTGCGCTCAGGTGTTGAGTCTTCGGGAAATTTTGGGATCTCGATGACTCGATCGAAAAGTTTGACATCGTCCAGATATCATATGATAAGAGATCAGCAAGCTGACCAGTTTTGGATGGAGGACCTTACCCAGATACGTTGCGAGTTGATCGAGGACGGACGAGTATTGAGTATTCCTCCAATGGTTGGGGCGAGTTCCCGAGGACGCGTTCGGCCATATATCTTCTAAAGAGCGATGAAGATGCAGAGTACGCGATTTCGAGTCCGTGTGAGAGACTTCGGATTGACCGTGGCTGAGAACAGTTGCAGTGCGCAGATAGCATGGCGTGACGTCATAGTGGACGACTATAAGGACAAGTGGAACCGAGGTTCGTGCGAGACGCTGACGAGCTGTCATTACTCCCCGTCGAGACTAGAAACCTGATATGCTTACAGAGGCGTTGGGATACGGCCAGTTTCCGAGGAAATGTGTGCGGAACACGCAGATGTCCAGGAAACGAGAAAGGATTATGTAAAAGTACCGGCCTCCGTACAGCTCGGCATAGGCGAGGTCGGAAGAAACCCTGAGCAGGATTCCTTCCGGGACACTGCTGTAATGAGAATTGCACCCAGGATCAGATGTGTCACGTGTATTCAGAGAACCAGAGGCCGACGCCAGTAACGTGCTGCCTTACGAGTGGTCGTGATGGTTGACCGAGAGATAACCAGAGAAGTGACAGAACGGAATCGTCCTCGTTAGCACACCTGATTGGGCCGATGAGCCGATGGATTGCGAGATGGGTAAATCTACAGAGAAGATAAGGACCCAGAGACAGAGGACGCCAGGCTGTGAGCAGGAGGCGAGCGGATGTTCTTGCCCTCCCAGTTTTAGGCGCCCGATATTTTTCCGACATTGTAAGAGGTGTACCTTGATGTCATTTATTGCGATTTGCGTTTGTGATCCGAGTATCACGCTTATATCGCTTGGATTTGAGTTTTGATGACGAGTTTCCTGATATTGATTTCGTGCACCATGGTTGCACCTACTGAGTGTTTACATTTTGCGCATAGTTATCAGACCTGATATATATTTTATACACCATTGTGTTGATTTGCGATTTGTGCTTGTCTATTGCATTGATGTCGATTTTGTACCTTCGTAGCATGTGTTTATGATTTCGTGGATTTCATAGGGATGATTTGATTTTTGCACTCGGTATAGCTATATGTACTTGTAGTGCATTGATACGTATTCTGTGCACCACAGTTGCACCTGACTTCGTTTTGATGTCATTTGAGATATTTATTGTGATTTCATGTCCAGGGCATGCATATGATTTGATTTATGCTTTCGGCATAGTTTTCATGCACTTTTAGTATTTAATTTGCTTTTGTGCACGCTGATGCACATGGTTGTGGGATTATATACCACGGTATACCTGATTTGGATTTGGATCGAAATGTGTTGTATACCGTCGATTTCAATTTTGATACTCGATATTTGTTTGTGCACCTTATGCACCTGATTGGATTCTTGTGCATGATCGGCGCAGGATATTGGATTTCGTGATTTCGTGCACGTTGGATGCACAGGGTTGAGATTTTGTGCACAATAGATGCACCAGATGTTGTTGTCGTGCACACCCGTTGCAGTGGACAGATGCTTTTGTGCATACCCGTTGCACTTAGTTTTGCTTTGTGCGTATTGTGGCACCTGTATTTGGATTTGATTTGCATACACACCAGACGCATGTGATTATTGGATACGCTTTTTGAGGCTGATTTTGCTTTTGAGCACCTTGTTTTCATGTTGGGCACTATATTGTAGCAGCAAAACATGACTGATCTGAGAACAATACCTGAGTACTTTGCATGTATTAAAAATTTACCAAAAAGGGTTTTCAAAAGGAGCTATAGTCTCGCTATTTCCTACGTGTATGTGAATGACACAAACGTTTGTAAAGGAAAACCTTTTGGGGATATTTCGAAAACGACGAAACGTGTATTTAAGAAAACATATAAGGTCATATATTATTATTTTAAAAATGGGCGTTCGTCAGTTATGCCATGAGTTACGCATTCCCGCGGCAATTTAGAAAAGATTTTGCATGTATTTTATTCAAATTTTTGAGTTTTCAAAGATACGTACTATACACGTATTATAATATTTGACCAGTGTATATTGGATTTCAGTAGTGCATTTCGAGATCTGTATCTCCATTGTAACTCCAAGGATATGCGTGCAAAATTAGATGATTTGCGTGACGCTTAAAGGAGTTCGATTTTGAGTTTCGTACTCGTTTTCATGCGCACTTGGCGCGTTGTGTTATTTTTGTGTTTTCCATGATTTCGGAGCCCAGTTGTTTTGAGCCGATTATTGAAATGTTTTAGATTTTGGGGGTTTAAATTTAAATTCGGAGACCGAATTTATTTAAGGGGGGAAGATTGTAACATTTTAGAAAATATAAAATATTATTTTTGGAATTTAATATTAAAATAATATATTTCCCGAAAACTGCCCGATTTGCGAAATTGGGGTTTTCGAAAAAGGGTATAAATATATACCAATATTTGTGAAATAAATGGAAATTTAAAATGATTTATTCATTTAATAATATAATTATAGGATTTGGCATTCTTAAAATTTATTATATGCGGTTTCGATAAAAACCCGATTAGTGCACTGCTAATCGCGATTAAGCCAAATCCGTGTTTTTACAGTTTTTCATGGCTAGTGCACCATGTCATGTTGCATTTTGGTTACATGTTGTTTTCTTGTGTTGTTTTGGGTATTTGATGGGTTGGTTTTTAAAAGAAAAGAGAAAAGGGTGAAAAAGGGCAAAAAGGTAATACTAAAGTGAGAGGGTTAGATTAAAAAAGAGAGAGAGAGAGAGGGCAGCAGCCCCATCCCCTTCCCCATTTCATTTCTTCTTCTCCTCTTCATCTTCATCTCCCTCCACTTCACACCTAGAGATCCACCTCAAAAACTCCACAAAAACCCTAAACCTCTTTTATTAAAATTGACCGCCTCCATCCCCTCTACACATTGGACCAAGAAAATTTAGGTTTTGACAACTCTGAGGAGCTAGGGTTTTTCTTGGGTTGCCTGATGGAGGTATAAGTTCTTCCCTTTGGTTTAATTTTACTTTCCTTGCATTCTTGTGTAGTTTAGAGATTGATTGTGTGTGAAATTTTGATCTTAGAAAACCCTAGTAAAGGGTTTGAGTGTTGTTTGAAATTGGTGATGTTTTGTGGCTGTCAATGAGACTTGTGAGGTGATTCTTGACCTGGACCATAGCCTAGAAACCAAAATACAGATTTGGGAATTGAGTTCATGTCGGTTTGTGAGAAATTTTGGTGTGCAGGGAAATCTGGAGCAAACCGGGGGATTTTTGAAAGTAGCAAACAACTCTAGGGGCCAAATTAGGGTACTAGGAGACCACCTTGACGAGACGGACCCAACCTGAGCAGGGGGACCCGAGGAGGCCGGTTTTTTTGGTGATGTGGCCGACCACATGGTGACATGGGGTGTCGGGGTTGGTCCAGTAGCTCATATACATCATATACAGCACCCTAACCTTGTTTGCGCAACTCCTTTTGGCCTGAATCAAAATCTGGAGCACTTTAGTGTGGTTTTTAGCTATGTTTCCGTATTTTGAAATGTTTAGTTTTGATATTTGGATTTGTATTTGGTTGTCGCATGTTTGTACATCGACAACAAGGGTTGTTTGGTTGATTCTGCATACGTGGGCTATATGTTCTAACCTATAGGCGATCCGTGTGTCGTTTTGGATTTCAGAACATAATTTTTATAGCGTTGCGATATATGTTGTTATTGTAGGTACCTTCGCGTGGATTCCGAGACGACGGAGCGTAGCGTCATCGACTTCGGCAAACAAGAACCAAGGTGAGTGGATCTATATCCATGGGGGAAGTCGGGTGGATGGCGTATAGCTCCCTCGCAAAGTATTGATGGAAAACTGATTATAGAATATGGTTAGGAAATCTAGATTAGGAAACTAGGGTTATTGTAAAGGATAGTTAGTGATACTATATTAGAAACTAGAGGGTAGTTAGAAATGATATGTTACTACTATCATAGGATGACGTTTAGCGATATTGCCGTTTAGGGTACTGTAGGACTAGATAGTCGATGTAGATACGTCATCCGAACTATACCTTTTCTAAAACAAAGAGTCGTATGTATCTTTTAAAAATATACCTTGAGGGATGTTACGGATTTTCAAGTGATGACTTTTTCTTAAAAACACCGTAACCTCTATTTTCAAAACTACGATTCACTTCTTTAAAAATCTGATTGTATGGTTCGGGTGTGTTTGTTAGATTAGATACTTTACTTAGCAGAGATAGAATGTTTATATAGATTCGATTTGATGTGTGATATAAATGCGATGAAGGAATATAAGATGATGTGATGATATGATGATATGATGTTATGTTGGTATACGGATGCGAGTCGATCGAGATGACTTATACCCTTCCGGTCCCCTGATATGAGATTATTGCGGATGTGACCTTAGGTATATAGATATATATAGAATGTTGTGAATCATGGATGATAGGCCGTATATGATATTAGGCCGTACCCTCATTTGTCGTATAGGATGATAGGATCCCTATTGGTTTAATGCCGCCGCACGATAATTTTCCGTGCGTGATGAGTTTGACTTGATGTCGATCCATACCCTTGACTAGAGGATGCCGAACGATGGATTATACCGTACATAATGCTGTGAGGCTAGATGCCGATTGATAGATTCACCGACTCGATCATGTTAGATACGTATACCCGTCCGCATTTGCATATGATTTACCTTATGCTGCATTCATATTATTTCCATTGCATTGCTTATACCTGTGCTAGTACACTTGCACCATTATCGATGATGCGTATGTTACACGTACACAGATTTGCCGGCTCACACACTTCATCATCGATAATTGCCATGTTACTACACAGTAGGTTTGCTGCATCATGACATATACATTGATACATCCATACTTGCGGATATACACATTTGTATATCCATTTTGGTGTACATATACCTTGATACACCCATACTTGTGCACATACACGTTGTATACCTATATTTGTGCACACATACATTGGTACATCTATACTTGCGCATATACATAATGTACCTACATAGATAACTGGTTTTATTGTAAAATTGGGAACCGCATACTATATTTTAAAAACTGGAATCATCTTAAAAGAGCGGTTTTCCCTTAATATGTCATATCACTATTCCGCGTCGCATGATACACGATATGCTTATATTTCTATTTTATGTCGTATGCATCATGCTCTATGATTTTACGCATTGAAATATGCCGTTTTCATGAGATTTCTGGATTTGAGAACCGTGAACATTTTAAAAGAGATTATGTGTTGTTTTAAAAACCCGGTTTCTCCTGATATGATATTTCAGTGCGTCCACCATGTGTTTTCTCGGTTCTGAGAGCGACATGTGAAATCCGATTCGAGGAGGCGGATGAGGCCGATTGCGGGTATATGGTAGACCCGGTATGGTACCCCGGGGCAAGAAAGGAATGCTGTGTATACAGACGGTGAGCCTGGCAGAGGGACTACTACCTACCGGTGATAGTATTTGGGCTCGGCGGATATCCGGAGGATACCGACCGGGGTCGAGAGATGATATGGGCCGATTCGGACTGACGGGGCCCGTGGGCCGATCCGGACTGATGGAGCCCAATATATGAGGATTTACGTGCCGATACTGGGCACGGTTTTCATGATATTTTCGAGTATCGATGCTAGGCACTCAGGTTCCATGATTTTGATGTGTCGGGAGGGACACCGTTGATATATATCCTCATATTTTCATGCACACTTCTTTATCATATTTACGTGCATACAGACATTGATTTTTGGTGGACGAGATCCACATGCATACATACCTTGATTATGGTTGGACGAGATCCATATACATGCATTGATTATTACTGTTGGATGTTATCCGCATGCATATAGGTATTGACTACCTTATTGGCACATATACAGACCCGGTCACTCTAGATATTATAGTATTACCTTTATGATATAGTTGACCTAGGAGTCGTTGTTTGTTCGATTTCTATCTGTTGATATTTTTCTACTCACGAGTTGGCAACTCGCTCCCGTTGTGCCACAGTTCTTGCAGGTTGACCACTTAGATCAGTAGCGGTTTCGCTGGCACACGGTTGTATTTGGATGTTTTGCATTGGTAGGTAAGACACTTATATCGTACCCACTCTTGTATCCGTATTTCATTATTGTATCTAGTTAACTTCATCAATCAAAATTAGTAAATTGTATAAGTAATGAGACTTAGTGGGATTGTGGTTGCGAGATTTAGAGCGAGGGGTTTTCCGCTACTTGTGATTTATATGTCTTGCTTTTCTTTATCTTTTATGGTGAATTTCGCCGTTGGGCGTCGTATACTTATATATATTGTCTTGTGTGGTTGTGATCCGCCGTTTGGTGAAGAGCTAGCTCCTGCTTGGGGATGCCATTATCATTATTATGTATTTGTGGTTTTGGATCAAAATATATAAAGGAGGTGCTGCCAAAATTTTTAAAAGACGAAATATGTTTTCAAACTACTAAATTTCATTTGCATCATTCATTTTTCTTTTCTATGCATTAAGAAAACTTGATTTCATATACCTTTATTTCAAAACCTCCCCTCCTTTATTTTTCTTAAAGGTTTAGATTTCTGGGTTTCAGCTTACTTGAATTCCGTTACGCCTTTAGACGTTGCGTGATTCAAGTGCTGGTCACGAGCTAATATTTCGGGTCGTGACAAGACCGCCCCTCCATTGAATGTAAAAACATAACCCGACATGGACTTGAAGTCATTCATGTCACTCTGAAAGCTGGAGTCGGCAAAGGCCTCGATCTGGAGGTCTTTTCCGCCATACACCAAGAACATCTCCTTAGTCCTTCTCAAGTACTTGAGAATGTTTTTTCTTGCTATCCAGTGCTTCTCCTCTTGGTTTGATTGATATCGGCTTACCACCCTTAGTGCGTAAGCAATATCTTGTCTGGTACACAATATCGCATATATTATAGAGCCTATCGCAGAAGCGTAGGGTATAGACGTCTTTCAATGATGCAACATAAATTACATCTGATGCATAGCCTAGATGTCTTCAGATCCTTTGATTGTTCATACATGTATATATAAGGATAGGATGATCAAATTGAATGGATCATATCGTTAAAATATGTCGCAGATCCGGAGTTTGCGTTTAAAAATAAAGCTGACGGGTCTCACTACCCTTTTTAACAAGATTCCGGCAGTGGTCATTGTCTTGTAATGCAGCACAATTAATTACTCCACGTTTCAGCAGTCATTTATTTTTCAAGTGGAGATCTACATATCTTGATAAGACATGCTATTAATATATGTACTTCTCATCAGTCCACTCACTACATACTAAAAATAAATTTTAACCTAGAGTAATCAAGAGTTATATTGGGTTCGGTCCTAATCAAGTGTGGGTTGGATAAAAAAATTATACAACAAATCATGAGCTCTCAAAGTGTTAACCGTTTTTTGAAGAAACGGTTAAAATTTAATGGTTGTTATTTAACGGTTATTTAAAATAAAGGTTAACATCAATGTTGGATAAAAAGTTATACAACAAATCAAAATTATTTATAGTTAACCTCTACTTTATGCAGCGGTTAAATCTAACGGTTTTTATTTAACCTATAATTAAAGCAGCAGTTAAAATCAAAAGTTAATTTATCCAACAAATCAAAATTAACCGATCAGAGTTAACCGCTACTTAAGATAGCCGCTACTTAAGGTAGCGGTTAAATCTAACGGTTGTTATTTAACCTCTACTTAAAGTAGTTATTAAAATCAAAAGTTAACCACTGCTTAAGTAAATTTTTTTCAAGCGGTTATGGAACACATCACCTCTTGATTTTTGAACTCTATCTTCCGCCACAGGACACTCTACGTCTTCGTTAACGAGGTTTTTGGAAATGATTATGGCATGTTTTTTATTTCTATATTTATATATGCTATCATGTCTATTAATCTACCCTATGAGTGGACCACCCCTCAAAAGAAGAAGGAATAGTAGTGGAAACAGACGAAGAAACAATATAAATAATTGATTTATGCTATAAAATCGATCCAAGAAACAATAGAATACCTAGCAATAATCACAATTTAAACCACATGGGAAAAAAGCGCCCAATTTACATCTGTAAAGCCTAACAAAAAACCCTAAATAAATAACAAAACCTATAATAATTAAAGTGATTAATTTATCTTATGAAATCGATCCAAGAATCAAGAGAATACCCAGCAAGAATCACAGTTCAAATCATATCAAAGATCGCCAAATTTCGATCTCAAAATATTTTAACCTATTTTAAAAGCCGCGGTTAAAATAAACGGTCCAGATTTATTGGACGTTGTATATTGTTCCATCCCGGAGTTATATTACCCCAATTCTTGATATTTACCTGCATAGAATATTCAAAAGGTTTGCAAAATTTGATTGCATATGATTTTTTAAATTATAAAAATATTTTGACTGAAATTCTATTTGGTTTATAATTATATAACAAATATTTAGTTAATAGAGGAATTTTGTACACAGATGGTTTCGACATTCAAATAGTTGAATGCCGAGCCAGATCCATGAAGTTTGCGATATAATAACAACAGACATATCTATTTACGCTCACTTGGTAATAAAACTAGTTTGATTTATCATTATACTTGTGTGACTACTCAAATGATGTTAAACGAGTGGATCTTCAAACATCAACTGCAATTCTGAAGGAGCCGTTAAAAATATAGCGAGCAGTTGAGGTTTTGCCAGCAGAACAAGTAGATTAAACGAGAGTTCTTAAATGATTTGTTTTGGTGGTAAGATTTTGGTTGCCCATTATAATATCATATATTGTTCAACCTTAAAAACCTCCGTATATAGTTGGTGTTCAACTAAAACGGATCATTTTTTTTCTTAAAGAAAGTAGGTGAAATACTTTTCTTGTTTCCTCAAATAAATATTGACGTATGGGTTCGTTCAGAAAGGTCCAATGAGCCATTTATAATGCAAAACTAGAAAGGAGGTTCACCTAACAAGTAGAGCATGGTATTAATATTATTAATGAATGAAAGAAAAGATATACGTGCTTAATTAGGGGCCACCAGCATTGAATTGAAAGCCCCTGCTCCCACCACCTTTTTGCATTTCTTGGTTTTAGGCCACTGCTCTTGTCTCTGATGACCGACTTTGGAGCTGGGGTTTTGGATAGCTTTTGGAATTCTCATCTCGGGCATCCAATGCTAAAGGAACAAGCGTCATCCTTTCATAGGTTTTGTGTTTACTGTCTGTCCCAAATTAGGATAACCAAGGCGTATAACATAATGGGTATCGATAGTATAAATTGATTTGTAGTTGGAATTCAAGAAGCAGTAGAATATTGTAATTTATATTGAAGGAATGGGGTATCCGTTGTGACCTGCTTGTGGATGGCATCTTGGAAGAATATTGAACTTGAGAATCAATCACTGAAACCCATTTTTGATTCAAGTAAAATAAAATAAAATAAAAAATAGAAAAAAAAACTCCCATTGAGGTCAAGCTCCTGACACAAATTTTAAAGCAAGTCAGAAAAGGTAAATACCTCTAGATTTACTTGTATGTTGTATAACATTTCACCTGTAGAAATTTAATTCCACTTTATTATTATACAGCGACCACCTTATAAGAGGATTAATTGCACAGAACCCCACGTAGTTTGCTCCATATAACAATTATATCTCCCTTAATTGATTTATCAGCTAAAAAACTCTCTCTGCTCATTGGCGAAAACCGTCGATATAAACACTTAGATTATTCTCTAAACACCACAAGCGGGCTTTGGAGTTAAACTAGAGTCTTTATATTGGTTAAATAGAACCCCAAGTGTTTTTTTAGGGTTTTGCTCACGACTAGAAGAGGTGTTTTTTCGCTAATAAATCTGTTCTCCTATTTGAGTTCGGTTTAATACGGAGTAAAATTCAGGGATTTTTGTGCAATTAATCCCCATAAAATGAACAGCCATTCTTCTCTTCAGAGCAACAGGTCACCGTTTCTCAGAACAACTTTTCACCTCTGCTAATAAACAAAAGAACAAATTGGACAACAGGCCAAGCATCTTCTAACTGTAAGATTTTCTTGATTTAAAAGCTGCAACATCCAAAATTTTCTTATACAATCTTTAAACAGCAATTCAAATTGTATAACCCAATGCAACACCAAAAACCAACCACCTCCTGTACCATTCCATCTCTCACAAGCTCTTCCAACCCCAGCTTCAACCTCAAAGCCGCAACTTCACACTTGCTCTCTCTCAACCCCCCAAAAGAAACGTGTATAAAGCCCGCGCATCCACTAGCCCTACCCGGGACCCCGTGTTTTCTTACAAACCATTTCACCACTTCAAAATAATCGGAATACTTTTCCGGACTTTTGTTAGATAAGCAATCGGTAAATAATGGCCAAGAGTTTCGGCAAAAACCGCAAAAGGAGGGTTGTTGTATATGTTCCGGGCTAAAGTTCGTAGCTCCAGAATATTTCAGTTTATATTCCTACCTATTATCTGGATTATACCAAGAGAGACATACGGTCTAATGAGACCGCTACGAAATATTTAGTCATGGATGGGGCAAGCTCTTCTAAACATGAATGTTCCGGTCCATCATACATAAAATACCTGTAACGAAAAGAGCTAGAACATAAATCCTTTAAGCAAAAAAGTACTAAAATAATAACATAATAGTCTTCATTCCAAATATTTCTTTGTTTATAACATGAATCCTTTTCTCAAAAGAGTGTTAATGTATTAAACGTTATAAATTTCGGATGTCGGTGTCGTGTCGGTTTGAAGATATTAATATCGTATATCAAATCTCATGAAATGTCGGATGGTATTATCAAATATTGGGTTCTACATTTTTGTAATGTAAAAATCATTTATATAACTTATTTTTTTGAAAAAAATATTAGTTTACTTAAATTTATCTTTCTCAATAATCCAGTGGTAGAGCGCTCGCCGATTAAGCAAAGGGTCGTAGATTTCCAGTGGTAGAGCGCTCGTCGATTAAGCAAAGGGTCGTAGATTCGAATCCTATGAGGAAGATAGAACGAGGTTCCTGAAAAGTAAGTTGGTTCAAATGGAACGGGTCATTTAGAAAGCCCAAAACCCAAAAAAGGAAATTACCCTCAAATATTTTTCCACCCATAACGGTAAATGTCGACCTAAACGTTGACATCACTACATTTCGGCCGAAATCGTGAAATGTCGACCGATATTCACCAAATATCGTTACACGGTTTTTTTTTTGCATGCCTGTGTTGTTTTCTTCCCAAACCGACATTTCGGCGATGTCGGCCGACATTTAGAAGACTTGTGTATATTTATTTGCTGGATAAGAAAAAATCATATCCTTTATTCTGTCAGCATCGAAGTTCATTTTAGCCCACTTCGAGTTCATGCCATTAGTCTCCACATATTATCTTTAAATAACTCTAAATTGCTTTATACATAACATTCTCTTTAAATAACTCTAACTCTAAGTCTGATGCAAACTTGTGTAATTCTTTCTCATGGTATAAGTTCTTGTCGGGATGCAGGAGCAGGTGCAAAGTTGCACCGAACCAGAGTAAATTTTGTGTCTATTGTGTTGGTGTGTTCTTTTCAATGATTTTCTTGTGATTTAGCATCCGTTGGTAGTCTTTTTCAGTTTATCCTAAAACACCGATCTTGGATTTCCGCTGTGATCGTTACATAATTCTTACAATAATTATAAGGGAAAATTATTTCCAAACCCAGTTTTATTGAGCGACTTGTTTTAAAACCCACGTATTTCCAAAATTATGGAAAAACCAAATACTTATAAAATACAAGTTTCTTAGACCCAAAATAGATATTACGTAGAATATTTTGGTTAAATTTTCCCAAATTTCAAGTTTACCCCTAAAGAGATATACATATGTTTATTCTCTCTCTCTATTCTCACCGCTCCCTCTCCTATTTCATTCTCGTTTACAAAACTCCCCATCTTCTTTGCTCAGCATTGAATCCGGGGTATCCTCGCAAATTTCTAGACTCTCCTAATTTTGGCACCTATTTCTCATTTTCCCTTTCAATTTATCGTCATCTCCCCTAAATCTATAACCTAGCTCTCAATTTTCCGTTTCCTTTTCCAATATGTCTTTTTCCTAATTCCCCCTCTCATTCTTGACTTTCTATATCTCCAGACCCAATTCCGGGATCATCTCAACCCATTTCTCCGTCGCTTGTCTTAGTTATCCTTACCCTAACATCAACTATAGCTTTTGTAAGCAAATTTTGATGTGAGGGCTATAATTTTTCTTCCAAATGATTCAGAAAAGATAGGTTAATAAAAAGAAATTAGGGTTTATTTGTGATATAAAAATAAATTATGCAAGAATATAGAGAAATATCGAGTCGAGAAAAAGAACATAACAAAAGATTTCTATATTATGATATCTAAACAGATTTAAAAGGAGTTTTTAAAAGGGTATTTTTGGAAGTGCATATACAAATACGCATACAAGTTAGGGTGTGGTTTTAAAATAAATTCAAAGCATACTTTTGGTTCTTTTCAAAATTTTGGAACTTTGTGGGTTTTAAAATAAACCACTATTTAAAAGTGGATCCGAAAACAATCTTCTCTAATTATAAATTATAAAGGGTGTGTTTGATAGTAAAAAGGAACTATATACCGATTGAACTACGTCAAAGTAGTGCTTATTCATAAAATCAGTCAACCCACGTAAGTACGGACAAATTGTAGTGTTTGTCAAGTACGGACAAATTCAAACTTAGGTTATCCAGGTACATTTAAATCACTTTGGGGTAAATGGAAGTCAATTAGAGTTCCTAAAAGGGATAGGGTTGCATGAGATATCGTGAGTCACGGCGGTTACTTGGGGAGTGTGGATTGAACATTATAAAAGAAAGCCTATTTCTGCACTCATAGCTAATATTTGTGCGAATGTTGCTAATCCGGTACTACTGTCATCAGCTGATACTAGAAGAAAAATTCCCAAGACGTTTCGTGAAGTTGTTCCAGATTCTCAAGGGCATACTGAAGATGATGTTAAAGATGAGGAGGCGTTGGAGTCGACATAGGAGCAGATCCTCGGGGATTGATGATCTACATTACCAGGCCGCTCAGTTTGTTTTGTGATTGTTGAAAGCTCAGGGTATTATGTTGTAGCTTTTCTTACTGTTGAGTAATAGGACTATGTATGTACTGTACTTCCTATTCTATGGTGGTTGGTAGGTTATATTTTGTGGACACCACCCTTTGATTTGCATTTCCTGCACCTTCACTGCAGGCTTTTGTGTTGTTTGTGTTGAAAGAACTCGATTATTTTGTGTTCTGGCCCTTCTGGGATTTCTAACTCTTGAAATCCATTTTAATGATACTTAGTCCACCATTTTGCCCCCAAAAAACATCCGCTTTTATTATTAATTTTTTTTTTATCGTTTTCCCCAAATTTTGATCTCCAATGGCTGATTTAACAAGAAGATATCTCATCAATCAACTTGATACAGTAATGAAACAGAGTTCAGTAATTGAGATGGAGTGTTATACTTACAACAGTAACAGAGATGGAGTGTTATACTTGCATTGTTAGAACCTTTTCCAACCAATCTACAGCACAGAAGGAATAACGAGAACCTTGAGATTTTTTTTATCAAAAGAAAAGGTCACTTTCACATTCAACATACAGTGAACCAAAACATTAGATTTGTAGAAAAGATTATTGATAGGCGGGTTTAGCTTGTCTAACTTGGAAAATTTATTAGTATATTCTAGAACTTTTCTAAAACCATTAAGAGCTAATTATAATCAATATTATTATCTGACATTTTAAGCAGAAATTTGATCTAACTGACTGCAAGGAGAAGACTTCGGAAGTTTACCTGTCATCATTATCTTATTCTTCATGGAACACCACTCTGACAGATTTGTTGCGCCAAAAGTTTCAGGCCGAAGAAAATATGGAAAAGCGAGCGGATTTCCATATTCCTACAAGACCACATGGCGCTGTCCAAGTTCTTCTCAATTGGGGTGGGGTGGGGGGTGTATATTTAGGAGAAAGATGACAGATTTTCTATAGGGCATTACATGCAACTCTAAGGCACCCGAGAGCAAACATATTCCCAAGAAACCGAAACTTGACCAATTTGAAAACTTTTCTTTGAGACATAATTAATATATCTTCATGATATAAAAGCCTAGTATTCATCATAGTCACAAATTCGTGATGCGGGAATAATTCGGCGAGGTCGAAAATTCGGATTCGGAGAACTATTCGGAAAAAATCGCCAGGTATTCGGAAAAGATTCGACAAGTGTTCGAGAAGGATTTCGAGCAAGAAATTAATATATGAGACGCTAGGTTTTGATTTTGTGAATTATTCGCTGTTTTTATGAATTATTCGCTGTTTTTTCGAATAATTTGGGAATAATTCGCGAATTATTCGACGTGTTCGGCAACGGCGATTAAATCGCGAATTATTCGCTAATTCGCCGAATAATTCGTGAATTATAATTGGGGGATAATTCGCGAATTATTCGACGTGTTCGGCAACGGCGATTAAATCGGCCGATCAAAAATTTGCGAATTCGTCGAATAATTCGCGAATTATGTGACTATGATTACAGACAACTCTGAGGCACCCGAGAGCAAACATATTCCCTAGAAATCGAAAACTTGACCAATTTGAAAACTTTTCTTTGAAACATAATTAATATATCTTCATGATATAAATGCCTAGTATTCATCATAGTCACAAATTCGTGATACGGGAATAATTCGGCGAGGTCGAAAATTCGGATTCGGAGAACTATTCGGAAAAAATCAGCAGGTATTCGGGAAAGATTCGACAAGTGTTCGAGAAGGATTTCGAGCAAGAAATTAATATATGAGACACTAGGTTTTGATTTTGTGAATTATTCGCTGTTTTTATGAATTATTTTTTCGGATAATTTGGGAATAATTCGCGAATTATTCGACGTGTTCGGCACGGCGATTAAATCGCGAATTATTCGCTAATTCGCCGAATAATTCGTGAATTATAACTCGGGAATAATTCGCGAATTATTCGACGTGTTCGGCAACGGCGATTAAATCGGCCGATCAAAAATTTGCGAATTCGCGAATTATGTGACTATGATTACAGGCAACTCTGAGGCACCCGAGAGCAAACATATTCCCAAGAAATCGAAACTTGACTAATTTGAAAACTTTTCTTTGAGACATAATTAATATATATTCATAATATAAAAGCCTAGTATTCATTATAGTCACAAATTCGTGATGCGGGAATAACTCGGCGAGGTCGAAAATTCAGATTCGGAGAACTATTCGGAAAAAATCGGCAGGTATTCGGGAAAGATTCGGTAAGTATTCGAGCAATGTTTGGGAAGGATTTCGAGCAAGAAATTAATATAGGAGACGTTAGGTTTTGATTTTGTGCATTATTAGCTGTTTTAATGAATTATTCGCCGTTTTTTTTGAATAATTCGGGAATAATTCGCGAATTATTCGACGTGTTCGGCAACGGCGATTAAATCGGTCGATCAAAAATTCACGAATACGCCGAATAATTCGCGAATTATGTGACTATGATTGCATGCAACTCTGAGGCACCCGAGAGCAAACATATTCCCAAGAAATCGAAATTTGACCGATTTGAAAACTTTTCTTTGAGACATAATTAATATATCTTCATGATATGAAAGCCTGGTATTCATCGTAGTCACAAATTCGTGATGCGGGAATGATTCGAGAAGGTCGAAAATTCGGATTCGGAGAATTATTCGGAAAAAAATCGGCAGATATTCGGAAAAGATTCGGCAAGTGTTCGAGAAGGATTTCGAACAAGAAATTAATATATGAGACGTTAGGTTTTGATTTTGTGAATTATTCGCCGTTTTTATTAATTATTCGCTGTTTTTTTCGAATAATTCGCGAATTATTCGACATGTTCGGCAACGGCGATTAAATTGGCCGATCAAAAATTCACGAATTATTCACGAATTCGCCGAATAATTCACGAATTATGTGACCGGTATTCATAGTGAAAAAGTTAGAAGATCGATCAGAATTATGGCACAAATTAAATAGTCTCACCTACATCTGGGTGAAGCGTCTTGGGATTGCTAGGACCAACCAATATATCGGTGACACCTGTCATTTGGAACGACATGTATGCATTGAAGTAATACGGTGCAAACATAACAACTTGGTCCCCAGCATCAGATAATGTCAGCACAACATTTACAAATGCCTGCGTAGTACATATAGGAAACATAAGATTAGAGGTCATAATATCAAGCATGTTCCAAAATGTCTACAAAAACAAGAATAGAGTACTTATCTTACGTCTAAATCTATATATTTATCATTCATGCATCACAGATAAAGATATAAATGAATTTAATTTTCAGAAAGGAGATGTGATTTTGTAAACTTCTATGAACTATCAATAATTTTTCCTTTATTAAAATTCTATTTAGTTTTTAATTTGAAATCTTGCGATTTCCTGACAATATACTTGATAATTTGAAAATCTCTATTGGGGTCAAAATTTACACCCAATTGACCAAAATTCAAAGTCGAAGTCGAATCGTGAACAAGTGGGCCCAAGCCCAAAACGAAGTCAAGTGGGTCCAAGCCCAGACCAAGTGGGTCCAAGCCCAGACCAAGTGGGTCCATGCCCAAGTCGAGCCCAAACATGAAGAGGCCAGCCTCCTTTGTGCCAAGAAAAAAATTATGTAATAAATAATTTTAATGCAATTTTTATGAATAAATATAGGAAAATGGGTATAAACCCAAATTTATGTAAAACTCATGGCTCATGTGCAAAAAGAAATAAATACATTAGGCATCGGATGGGTAAAACGCCATTTTGTAAAGCCCAAGTACCTATGCATAAATTTGTAAGCCTATATAAGGCAACATTATGATGAAATGAAATATAATTGATTCCCCTAAAAATTTTCTAGGGTTTGTGCCTCGCTCTTCTTCAAGATTCAAAACCTTCTTCTCCTTTTTTTCTGAATTAAATCAAGAGTTTAACTCTTGTTTTCTAAAAAAAAATAGTTTTCCACCATAAAACCATTGAAGGGGAGTCCAAATATCCCATTAAATTCCTAGAATGGGAGATTTTAAATCTCACCACCCTTCTTCTTCAAGATCCAAAATAAAAGAGGAAAATGACTCATCTCTAAAAAAAACATCTTAGGGTAAATCCAAGGCTCAAAGAGAAGAAAGATGTCCTCTTATCATCCAAGACATGGATCTTGAAGTTTCAAGAGATTCATTTTGGTTTTCTTTTCAAATAAAATTGTTTTAGGAGTTTAACTCCACATAAAAATCTTTTGGGAGTTTAACCCCAAATAAAATTGTTTTGCGAATTTAACTCCACAAAAAAATTCTTATAGTCGTTTAACTCCAAAACAAAATCAAAAGAGTTTAATTCCAAATCTAGTCCACACAACCCCGGGCCCTCGCTCACATGTGTGCCACCCGCCGGCCTGCCCCTGTGCCCACCCATGTGTGTGACACACACCTGCTCGCGCGCCTTCCGTGCACCAAGCACACCGCACGTGCGCATGTGCAAAAAAAAAAATAGAAAAAGAAGTTTCTTTGAAATAAAAAAATTTCTTCTCATAAATAGAATAAAGAAAAATGAAATGAACACACGCTTCTGCATTACTTTCAAACAACACCACCTCATATTGAATTCGTATGACCTGTTTGACCCGTCAATTGAAGGTTTTTTCGCTCCAAAAACGAGAAGTAATTAATGGCAGTTTAGCCCGCAGCTGCCGGGGATTTGTATCCTCACAATCAATAAACCCCAGTCTACCCGAGACAGGGAGCATCTGTACATGCCTGACAAGTGCGTGCATTCTCATCTCAATGGGGTGATGAAAAACACTCTACAGAGTCTGGTATGCCCGGTGTGATCTTTTCTCTCCTTCCATATTTCGGCTTAAATATTCATGTGAACTCAATCAACATATATATCGATTGCCTGTACTGAAGTCATCCCCTTTTTTTGTGTGCAGGTTAACAGATTTCAATCACAATCTCGAACTCGGCGACCATATCTTCTAAGACGGACTTCATTTCTGACGCAACTCCGGTGACCTACGTGGTCAAGACAAACGCCCGCGTATCTCCCGGCGAGTCTCATGACGCAGTGGGAGGAACCTCCACGCCAATTTGGTTCCGTCGTCATCTACCTTGCTGGAAGTGTTCATCTGACGGAAATCCCGGCAAACCAAGTGGCCAAACCGACCTCAAGAGACAGGAGGCCGAATGTGGTGATCGCAAGAGCACCACAACTCAAGCGCAAGTCAGTGGTTGAACGGCTTTCCGTGGCTCCAACTGGGGGAAAAGCCGTCGAAACAAAAGAAGTCGTCAGACGTCGCGGGCAAGCTCAGGCGATGTTTTTGATGGACACGCAAGTGGATGTCTTCTCAAGGCTCCCTATCACTCGGCCTACGGCGGCTTCCCGAAGAGCAGAAACCTGCCAGGTGCTCAAAACAGAGAACCTGAGGCAAAACCAGCTCAGATATAGAGCCAACAAAAGAGCCAGGACTCCGGCCAAGTTGAATTTTATGAAGTTCCAATGTCCGGACTGCTCCACGACCACAGCTGTGTCAGCCGTGAAAATCCGCAATTCTTTCGAACCCTTAAAGTGGATCCAGAAGAATGCGATGTTTGCCAAGATTAAGAAGACCGCAATTCGAACTGTGCTACGAAGGGATGTGTTTATGCTGTAAGTCGATATCGTGCACCCCACGTGTTCGCGGGAAGGCGGAAATTACAAAAAATGATTTTTACGGGTTTCGCAACACCGACTTGAACCAAGGATCAATCATAAACCATAGCTAGCAAACTACTTGAGGTTTAACTACTCGGATGAATGTTATACCTGGTAGTATCGTGTCCTTCGGGTCCTCTCGTTGTCCTCCTCGTCATCGTAGGCTCCGAGAATCGAAACGGATCGAAACAACCTCGACGACCTCCTCGAGTCAAAGACGATCCACCCGAAAGTTTATAGTTCGAGCTCCTACCTCAAATCCGAGGTAACTACGACTTCTAGTTCGCTAAACTAGAAGTCCTAAAGGATGTAGAGTAAGAAGATGAATTATTTTGTCTCTTGGAAGCTTAGGATTTTCAACACATGAGAGCTTTTAGGGTTTAGAGGAAGAAAAAGAAGACTTGAAGAAAATGAGAGTGGAGTGTGAACTTGAATGAAGCTTGGCTGTCCTCTTTTAGAAAAATGAAGCATATCAATAATTCATGAGATAATTATCACAACCAAATATCAACCATGCTTCATAAATATCTAGTGGGGAGTCATGCCATAAGTCACCAAGTAGCCATACTAGATTCAATGTAGAAATCCACCTCATTTCCTCCACCTCATTCTGTTTAATCCAATAAAGAATAAAACCCTAAATGAGGTGTCCTTTCTAGAAGCTTTCCCGCAAATTACGAGAATGCCCATCATCCGTATATATATACCCACATCCGCATTCCGAAGAATACGAGTACAAAGAGACGAAAATAATCCATCAATATAATACTAGGATCCAGCTTAAACCAAAGCCCACTAGTATTATCCGTCTGATCATCATACGTGCACAAGTACACGTAAGTGATCGAAATCCTACCGTAAAACCATACGGCCTCAACACCTTTTGCCCGGTGCAGGGAAACTCTCTATGTGGGACTCTAAACACTCGACACTACGCTGGCAGTGGGTTTAACCATAAGCCGCAAGCGGTACTAGCTGCAGGTAACGGCTGTCCAGGTATGTGTCGATAAGAAGGACGATGAGCTAACTCATCCAAACTCCTACTGAGCATGTATGTGACAATCTCCATACAGTCTGGTCTGTTCGTCTAAGAGTATCGCATATCGGGCCTAGGGGGCGGTAATCGTCAGGCCCCTAATAGCGCAATAATTCGTGTCGGAGAGTAGCCCAAAACACCTTGAGAAACTACTAGAGTACCTACCAGTAAATCTCGCTTGCCTTGGCCAAGGACTTTGTGTAATGGCCTTCCGAACACAGCGCGATATCAACCCCCAAAACCGGGAGAGACGAATCATATCTAACAGCCACTGTCTCCAAGTACTTCGGAACTGCACCCGACTACTACATGTTTGCACGACTCTTTAGAGCCGTGGTAGGGTACTAATCAAAGTACAGTGGAAACACACTCGAGGCGAAGCAGCAGTGTCAAGTCGACGGACTAAGCTGTACTCATCTCATATAGGAACTGCTACCCGACGATAGGTATAATACCCATAAACAGTTTCCGACGAGTCCTGTCCAGTGTACTCATAACCTAATGAGCACCTGCATACTATCTCTAGTACGACGTACTAACGGCTGTGGGATAGACCATCTCCCCTGCTGGGATGAGAAGCGTATACACTAGTCTACTGTGGAGTATCGATGCCCCGTCTCGATAATCCTACGACTAGGGGCTTGTATAGGATGTGCTTATAGACTACCAAGCCCCTACTAGTGTGACTGCCATCATAATGCTGGTAATCAAGGAAAGATCCTAAGGGCTCTACCAATATGTATAAGCGATATGCTAAAAGAAACACATGCACATATTGAGGTAGAAACAAACCAGGCAGCATACTACCATTTCGAGCAAGACTGTTACTATATCTGTGTATATCCCAAGTTTCCATTAAGTAATATACAATCCAGTATGATACAATAATGGCCTCTAGGGCATATATCACCAACAATCTCCCACTTGCACTAAGGCCATATACTGGTATATCGCAGACATGAGATCTTGAATAGCCTCTCGAGCACTGTCTGAGGGATGGCCTCTGTGAGTGGAGTTGTAGTGTTCTTCCCCGTATCTACTCACCTCATCTCGATCTCCTGAGGATCAACAATACCCTAATCAGGTGGTACCGCCTCAAGATATATCTGGATCTCTGATGGGACCTGGGTTCCTTCCCTAAAGCTATAGCGCCGTTTGTTGTCGCAATACTAAAGTATTTGACCAATAATGGAAGGAACCACATGAAGTTCAGTTAAGAACTTCCTTATCCAGACTGCCTCTTTTGCGGCGTCTCATGCAGCGAACTACTTCATTTCCATAGTCAAGTCTGCAATGGTGTCCTGCTTGGAGCTCTTCCAACAGACCGCCCCTCCATTGAGAGTAAAAACATAACCCGATATGGACTTCGAGTCATCCTTGTCACTCTGGAAGCTGGAGTCAGCAAAGCTCTCGATCTGGAAGTCTTTTCCGCCATATATCAAGAACATCTCCTTAGTCATTCTCAGGTACTTGAGAATGTTCTTTACCGCTATCGAGTGCTTCTCCCCTGGGTTTGATTAATACCGGCTTACCACACTAAGTGCGTAAGCAACATCTGATCTGATACACAACATCGCATACATTATAGAGCCTACCGCAGAAGCGTAAGGTATATGTGTGATGCGAGCCCTTTCCAAATCAGTCTTGGAAGACATCTCTTTGGAGAGGGTGATTCCGTGACAAGTCGGTAGACTACCGCGCTTTGAATTTTCCATACTAAATATTTTTAGTATGGTGTTGATGTACCTTGACTATGAAAGTCCCACCATCCTCTTTGATCTATTACGATAGATCTGGATCCCCAGAATGTAGTTGGCATCACCCAGGTCTTTGATGGAGAACCTTAGTGACAAGAATCCATTGACTGATTGTAGTATAGGATTGTCATTTCCTATCAAGAGAAAGTCATCCACGTACTAGACGAGAAATCCCACAGTTCTCCCTACAATCTTACTATAAATACATGGTTCATCTGGATTTTTGATAAAGTCGAATTTTTTGACTGTCTCAATAAAAATAGATGTTCCAACTCCGCGATACCTGCCTTAGTCCATAAATGGACTTAAGCAACTTGCACACTGTTCCGCTGCTCCCACTCTGATTGAAACTCTCTGGCTGATCCATATAGATGCACCCTTCTAAATAACTATTTAGAAAAGCCGTCTCTACGTCCATCTGCCGGATCTCAAAATCTTGGAAGGCAGCAATGGCAAGAAGGATCCGAATGGATTTGAGCATAGACACTGGAGAAAAGATTTCATCATGGTCCAAACCAGGTCTTTGACGAAAACCTTTTGCAACAAGTCTAGCCTTATAGGTCTCAACCTATCCATCTACACCAATCTTATTTCTGAAGATCCATTTGCAGCATATGGGTTTTACCCTTTCTGGAGCAATGTTCAAAATGCATACTTTGTTAGTATACATAGACTCCATTTCGGTTCGCATTGCATCCAACCATTTTACCAAGTCGCCGCTCTGAATGGCTTACTTGAGCTAGTTGGTTCATCATTGTCAATGATGCAATCCTTTCGATCCCCGTCTATGAGAAAACCGTAGTATCTCTCGGGCGGATGAGACTGCCTACTAGTCCTGCGGATTGGTGTAGGAATGTCCGGTTCTTTTGAAACCTCTGGTTTTACTATAATTTCAGTAATAGTTTGTGATTCTGGAATTTCTTCCAGTTCTATTGCGCTCCCACTATTTCCTTTTACAAAAAATTGATTTTCTAAAAAGTGGGCATGACGAGGAACAAAAATCTTTTGTTGCTCTGCGTAATAGGAAAGATACCCCCTGGAGTTCTTTGGGTATCCCACAAACCTATACAGTACCGAGCGTGCCTCAAGCTTGTCCGCATACTGCATTTCAACGTAAGCTGGACATCCCTATATCTTCAAGTACTGAACATAGGGTTTCTTCCCACTCCACATCTGATATGGTGTGGTAGGCACAGTCTTGGTAGGAACCTTATTCAAAAGATATGCAGCTGATTCTAGTGCATAACTTTAGAAGGATCGCACTAACTCAGCATTACTCATTATGAAACGAACTATATCCAATAGGATTCTGTTCCGCCTTTCCTATACACAGTTGTCTTGTGTGTATGGAAGAGTAAGATGAGAGAGAATTCCATTCTCTTTTGAGTAATCCAGGAACTCGGCAATTGGGTATTCACCACATCGATCAGATCTCAGTGTCTTGATACTTTTCCCTGTTTGTTTTTCCATTTCATACTTAAATTCTCGAAATACCTCAAAAGGCCTTAGATTTATGCTTCATCAAGAAGACATGTCCTTACCGAGAGAAATCATCCGTAAAAGTAATGAAATAGGGATAACCACTTCATGCATCTGTAGATATTGGACTACACACGTCGCTGTGTATGAGTCCCAAGAGCTCGCTCGCTCTTACTCCGTGTCCAGTGAACGGAGTCTGTCATCTTTCCTATGAGACAAGATTGACAAGTTGCATAAGACTGATATTCGAACAGATCCAAATATCTCTCTCTATGTAACTTCGATAACCGTGTTTCATTGACGTGACCCTGTCTACAATGCCATAAGAAAGTTTTATTTAATTCTGGAGACTTTTTTAAGTGTGTTCTGGACGTTTGAAAACCTGAGCTTGATTCAATATATACTGTCCACTAGTGTACCTGACCCAATCAAACTTTAATTAGATGGATGTGGACCGCATCGCTTACAAACTAGACTAGGTACACACAAACAGTTAAGTAGAATTAATATCTGCCCACTTGTCAATTCTAGGTGATATATCCTACGGATACAGCGTCGATGCTCATTCCGTTAGCAACCCTGAGAGTCATATCACCTGCCTTGATAACTCCACGGTTTCTCAAAGCCTGTAATGAATTACAGATATGAGATCCTGATCCGGTATCTTGTACCCAGGAAGTAGAGTTAATTGACAGACTGTTTTCAATCACAAACACACCCGAAGTCGAAGCCACAACGTGCTTCGGATCCTGGATTCTGGCTTTCCAAGCCCTGCATCCCTTCTGCCAATCCTCTTTCCCGTAACAATAAGAACATCCCTCCTTTCTTACTGTTAACCCCGAAACTTTTGCCCTTCCCTTTTCTTCTGCCTTACCGATACCGCCTATCGACCTTGTGGAGGTCTTCTTCTTCTCATCCTTGGTATCCGTCTTAGATCCAGAAGAGAAAGATTCCCCAATAAGCAGAGCGAGTGTCTTCCTGGTTTCCTTCAGGGTGCCCTCAACTAGAAGTATAACTTTCTTCCCCTGGGCGTAAGTAGGAGGTAGGGACTGTAGAATCAAGCCAGCATATGACTCGTTCTCCAATGTGGTCTGCAGGTCCGTGAGCTTTTTAATATAGCTAATCATTGTAGGGACGCGGTCCCCTACAGATGACTCGACAGCCAGCCTCGCTTGAAAAAATTCTTTCGAGGTTCCATATCTTGCGATACGAGATTGCTCTCCATATAAAACTTTGTAATGGAGGAAGATAGAAACTGAGTCCATCTTCTCGTGCTGCCTCTGGTATACTGTTAGTGATGTATGGCCTAGAGGCTATTATTGTATCATACTGCTTTGTATATTACTTAATGGAAGCTTGGGATATTCACAGTTGTATTAACAGTCTTGCTCAAAATGGTAGTATGCTACTTGGTTTTTTCTACTTCAATATGTGTATGTGTTTCTTTTAGCATATCGTTTATACATATTAGTAGAGCCTTTAGGATCTTTACTTGATTACCAGTGTTGTGATTGCAGTCACACTAGTAGGGGCTGGGTAATCTACAAGCACATCCTTATACATGTCTCTAGTCATAAGATTATCGAGACGGGGCATCGATACTCCGGAGTAGACTAGTATATATGCTTCTCATCCCAGCAGGGGGAGATGGTCTGTCCCACAGCCATTAGTACGTCGTACTGGAGATAGTATGCAAGTGCTCATTAGGTTATGAGTACACTGGACATGACTCGTCGGGAACTGTTGGTTGGTATTATACCTATCGTTGGGTAGCAGTTCCCAGGTGACATGAGTACAGCTAAGTCCGTTGACTTGACACTGCTACTTCGCCTTGAGTGTGTTCCCACTGTACTTTGATTACTACCCTACCATGGCTCAAAGGAGTCGTGCAAACAGGTAGTAGTTGCGTGCAGTCCTGAAGCACTTAGAGGCAGTAGTGGTTAGATAGGATTCGTCTCTCCCGGTATTGGGGGTTGATATCATGTTGTGTTCGGAGAGCTGTTCATACCATAATATTGCATTTTATATTCCCCATTCTTATGCATTTTACAATGAAAACAGGTGCTTTTGACCAATGTCTGCTACATGTTATAGGTTACTGATTTTTGGAGCGAAAACAGTGAAAAAGACACAAGACGACAGAAAAAGGGACTTTTGACCAACAAATATAAGGATCCTAGTCAAGCCTAGACGAAGAACAGTGCAAGGTCCAAAATGTCAAGGCAAACGGTTAAAAGACCGCTACAAGTTTTTCACTGAAAGATCTGGAGAAGAATAAGAAGCCAAACAGAAGAAATAACAAGCCCAAATAACCATGATGCAGCCCAGGAAAGATGGTGAGCTGAACTCACCAAAGGGCCGCTGAACCGCGGCCCATGGCCTACCCATGTCGCGGTTCTGCGGCCGTCTAGTGCCCGTACGCGGTGAAAATTTTACCATATGCTGTGGCGGCTCTGAAAAAGATTTCCTGAGGGTATATTTGTAATTGTAGATATGCGGATCAGCTGTAAACCTAGGGTTTCCTATCCTCTATAAATAAGAACTCTAATCATTGTAATTTCTTATGCCTCCTTTTAATAATAAATTCAGAATTCTTTATGGAGAGCATCGGTGCCTCTTTTCAATTCATGAATTCAGATCCGACAACTCTGCGTTGATGTTTGGAGAGATGCATCTGTAAGTAGATTTAATTCCTTGCTCTAGTTTAGATTTCAATTCTTTGCCCTAGGTAGATTTAATTTCTTGCCGTAGATAAATTGTTTAGAGTTAGCTTTGGGGAAGGATTTTGAGAGATGAGATCTCCTATCCCTTTCTTACCCATAATATATTTTCAATAGGACTCCATGCATACACGCACACACCGCGCCCTACGGCACCCTATCCCTCCAAGTAGCTGCACGTAACGGCTGTCCAGGTATGTGTCGATAAGAAGGCCCATGAGCTAACTCATCCGAACTCCTACTGAGCATGTATGTGACAATCTCCATACAGTCTGGTCTGTTCGTCTAAGAGTATCGCATATCGGGCCTAGGGGGCGCTAATCGTCCGGCCCCTAATAGCGCAATAATTCGTGTCGGAGAGTAGCCCAAAACACCTTGAGAAACTACTGGAGTACCTACCAGTAAATCTCGCTTGCCTTGGCCAAGGACTTTGTGTAATGGCCTTCCGAACACAGCGCGATATCAACCCCCAAAACCGGAAGAGACGAATCCTATCTAACAGCCACTGCCTCCAAGTGCTTCCGGACTGTACCCAACTACAACCTGTTTGCACGACTCCTTAGAGCCGTGGTTGGGTAGTAATCAAAATACAGTGGGAACACACTCGAGGCGAAGCAGCAATGTCAAGTCGACGGACTAAGCTGTACTCATCTCATATAGGAACTGCTACCCGACGATAGGTATAATACCCATAAACAGTTTCCGACGAGTCCTGTCCAGTGTACTCATAACCTAATGAGCACCTGCATACTATCTCCAGTACGACGTACTAACGGCTGTGGGATAGACCATCTCCCCTGCTGGGATGAGAAGCGTATACACTAGTCTACTGTGGAGTATCGATGCCCCGTCTCGATAATCCTACGACTAGGGGCTTGTATAGGATGTGCTTATAGACTACCAAGCCCCTACTAGTGTGACTGCCATCACAACGCTGGTAATCAAACAAAGATCCTAAGGGCTCTACCAATATGTATAAGCGATATGCTAAAAGAAACACATGCACATATTGAGGTAGAAACAAACCAGGCAGCATACTACCATTTCGAGCAAGACTGTTACTATATCTGTGTATATCCCAAGTTTCCATTAAGTAATATACAAGCCAGTATGATACAATAATGACCTCTACGGCATATATCACCAACAATCTCCCACATGCACTAAGGCCATATACTGGCATATCGCAGACATGAGATCTTAAATAGCCTCTCGAGCACTGTCTGAGGGATGGCCTCTGTGAGTGGATTTGTAGTGTTGTTCCCCGTATCCACTCTCCTCATCTCGATCTCCTGAGGATCAACAATACCCTGATCAGGTGGTACCGCCTCAAGATATATCTGGATCTCTGATGGGACCTGGGTTCCTTCCCTAAAGCTATAGGGCCGTTTGTTGTCGCAATACTAAAGTATTTGACCAATAATGGAAGGAACCACGTGAAGTTCAGTTAAGAACTTTGTCACGCCCCGCTTCCCAAAAATGTGGAATACGGGAAGCGGCGAAGGCCAGCCGTGCTACCTACGGTAAGGAAAAGTCCTACCATAGTCACATAAGGCTGTCTAGAATAACCTGTCAAAAATAAAATCCAATACCAAAAGAAATAATACTGATAATCATGCTGCAATGAAACCACAAGAAATCCTAAAAATGGGTCCACTAGATAATTAATGCAATTAAAGATCCAAAAACAAAAGATTCGGAATAAAATAAGATCCGGAAGAGATACAAAATTCCTAATGTCCCATAAGGGCGCACATGCTAAGAGCCAAAAGTAAAGGAAAATAAACCTACGATTACTGATCTTCAGCAAGGTCCTGGTAGCCGCTCTGATCCTGCTCAGCCTGCAGATCTGATTCTAAACCTGAGACGGCAAATCTCAGGGATGTCAGAACATCCCAGCAAGTACTCAACGTATAAAGAGTGTGTAGCATAAAAACAAGAATATATAAAAGTGAAGCCCGGTGCACAAGAAAGCATGTATATAAGCAATTAAATGCATTAACACTATGAAACATGTATGTAAGGGATCAGGTCATAACCTAACTGGCCACTAAAGGGTAAACTATCCTATCATAAGCTTGAGTGTGTGCGTCAACCTCTGCAGGAGTATTCCTAACCCAAGAGTGGTGCCCCAGGGGCTAGGAAACACGGGCCTAACTGCGGAATGAACAAGAGACCGCTATAGCCCGGTACGAGCTGTAATCATGTGACCGCTATAGCCCGGTACGAGCTGTAATCATGTGACCGCTATAGCCCGGTACGAGCTGCCGGCATGAGACTCCTGAGATCCTGTTGTACAACGCACACCCAAACTACCCCAACACCCACGTATGTATAGTTGCTATGGTAAATATTAAAATCACTAATTAAGAATGCTGAAAGACAGGAACTTGCAGTATGGTAAATGTATGGAATTAAAACTGGTGAATAGTGGTGTCATGGCATGTAGTCCAGCATTCTAATTGATGATTTCACAAAAATATAAATAATAAAGATCATGAATAAGCATGTCAAATCAAGGTGTTCTATACATGTAATCAACATGAGTCTCGAATGTGTATAAAGCATGAAAAAGGATTCTTGTGCATAGTAATCATGTCATAGCATCACATAAAGAAAAGGCAAGAGTACTTGCCTGAGGATAGCAATCACGGAAAAAGATGTACAAAAATGCAGGCACGATCTCAGCTAAGGTGCGACTTGGGATCTGAGTTTTATGATCCGCCTAGATAAATTTCATCGATTAACTCATAAATATCTACAAAACTATTGTCACACAACCAAACATAATTATAACAACTTAGGGTTTTAATACTAATCTTCCCCTTTTCAAAGTTCACTGTTATCATTTCATTTTTTTTATTCATATATATTTATATATTTTTTTTTGTTTTCTGAAAAAAAACAGGGATTACAGAACTTACCGAGAATGGATATCGAGCTAGGGTTCACTTGCTTCGATGAACTCCAGCGAGGCCGATCTGGTGTCAGGGAGTCTCCGGCGAGGTGGACGAGGGTGGCTGTTGTGGGTTAGGGTTCGGTCAGCTGGTGGTTGCAGGGGTTTTGTTGGAAGGGATCGCGGGGGTTGCTGGAGCGATCGATAGGATCGAGTGATCGGTGGTCCGTGGAGGCGCCGGTGGGAATGAAGACGAGGGCGAGGGTAAAGGCGACGGAGAAGGGGTGATGGATTGATAGGTTGGGCTCAGGGTTGTAGTCGGGGTGGAAGAGAGAGAGGAGGAAGTGGATGAGGGGAGAAGATCGAGGTCGGGAAGAAGGCGGCGACGGCGCGGCGACGGCTAAGGTTAGGGCTTCGTGGGTGAGGAACGAGCGGCTGGGGAAAGAGAGAGAGAGATATGCGGGTATGAAAGAGGGAGAGAGAGAGATGTGAGAATGAGAGATAGAGAGAGATTTTTATTGTATATATATAAAATATTTTTATAAATATATTATAAAGATACATATCTTTAATTGGTTGCATTTAGAGATTCGGTGCAGATTTTTCTCGTTCTCATTTTAACAGTAAACAGATACGAAAAATATTATTTTGCTGACAGTATGAGAATATTATTTATATAATCTAAAAACTGAATATTTTCCAGATCAAAATTGTTCACAGAGAAAAAATCTAAATTAAAATATTTTAGCGGCCAACTAAAAATTCAAAAATTTGGGGAAAGAATCTTGATAAACTTTTGATTTAAGCCTTCAAATAGGGTTGTTACATCCTACCCACCTTACAGAAAATTTCGTCCTCGAAATTGGAAAGACGACTGCAAGATCAAGAAAATAGGTGTGGGTACTTTTGACGAATCGTGTCCTCGCGCTCCAAAGTAGATTCCCCGCGAGAACGTCCGTCCCAAGATACAAGAACTAAAGGGATGATCTTATTTCTCAATATCTTCTCCTTACGGTCGACAATGGCTGTAGGTTGCTCTTCATACGAGAGATCGGTGCTCAAGGTTAATTCAGAGTGATCGAGAACATGACTGTCATCGCGAACGTACCGACGCAACTGTGATACATGGAATACGTCGTGCACGCCGGCCAAAGAAGGTGGTAAGGCCAATCTGTAAGCCACTGCTCCAACGCGTTCCACAATCTCGAATGGTCCAATAAATCGGGGACTGAGTTTCCCACGACTACCAAATCTAATCACTCCTCGAGTCGGTTAAATCTTAAGGAAGGCATGATCCCCTACTCCAAACTCAATAGGTCTTCGACTAGTATCTGCCCAGCTCTTCTGACGATCCTGTGCTGCCTTGATACGGTCCCTAATCAACTGGACCTTCTCAACTGTTTGGGTTACGAGCTCCGGTCCCAATAATCTTCGCTCACCCACATCATCCCAGCAAAGTGGAGAACGACATTTACGTCCGTAAAGTGCCTCGAACGGTGCCATCTGGATACTCGCCTGATAGATGTTATTGTACGAGAATTCCACCAAGTGAAGATGATCCTCCCATGATCCCTTGAAATCTAGCATACAGGCTCTCAACATATCTTCTAGTATCTGTATCGTATATTCAGACTGTCCGTCAGTCTGGGGATGGTAAGCTGTGCTGTAGCGAAGACGAGTGCCTAAACTCTCTTGTAAGCTTTTCCAGAAATGTGAGAGGAATCTCGTGTCTCGGTCCGATACTATAGTAATAGGCACCCCATGCAACCGTACGATCTCTTGCATATACTTCTCTGCCAATGTCTCCGTCAATTGTCCTACTCGAAAGGGTAGAAAATGGGCCGCCTTTGTGAGACGGTCGACGATGACCCAAATAGCATTATTGCCCTTAGGACTCCGTGGTAAAGCCGTCACGAAGTCCATAGTGATGTGTTCCCACTTCCACTGGGGAATGGGAAGTGGTTGCAATAGGCCGGCCACTCGCTGATGTTCGGCCTTCACCTGCTGGCACACTAAGCACTTCGACACATAGCGGGCAATCTCTCTCTTCATGCCATTCCACCAAAAGTGTTTTTTAACGTCCCTATACATCTTGGTACCACCCGGGTGCACCGAATAAGCTGAACTGTGTGCTTCCTTCAACACTTCCTCTCGAACGTCGCCCTTTGGCATGCATAATCGACTGCCGAATCTTAAAGAGCCATCTTCGTGTATCAATAGGTCTGTTCTCAATCCTGCCTCTACTAACCCGTGGAGTTTTTGCAATTACGGGTCCCCAGTCTGTGCAGCTTTAATACGATCAACTAACGAAGACTGCACCTGTAGTTGCCAATATTGCCCGGGCATCCCCTGCTCTACCACTTCTAGATCGAGCCTTCGAAATTCATCAATGAGTTCCTTCTGGCTAGTCAACCACATCGCTGTTGGTCTCCGACTGAGAGCATCCGGTACCATATTTACTTTCCCGGGATGATATTTCAAATCGATATCATAATCAGCCATGAACTCCAACCACCCACGCTGTCTCATATTTAGCTCCTTCTGCGTGAATACATATTTCAAGCTCTTATGGTCCGTAAAAATTTTCACTCGTTCTCCCAAAAGATAATGCCTCCAAATTTTCAAAGCAAAGATTACAGCGGCCAACTCTAAATCGTGAGTTGGGTAATTCTTCTCGTGCGTCCTCAGTTGACGCGAGGCATAAGCGACAACACTCCCACGTTGCATCAAGACACAGCCTAGCCCCTTACCGGAAGCGTCGCTATGAATCACCAGTCCTCCTGTCCCATCTGGCACGGTCAATATGGGTGCGGTTGTGAGTTTCTCCTTCAATAATTCGAACGCTCGGTTGCACTCTCCTGACCATACGAATGGTATCCCCTTTCGAGTAAGTCTTGTCAATGGCTCAGCCGCTCGTGCAAAATCTTTAACAAATCTGCGGTAGTAGCCTGCAAGTCCCAGGAAACTTCTAATCTCTGCTATTGACTTTGGTGCTGGCCAATCCTTCACTGCTTTAATCTTCGCCGGATCTACTGATATACCATCTCCAGAAACGATGTGGCCCAAAAATTGAACTTGTTCAAGCCAAAACTCGCATTTACTAAGCTTGGCGTAAAACTTTTCTTGCCTCAGTATCTGCAACACGATCCTCAAATGCTCGGCATGCTCCTCCTTGCTTTTGGAGTACACAAGAATGTCGTCAATGAAAACTACGACAAACTGATCAAGGTACTGGGAGAAAACTCGGTTCATTAAATCCATGAACACGGCTGGGGCATTAGTAACACCGAATGGCATTACCAAGAATTCATAATGACCGTATCGAGTTCTGAAGGTTGTTTTGCATACATCCTCCGCTTTAACACGAACTTGATGATACCCCGACCGAAGGTCCAACTTAGAGAACACTCGAGCACCACACAATTGATCGAACAAATCATCGATCCGAGGTATAGGGTACTTGTTTTTAATCGTAACCCGGTTCAGCTCTCGGTAGTCGATGCACATGCGTAACGAGCCGTCCTTCTTCTTTACTAGTAAAACTGGAGCGCCCCACGGAGAAGTACTCGGGCGAATGAACCTCTTGCTGAGGAGGTCTTTTATCTGCTTCTTCAATTCCGCTAATTCAACTGGTGCCATCCTGTAGGGTGACTTAGAAATTGGTGCCGTTCCTGGCAATAATTTTATCGAAAACCCTAAAGCACGAGGCGGGGGTAAACCGGGTAAGTCCTCAGGAAAGACGTCCAAAAATTCCCGAACTACGACCGGTGCCGAACTCATATCAACCTCCATTGATGCCAGTATGTCGCACGTCGGCTTTGCTCTAAACTTTATGGGTCCCAGAGATTTGCTCCCTCCAATGAACACGAACTCTGGGTGGTTAGGAATGCGAAAGTTTACAGTTTTGGCCCGACAATCAATATATGCGTGAAAGGTGCCCAACCAATCCATTCCTAAGACGACATCATAACTACCGGCCCCAATCAGCAGGAAATCTGCGAAAAGCTCTCTGCCGCAAATCACAACTGGACAAAGCTTGCACTCTAGGTTGGTGGTAACTACTCCATTTCCAGTGTGAATGTCCCAACCTCTAGTCAGTGTTTTGTGTGCAATAGAATGTGTTGTGGCAAAATCCAAAGACATAAAACAATGCGAAGCTCCGGAATCGAAAAGTGCTCTAGCAGGAACAGAACAAATTAGAACGGTACCTGAAATGACATCCTCCGATGCTTCCGCCTGCTCAGCTGTCAGTGTAAAAGCCCGTCCCTGTCCACGACCTGTGTTTCCTCGCCTCTGATCAAAAAGTTGCTCCTGAGGGACAAGTCCTTTCTGAGGTTGGTTGCGCTCTGCTCTCCTTGGACAACTCCCAATCTGATGGTCACTCGCACCACAAATCAGACATAGACCCTTAGCGCGGCGGCAATTTCACTCGACGTGTCCCGGTATCCGACAGTATCCACAAACCGTAGATTCCCGTTGTGGTGGGGTTGCGGTACGCTTCATCTGAACTCCTCCATGCTGTCTAACTGGAATCCTCCCTGAAGTTTGATTCACGGGCCGTTTGAATCTTCCGCTCTGAAATTTCTTCCTCTTATTCATAACTGTCTCAATTCTGCGGGCCGCATTTAATACCTCTGAATAAGTTCTCAGATCATGTGAAGCTAACTTCTCCTGTATTTCCAGAGTGAGACACTGTAAGAATCTTCTAGCCCTATCCTCTTCCTGGGCTACCATTGAAGGAGCAAAACGACTGAGTCGGATAAACTCGGCCGCTACCTCGTCCACTGTGCGATCTCTCTGACGAAGATTGATAAATTGCTGTTCCATTTCGATCCTGGCCGATTTAGGGAAGAATTTCTCAAGAAAAGCCGTAGAGAAATCAATCCATGTAATCGGTTTCTCCAACCTGTTCTCTTCTGCGACCCACCAAATTCTAGCAATATCCTGCAATTGAATCTTGACTGTATCCACTCTGTCCTCTTCAGGAACCCGGGCGGCTGACAGCAAATTCCCCATGTCGACAACCCACTGCTCGGCATCCAGTGGTCCGCCTGCGCCAGTGAAAACTGCCGGCTGTAGTCTCCTGAAATCGGCGACGCTGCCCGGACGTCTACCTTCACGAACCTCAGCCACCTTGTTCAGGGCCGCAGTAGCGGTCCGCTGAGAAGCAAGTAAGCCTCCTTGTAGCAATTCGGTCTGCTGCTGTTGGCTCTCCAGCATGCCACGTATAACTCCAAGCAGTGCAGTATTGTTGTCACGTCTCCCATATACTCGCAAATTTTCTTCGGCCATGATTTTGAAGTCAAAACGAACGACGAGATTTAGCAACGGAAACGAGGTTTAAATTCAAAATATTAAAACTGAGTGAAACAAAGAGATAAGGAAATAATCAATTCAAAGAATACAGATCAAGTGTAGGACTCTAAGTTACTCATACAGAATACCGTATTGTATCCATGCCGTGGTACATGGGCACAATATCGTAACTCTATGTAAGTCACCCGAATCCTATGGTCAGAGTCAACGGAATCTGCAGCATGACATACTGGGGAAAACTTAGACATGTGTTTCTAACCTAAAAGGTCGGTAGAACCAAGACTAACTTTGAAGTCAACCTGGGCTCTGATACCAACAAAACCTTGTCACGCCCCGCTTCCCAAAAATATGGAATACGGGAAGCGGCGAAGGCCAGCCGTGCTACCTACGGTAAGGAAAAGTCCTACCATAGTCACATAAGGCTGTCTAGATTAACCTGTCAAAAATAAAATCCAATACCTAAAGAAATAATACTGATAATCATGCTGCAATGAAACCACAAGAAATCCTAAGAATGGGTCCACTAGATAATTGATGCAATTAAAGATCCAAAAACAAAAGATTCGGAATAAAATAAGATCCGGAAGAGATACAAAATTCCTAATGTCCCATAAGGGCGCACATGCTAAGAGCTAAAAGTAAAGGAAAATAAACCTACGATTACTGATCTTCAGTAAGGTCCTGGTAGCCGCTCTGATCCTGCTCAGCCTGCAAATCTGACTCTAAACCTGAGATGGCAAATCTCAGGGATGTCAGAACATCCCAGCAAGTACTCAACGTATAAAGAGTGTGTAGCATAAAAACAAGAATATATAAAAGTGAAGCCCGGTGCACAAGAAAGCATGTATATAAGCAATTAAATGCATTAACACTATGAAACATGTATGTAAGGGATCAGGTCATAACCTAACTGGCCACTAAAGGGTAAACTATCCTATCGTAAGCTTGAGTGTGTGCGTCAACCTCTGTAGGAGTATTCCTAACCCAAGAGTGGTGCCCCAGGGGCTAGGAAACACGTGCCCAACTGTGGAATGAACAAGAGACCGCTATAGCCCGGTACGAGCTGTAATCATGTGACCGCTATAGCCCGGTACGAGCTGTAATCATGTGACCGCTATAGACCGGTACGAGCTGTAATCATGTGACCGCTATTGCCCGGTACGAGCTGCCGGCATGGGACTCCTGAGATCCTGTTGTACAACGCACACCCAAACTACCCCAACACCCACGTATGTATAGTTGCTATGGTAAATATTAAAATCACTAATTAAGAATGCTGAAAGACAGGAACTTGCAGTATGGTAAATGTATGGAATTAAAACTGGTGAATAGTGGTGTCATGGTATGTAGTCCAGCATTCTAATTGATGATTTCACAAAAATATAAATAATAAAGATCATGAATAAGCATGTCAAATCAAGGTGTTCTATACATGTAATCAACATGAGTCTCGAATGTGTATAAAGCATGAAAAAGGATTCTTGTGCATAGTAATCATGTCATAGCATCACATAAAGAAAAGGCAAGAGTACTTGCCTGAGGATAGTGATCACGGAAAAAGATGTACAAAAATGCAGGCACGGTCTCAGCTAAGGTGCGACTTGGGATCTGAGTTTTACGATCCGCCTAGATAAATTTCATCGATTAACTCATAAATATCTACAAAACTATTGTCACACAACCAAACATAATTATAACAACTTAGGGTTTTAATACTAATCTTCCCCTTTTCAAAGTTCACTGTTATCATTTCATTTTTTTTATTCATATATATTTATATATATTTTTTTGTTTTCTGAAAAAAAACAGGGATTACAGAACTTACAGAGAATGGATATCGAGCTAGGGTTCACTTGCTTCGATGAACTCCAGCGAGGCCGATCTGGTGTCAGGGAGTCTCCGGCGAGGTGGACGAGGGTGGCTGTTGTGGGTTAGGGTTCGGTCAGCTGGTGGTTGCAGGGGTTTTGTTGGAAGGGATCGCGGGGGTTGCTGGAGCGATCGATAGGATCGAGTGATCGGTGGTCCGTGGAGGCGCCGGTGGGAATGAAGACGAGGGCGAGGGTGAAGTCGACGGAGAAGGGGTGATGGGTTGATAGGTTGGGCTCGGGGTTGTAGTCGGGGTGGAAGAGAGAGAGGAGGAAGTGGATGAGGGGAGAAGATCGAGGTCGGGAAGAAGGCGGCGACGGCGCGGCACGACGACGGCTAAGGTTAGGGCTTCGTGGGTGAGGAACGAGCGGCTGGGGAAAGAGAGAGAGAGAGAGATACGGGTATGAAAGAGGGAGAGAGAGATGTGAGAATGAGAGATAGAGAGAGATTTTTATTGTATATATATAAAATATTTTTATAAATATATTATAAGGATACATATCTTTAATTGGTTGTATTTAGAGATTCGGTGCAGATTTTTCTCGTTCTCATTTTAACAGTAAACAGATACGAAAAATATTATTTTGCTGACAGTATGAGAATATTATTTATATAATCTAAAAACTGAATATTTTCCAGATCAAAATTGTTCACAGAGAAAAAATCTAAATTAAAATATTTTAGCGGCCAACTAAAAATTCAAAAATTTGGGGAAAGAATCTTGATAAACTTTTGATTTAAGCCTTCAAATAGGGTTGTTACAAACTTCCTTTTGCAGACTGCCTCTTTTGCGGCGTCTCATGCAGCGAACTACTTCATTTCCATAGTCAAGTCTGCAATGGTGTCCTGCTTGGAGCTCTTCCAACAGACCGCCCCTCCATTGAGTGTAAAAACATAACCCGATATGGACTTCGAGTCATCCTTGTCACTCTGGAAGCTGGAGTCAACAAAGCTCTCGATCTGGAGGTCTTTTCCGCCATACATCAAGAACATCTCCTTAGTCATTCTCAGGTACTTGAGAATGTTCTTTACCGCTATCGAGTGCTTCTCTCCTGGGTTTGATTAATACCGGCTTACCACACTAAGTGCGTAAGCAACATCTGGTCTGATACACAACATCGCATACATTATAGAGCCTACCGCAGAAGCGTAAGGTATATGTGTGATGCGAGCCCTTTCCAAATCAGTCTTGGAAGACATCTCTTTGGAGAGGGTGATTTCGTGACAAGTCGATAGACTACCGCGCTTTGAATTTTCCATACTAAATATTTTTAGTATTGTGTTGATGTACCTTGACTATGAAAGTCCCACCATCCTCTTTGATCTATTGCGATAGATCTGGATCCCCAGAATGTAATTGGCATCACCCAGGTCTTTGATGGAGAACCTTAGTGACAAGAATCCATTGACTGATTGTAGTATAGGATTGTCATTTCCTATCAAGAGAAAGTCATCCACGTACTAGACGAGAAATCCTACAGTTCTCCCTACAATCTTACTATAAATGCATGGTTCATCTGGATTTTTGATAAAGTCGAATTTTTTGACTGTCTCAATAAAAACAGATGTTCCAACTCCGCGATACCTGCCTTAGTCCATAAATGGACTTAAGCAACTTGCACACTGTTCCGCTGCTCCTACTCTGATTGAAACTCTCTGGCTGATCCATATAGATGCACCCTTCTAAATAACTATTTAGAAAAGCCGTCTCTACGTCCATCTGCCGGATCTCAAAATCTTGGAAGGCAGCAATGACAAGAAGGATCCGAATGGATTTGAGCATAGACACTGGAGAAAAGATTTCATCATGGTCCAAACCAGGTCTTTGACGAAAACCTTTTGCAACAAGTCTAGCCTTATAAGTCTCAACCTATCCATCTACACCAATCTTCTTTCTGAAGATCCATTTGCAGCATATGGGTTTTACCCTTTCTGGAGCAATGTTCAAAATTCATACTTTGTTAGTGTACATAGACTCCATTTCGGTTCGCATTGCATCCAACCATTTTACCGAGTCGCCTCTCTGAATGGCTTACTTGAGCTAGTTGGTTCATCATTGTCAATGATGCAATCCTCTCGATCCCCGTCTATGAGAAAACCGTAGTATCTCTCGGGCGGATGAGACTGCCTACTAGTCCTGCGGATTGGTGTAGGAATGTCCGGTTCTTTTGAAACCTCTGGTTCTACTATAATTTCAGTAATAGTTTGTGATTCTGGAATTTCTTCCAGTTCTATTGCGCTCCCACTATTTCCTTTTACAAAAAATTGATTTTCTAAAACGTGGGCATGACGAGGAACAAAAATCTTTTGTTGCTCTGCGTAATAGGAATGATACCCCCTGGAGTTCTTTGGGTATCCCACAAACCTATACAGTACCGAGCGTGCCTCAAGCTTGTCCGCATACTGCATTTCAACGTAAGCTGGACATCCCTATATCTTCAAGTACTGAACATAGGGTTTCTTCCCACTCCACATCTGATATGGTGTGGTAGGCACAGTCTTAGTAGGAACCTTATTCAAAAGATATGCAGCTGATTCTAGTGCATAACTTTAGAAGGATCGCACTAACTCAGCATTACTCATTATGGAACGAACTATATCCAATAGGATTCTGTTCCGCCTTTCCTATACACCGTTGTGTTGTGTGTATGGAAGAGTAAGATGAGAGAGAATTCCATTCTCTATTGAGTAATCCAGGAACTCGGCAATTGGGTATTCACCACATCGATCAGATCTCAGTGTCTTGATACTTTTTCCTGTTTGTTTTTCCATTTCATACTTAAATTCTCGAAATACCTCAAAAGGCCTTAGATTTATGCTTCATCAAGAAGACATGTCCTTACCGAGAGAAATCATCCGTAAAAGTAATGAAATAGGAATAACCACTTCATGCATCTGTAGATATTGGACTACACACGTCGCTGTGTATGAGTCCCAATAGCTCGCTCGCTCTTACTCCGTGTCCAGTGAACGGAGTCTTTGTCATCTTTCCTATGAGACAAGATTGACAAGTTGCATAAGACTGATATTCGAACAGATCTAAATATCTCTCTCTATGTAACTTTGATAACCGTGTTTCATTGACGTGACCCTGTCTACAATGCCATAAGAAAGTTTTATTTAATTCTGGAGACTTTTTTAAGTGTGTTCTGGACGTTTGAAAACCTGAGCTTGATTCAATATATACTGTCCTCAAGTGTACCTGACCCAATCAAACTTTAATTAGATGGATGTGGACCGCATCGCTTACAAACTAGACAAGGTACACACAAACAGTTATGTAGAATCAATATCTGCCTACTTGTCAATTCTAGGTGATATATCCTACGGATACAGCGTCGATACTCATTCCGTTAGCAACCCTGAGAGTCATATCACCTGCCCTGATAACTCCACGGTTTCTCAAAGCCTGTAATGAATTACAGATATGAGATCTTGATCCGGTATCTTGTACCCAGGAAGTAGAGTTAATTGACAGACTGTTTTCAATCACAAACACACCCGAAGTCGAAGCCACAACGTGCTTCGGATCCTGGATTCTGCCTTTCCAAGCCCTGCATCCCTTCTGCCAATCCTCTTTCCCGTAACAATAAGAACATCCCTCATTTCCTACTGTTAACCCCGAAACTTTTGCCCTTCCCTTTTCTTCTGCCTTACCGATACCGCCTATCGGCTTTGTGGAGGTCTTCTTCTTCTCATCCTTGTTATCCGTTTTAGATCCAGAAGAGAAAGATTCCCCAATAACCAGAGCGGGTGTCTCCCTGGTTTCCTTCAGGGTGCCCTCAACTAGAAGTATAACTTTATTCCCCTGGGCGTAAGTAGGAGGTAGGGACTGTAGAATCAAGCCAGCATATGACTCGTTCTCCAACGTGGTCTGCAGGCCCGTGAGCTTTTTAATATAGCTAATCATTGTAGGGACGCGGTCCCCTACAGATGACCCGACAGCCAGCCTCGCTTGAAAAAATTCTTTCGAGGTTCCATATCTTGCGATACGAGATTGCTCTCCATATAAAACTTTGTTATGGAGGAAGATAGAAACTGAGTCCATCTTCTCGTGCTGCCTCTGGTATACTCTTAGTGATGTATGGCCTAGAGGCTATTATTGTATCATACTGGTTTGTATATTACTTAATGGAAGCTTGGGATATTCACAGTTGTATTAACAGTCTTGCTCAAAATGGTAGTATGCTACTTGGTTTTTTCTGCTTTAATATGTGCATGTGTTTCTTTTAGCATATCGTTTATATATATTAGTAGAGCCCTTAGGATCTTTACTTGATTACCAGCGTTGTGATGGCAGTCACACTAGTGGGGGCTGGGTAATCTACAAGCACATCCTTATACAGGTCTCTAGTCATAAGATTATCGAGACGGGGCATCGATACTCCGGAGTAGACTAGTGTATACGCTTCTCATCCCAGCAGGGGAGATGGTCTGTCCCACAGCCATTAGTACGTCGTACTGGAGATAGTATGCAAGTGCTCATTAGGTTATGAGTACACTGGACATGACTCGTCGGGAACTGTTGGTTGGTATTATACCTATCGTCGGGTAGCAGTTCCCAGGTGACATGAGTACAGCTAAGTCCGTTGACTTGACACTGCTACTTCGCCTCGAGTGTGTTCCCACTGTACTTTGATTACTACCCTACCACGGCTCAAAGGAGTCGTGCAAACAGGTAGTAGTTGGGTGCAGTCCTGAAGCACTTAGAGGCAGTGGTGGTTAGATAGGATTCGTCTCTCCCGGTATTGGGGGTTGATATCATGTTGTGTTCGGAGAGCTGTTCATACCATAATATTGCATTTTATATTCCCCATTCTTATGCATTTTACAATGAAAACAGGTGCTTTTGACCCATGTCTGCTACATGTTACAGGTTACTGATTTTTGGAGCGAAAACAGTGAAAAAGACACAAGACGACAGAAAAAGGGACTTTTGACCAACAAATAGAAGGATCCTAGTCAAGCCTAGACGAATAACAGTGCAAGGTCCAAAATGTCAAGGCAAACGGTTAAAAGACCGCTACAAGTTTTTCACTGAAAGATCTGAAGAAGAATAAGAAGCCAAACAGAGAAATGAACTGAAGAAATAACAAGCCCAAATAACCATGATGCAGCCCAGGAAAGATGGTGAGCTGAACTCACCAAAGGGCCGCGGAACCGCGGCCAAAGGCCTACCCATGTCGCTGTTCCGCGGCTGTCTAGTGCCCGTACGCGGTGAAAATTTTACCATATGCCGTGGCGGCTCTGAAAAAGATTTCCTGAGGGTATATTTGTAATTGTAGACATGCGGATCAGCTGTAAACCTAGGGTTTCCTATCCTCTATAAATAGGAACTCTAATCATTGTAATTTCTTATGCCTCCTTTTAATAATAAATTCAAAATTCTTTATGGAGAGCATCGGTGCCTCTTTTCAATTCATGAATTCAGATCTGACAACCCTGTGTTGATGTTTGGAGAGATGCATCTGTAAGTAGATTTAATTCCTTGCTCTAGTTTAGATTTCAATTCTTTGTCCTAGGTAGATTTAATTTCTTGCCGTAGATAAATTGTTTAGAGTTAGCTTTGGGGAAGGATTTTGAGAGAAGAGATCTCTCATCCCTTTCTTACCGATAATATATTTTCAATAGGACTCCATGCATACACGCACACACCGCGCCCTACGGCACCCTATCCCTCGAGGTAGCGGTGATACCGCAGTAGTATAAAGGCCCGGTTGCGCGCGTTTTCCATGAAGGTTAGGGTAAGGATCTCTAAAGGAAGGACAAGAACCTAGAGGAAGGAACACCTTCCCGAATGGATCTAATCCCCTTTATTGATAATTACCATAACTCCTCATAAATCTTCATTCGGGTATAGAAAGCGTTGAGATTTACCTGCATTTCTAAACCATCCCTAAACCTAACCCTAGCAAGACTAGATCTAGATAATCGTAGTATAGAATAATTAGGTTTTTAGATTTAATAATCAATCCGAACACCCTTCGGAATTAACTCGTAAGCGCGATTAGGAGATTCACAACATCCCTGTGGACCGACCCGTACTCACCGGCTAGCTGCAAAGCGACGCCGTTCTTGATTGCGGTAATAGATAGTTTTTGAAATCGAATCAAATGGCGCCGTTGCCGGGGATGGCGTGTTATTTCCTTTTTGCAATTTCGGGTTAATCAAAATTAAAAAAAAATCATAAAAATCTGAAAAATCAAAAAAATATAAAAATATATCATCTGTTATTTTTGGGAAGGGTATTTTTGTGTGAATTTTGCAGGATCTACAAACAAATTCGGATCTGGAAATCTACAGAGATCAAAACAGTAAATATCAAATCCGAACAAACAGAGGAATATCAGAATAGACAACAGAAGAAATTTGGAGGACCGAGTCAACAAGAAGAATCGTGGTGATCTGGTCCAAAAAAAAAACACGGCCGAAGCTACCAACCGGCGGCGGATCCGCGGCCGGAGGCGCTATTCGCGGCGGTTCCGCGGTGGAGGTGACGGATCAGTTCCCAAAAAAAAAAGCTGAAGCGCGGTAAAAAAACAAAGATCCGCCACTGGAAATCTCTGTGAGTTTTCTCTCTCCTCATCTCTAAATCTTGATATATCTTCTGTAAATTTGCCTTCAGGATTCTTTGCGCTTTAAAAATCTTCTCCCTTCTCAATAACAAATCTTGTGCAGGATTCTTTGCGCCGCGCATAAAATAAAAAGATTTGATTGCTAGTGATTTTTCTGTTTTGCATATCTTTAAAACTGACTTTAAGGGGCTTTTGACCAATTCAAATTGGGTGGGGATTTCATCACCCTTCCCAGGACCCCAGAAATCACATAAGGTATTTGCATTGACCATATTTAATTAAAAAATACTAGACTCAGCCCTAAGGACTTCGAGCTCAATAGGATAGAGGACTAGTTATAGGCATCAGCCGTTTATCCTAACCTGACTTTACGGTGTCTAGGCAAGTGTGTCAAGGCAAGTGGTTACTTAATTAGGACCGCTACTTGTAGCGGGGAGCCTCCCACTAACCTGACACTTAACTGGCCGCAATTGGCGATGAAGAGGCGGTTTGAGCTCCTATCTCTAGCTCTTTGGAACAGTTAGGAGCTGTCTAGCTGACCTAGGTGACCCTAGAGTTAGGCCTGATTGTGCATTTTTGGTTGAAAGTGTGTCTTAGCCCTTTATCAAAAATCTTTTTTTTGCAAACAGTTCCAAATAAAAAAAAAGAGGAAAAAGGAAAAATCTTTTATAGAAAACTTGCAAATTTTTGCCGCAAATAAATCCTTGCACCACCCAACTTTCTTTCTTTCCCCCTTTCTTCTAACATGGGTACCCCACATAATAAATCTCTTGCCGAACTTTGGTATCTCGAACCTAACTTTGCCCCGTACGTCAATTTGTTCGGTCAATTTAAAGACGATCCTTCCATGTCTAAAATATCTTTGAAAGATCAAATAGAAGCGTCTAGGAGAAACAGTTCGACTTTTCAACCCAATTTGTGCCAACCAAGTCAACCTTTACCACCTCCATATGTTGATACCACTTTTTCAAGTCCTGCTGTCACTCCTAAGCCGATGTCCATTGCTGAGCATATTGCTCAATCTCGCAGCCGATCTTTCAACCCTCTCCACACATCTAGTTCTAGGGGCCCGCACGATTATTCACCTTTTTTATCCACATGTTGACCCTACCCCTGTCCAATCACCCACTTCCTACCAGTCCTACCCGACTTTTCCACCGTCACTGGACAATGTTTCTACACAGCCATTATGGAGTTTCACGTATCCAAACAATTTCGAATGTTTTACCGAAACCCCCTTACCGCCAAAGTCTAGTTTGGAAGAGTCGTTGGAAGCTTATATTGCTGCAACAAACAAAATGGTTAGGAATGTGGAAGCGTCCGTGGCCGCCCTTATGCAACCTGCTGAACCGGTAGCTAGTTTTCCGCTAGCTCCAAATTTTTCAATGTATGAGGAGGCGGTTGGACAGAGTGAAAATTTGAGAGGATTTCCAAATCAAACCTACCCTTACCCAAATGAAGCCCACAACTCCAGTTTTCCATCGAATGTCCTAAATGATTCACAAGTTCAAAATAAAAACGAGTTGTGTGATTTTATAGTGTTTGATTTGCCAAATTTTGAAGAACCCCATTCGAGTGAAATCACACTTAACCCTTTCGATCTTTACACCTCCAACCTAGAACCTGAATTGATAAATATCCATGCTTTTGATGAGGTGTCTAAAGAAATTGATTTTCTTTTGATTGAGGATATAGACGCCGGGAATATTTCGGATGATGAACCTGTCGATTTGATTAAAATTTTATGTTCAACTCATCATCCCGAGTCATTAGATGTTTCTCCCGAATCTTATATGCGTCTTGATTTTGATGATAATGGCATGGATGAGTTAAATATTGAGGAGAATTATGAGGATAATATTGAGGAGAGTATTGAGGATAATATTGAGGTTGAACCATTTTTCTTTGATGTGTCGGATTTTCCAATTCATCTTCTTGAACCTTTAACTGTTATATCACCTTCCCTCCTTTCCATCGTTCCGACCACGCTTGAAGACTGTGAGCTTAAAAAAATTTCCTTTGAATCTGACACAGTTCTCACGGCCGATAACACTTACGAGCGTTTCACTTTTTCGGACGATGTTGATGACTCACCGCCCGAGTTTGAGTCCTTTACATTTTCAGATGAGTTAGTCGAACCATCAGACTCGGTTGCCTACAATTGTTTCGAACCATTGATGGAATCCTTCAAGTTCGCGACAGATTACTACGGTGAGAATGAGACTATCCTTAATTCACTCCCTTTCGTCCTTCCCATTGTTCCGACCGTACAAGAGACCGTTACGCTTTCATCTCCTATACCAAGTTCGGCGTACCCATGTTTTCTTGCAAATCTTGAGGGATTTGACCCCATTTCTCGACGGGTTGATAGGTTAGCGCAATCGCTTTTAACACATCGGTCATCACAAATTGCGCTAATTTATTCACTCGATTTACACCCTCAAGATCGTACTCCACTTTTTTCTTCTTCCCGCCATTCTTCTCCCCCACCGAGACCATATTCTCTTCTTCCCATTCGGTCTCGTGTGTTTCTCATCTCTTTTCTTTCTACTCCATTCTTTCATCAACTAGACCATTATCACGATAAGATTTTTGAATGGTTGGTGCTAACCTTTGGCTTGTGTAAGGCCAAGCTTAAGTTTGGGGGGGAACCTTCTTGTATATATGTATATATATTTTTTGTTTTCTTTTTCTATAAAAAATTAAAAAAATTTCAAAACAATAAAATAAAAAAATTATAAATAAATAAACAGGGGAGTGCCGGCATTTTGACCCTTTGGTGTAGCATGACAGTGAGGACACTGTCAAGTTCAAGTTTGGGGGTATGCTCGGTACGTCTTCTTCCTTCACATTCATTTATACATATTTTTGCATTTGCATACTTGTTTGAAAACCCATAAAAATTGAAAAATACCAAAAATTATAAAAATTATTGTATTCAATTTTGGCTAATTGACTTGAGTTTGATGAATGGGTTAACTGGCTAGGAACGACTAAATCTTAGACTTAGTAAATTAAAACCCTAAAAATAACCTTCCTTAAAGTTTAACGGTAGAAAGTATATGTCTTTGTAGTTTATTTAGAAATAGGCAAATTTTTAGTCCACTTCTTGGGCTAAGTCGAAACAAAGGAAAAGTATTGATGTTCTTATTAGAGTATAAGTTTGAAAAATAGTTCCTAGCTTAAGTCTAGATTCTGAAAATGTATACCCTACAATTTGCACAATCACGTACCTTGAAACTTGGAATAGTAGAAAAGATCTTGAAATGCTCTTGTCTAAAGTCCTTAGTACAATGAAAATAAAAGGAAAAAAAAGTGTGAATAAAGAATAAAAAAATGGACACTGGTTTTTGTGATTACTTAAGGCTGCAAAAATAGAAAAATATTTAGCGAGGGTGCTTCATCACCTAGTGCCTTAGACCAACTGGTTTGGGAGTCACTGCTAAAAGCCTTGGGTGTTGCAAGACTAGGAATTACGCTTTAAAGTGCAAACGCATTTTGTAATCGGTCGTTGGTATCTCAAGAAGTATTAACGGTCGAATGAAGGACGTGTAAGCAAAATTCATTTAAAAATTCACCAATTAATAAGTACTTTGGACAATGGACGAGAGTATGATTGCTTGATTTGAATTTCCAAGTATAGGGGTGATTTAAACACACACGTGGGGATATGTGATTGGAGTTTAGATGAGAGAAAGGATGAAGAATAGAACTTGTATCTTTAGTAGAGTTGATAAAAATTCCTAAGTGGAGATGGAACCTTAGAAGGAAAACTTAAGAGATGCCGAAAGCTAAGCAAGTCTATAAAACATATATAATCTTAAGTTAGATGATAAGGAAGTGTGAAGAATATGGGTGGATAATTTACGGGTCAAAGATAATAGAATTCCTTGTTAGAAAACCTAATTGGAGAACAAAAGTTAATGGGCCGAATTGATAGGATTTTGTGGGTAGTATCCGCTGAAAACCCTTAGGAGACAACACTCCTCCTACTAGGGACACCTAGAGGTTTAACGGCTTGTTGCACGTGCTCAGTGCAATCGCGTTTCCCTGCGAAAGTGCGGTTAGGGTTTTGTAGTGAATAAAAAATAAGTTTGCTCGAGGACGAGCAAAAGATAACTTTGGGGGTATTTGTTCAGACCAAAATATTGCATTATTATATTCCCCATTCTTATTCTTTTTATAAATAAACAGGTAATTTTGACACATGTCTGCTACATGTTACAGGTTACAGATTCTTAGAGCGAAAACAGTGAAAAAGACAAAAGATGATACAAAAAGGGACTTTTGACCAACAAATAGAAGGATCTTAATTAAGCCTACACAAAAGATCAGTACAAGGCAATGCAAGGTCCAAGATTTCGAAGCCACGGTTAAAAGTCCCACCACAATTATTCACTGGAAAATCTGAAAGAGAACAGAAGCTATTTTAAAGAAAGAATTAAAGAATTAAGTAGCCCAAGATGACCAAAGCAAGCCCACAAAATATAAAAGCCTAATTCATCCTTTTGGCCGCGGAACCGCGGCCAAACCAGGACTTGGGCCGCGGTTCCACGGCCGTGTGTTACACGTAGTGGGTCAAATTTTCCAGAAAGGTTTGCGGAGCATTAACTAGTCAACCTAAGGGCTATTTTTGTAATTTCAGACATGCGAATCAAATGTAACCTAGGGTTTCCTATCATCTATAACTAGGAACTCTAAAGATTGTAATTTCTTATGCCTCATTTTAATAATAAATTCAGAATTCTTTATGGAGAGCATCGGTGTTTCTTTTCAATTCATGAATTCAGATCTGATAACCCTGCGTTGATGATTGGAGAGATGCATCTATAAGTAGATTTAATTCCTTACTCTAGTTTAGATTTCAATTCTTGCCCTAGGTAATTTTTATTCTCTGCCCTAGATAAATGTATTTCAATTCCCTAATGAGTGAGTAGTCTCCTCGCTTGTTAGGGTTAGATATGGGGAAGGTTTGAGAGACGAAGATCTCTCATCTCCTTTCTTGCCCGTCATATATTTTCATAGAACTCCATGCATACCTTCTTATTCCGCTCCCTACGGCACTCTACCCACGAGGTAGCGGTGGTACCGTAGTCTAAAGGCCCAGATTTTAAGGTTTTCCATGGAGGTTAGGGTAAAGATTGATAAAGGAAGGACAAGGATCTAGAGGAAGAACAATCTTCTCAATCATCCTAATCCCTTTTATTAATATTTACCATAACACCTAATTAGATCTTCATATGGGTATAGAAAGCGGTGAGATTTATAGACTTTCCAAATTTAACCTAGACCTAACCCTAATAAGATTTAGATATAAATTAATTCAGTTTTTTTTAGATTAAATCAATCCGGCTCCCATCGGAATTAGCTCGTTTGAGCGAATAGGAAATTCACAAAATCCCTGTGGACCGACCCGTACTCACCGGCTAGCTGCAAAGCGACGCCGTTCTTGATTGCGGTTAATAGATAGTTTTTTAGATCAATCAAATGGCGCCGTTGCCGGGGATGGCATAGAACTTTCCTTTTTGCGATTTCGGGTTAATATAAAATTAAAAAAATCATAAAAATCTGAAAAATCCAAAAAAATATAAAAATATGTCGATTGTTATTTTTTGGAAAGGGTACTTTGTTGTGTGAATCTTGTAGGAGCAAATTCGGATCTGGAAATTTTTGGAAGGCGAAACAGAAAACAAACTATCCTAACAACAGAAGATTGCAAAACCAGAAGTACTGAAAAATTCTCGAGACACGATCCCACTTCCTGACCGCGGAAACGCCGCATTATCCTAGTTCCAACCGCGGAAACGCGGTGCCCTGGTGGTATTGTCTTCTGAAATTTTTTCTCAAGACGCGCACTGACTACCTGACCGCGGAAACGCGGTGATATCCTTCTGGAAACCGCGTTATCGCGGCAATCTCGTGGCCTTATCTCGTGAAAATTTTTCTGTAAGCTTATCCTTTCCTCCTCTGTAATTTTTGAAATATCTTTTCTGGAAATTCCTGCAGGATTCCGTGAGCTATAAAATATATTCCCTTCCATATAACAATTTTGTGCAGGATTTTTGGGCTCCACTTAAAACAGAAATTGATTGCAAGTAATATTTTTTGTTGCATATCTTTTCTCGAATATCTTTTTGTAACAATTTTTTCCAAATAAAGATTCTTGTGATATGCTTAAAATAATAACTGATTGCAAGTAATATTTTTCTGTTGCATATCTTTTATTAAAAATCTTTTTGTAACAATTTTCAAATAAAGAAAAAGAAAAAGGAAAATTTTTATTAGAGAACTTGCAAACTTTTGCCGCAAATAAATCCTTGCACCACCACCCAACCTTCCTTCTTTTCCACTTTCTTCTAACATAGATACCCCACATAATAAATCACTTGCCGAACTTTGGTATCCCGAACCTAATTTTGCGTCGTTCGTCAATTTGTTCAGTCAATTTAAAGACGATCCTTCCATGCCTAAAATATCTTTGAAAGATCAAATAGAGCCGTCTAGGAGAAACAATTCGACTTTTCAACCCACTTTGTGTCAACCAAGTCAACATTTATCACCTCCATATGTTGATACCACCTTTTCAAGTCCTTCTGTCACTCCTAGGCCGATGTCCATTGCTGAGCATATTGCTCAGTCTCGCAGCCGATCTTTCACCCCTCTCCACTAATCTAGTTCTAGGGATCCGCACGATTATTCACCGTTTTATCCACATGTTGACCCTACACCTGCCCAACCACCCACTTCCTACCAGTCCTACCCGACCTTCCCACCTTCACTAGACTCTGCTTCTACACAGCCTTTTGGGAGTTTCACATATCCAAACAATTTCGAATCTTTTGCCGAAAACCCCTTACCACCAAAGTCTAGTTTGGAAGAGGCGTTGGAGGCGTATATCGCAGCAACAAACAAAATGGTTAGGAATGTGGAAGCGTCCGTAGCCACCCTTATGCAACCTAGTGAACCAGTAGCTAGTTTCCAACTAGCTCCAAATTTTTCAATGTATGAGAAGGCGGTTGGACAGAATGAGAATTTGAGAGGATTTCCAAATCAAACATACCCTTACCCAATTGAAGCCCACAACTCCGGTTTTCCATCGATTGTCCAAAATAGTTCACCAGTTGAAAATAAAAACGAGTTGTGTGAATTTGTATTTCTTGATTTGCCAGATTGTGAAGAACCCCTTTCGAGTGAAACCACACTTAATCCTTTCGATCTTTACACCTCCACTCTAGAACCTAAATCGATAAATACCCATGCTTTTGATGAGGTGTCAGAAAAAATTGATTTTCACTTGATTGAGGATATAGACGCCGGGAATATTTCGGATGATGAACCTGTCGATTTGATTGAAATTTTATGTCCAATTCATCATCCCGAGTCATTACATGTTTCTCCCGAACTTCATATGCGTCTTGATTTTGATGATATTGGCATGGATAAGCAAATTTTTGAGGAAAATATTGAGGAGAATTATGAGGATAGTACTGAGGATAATATTGAGGTCGAACCATTTTCGTTTGATGTGTCGAATTTTCCAATACACCCTCCTCAATCCTTAACCGATACCCTTCCTCAATCACTCCCTTTCGTCCCTCCTATTGTTCCGACCGTGCAAGTGACCGTTACGCTTTCATCTCAAATACCTAGTTCGGCGTACCCATGCCTTCTTGCGAATCTTGAGGGATTTGACCCCATTTCTCGACGGGTTGATAGGTTAGCGCAATCGCTTTTAACACATCGGTCATCACAAATTGCGCTAATTTATTCACTCGCTTTACATCCTCAAGATCGTTCCATTTCTTTCTTCTTTCCACCATTCTTCTCCCCCACCGAGACCATATTCTCTTCTTTCCATACGGTCTCGTGTGTTTCTCATCTCTTTTCTTTCTACTCCATTCTTTCACCAACTCGACCATTACCACGATAAGATTTTTGAATGGTTGGTGCTAACTTTTGGCTTGTGTAAGGCCAAGCTTAAGTTTGGGGGGAACCTTTGTATATATGTATATATATATTTTTGTTTTTTTATCTATAAAAAATAAAAAAAAATTCAAAACAATTAAATATAAAAAAAATTATAAATAAATAAATAGGGGAGTGCCGACATTTGACTCTCTTGGTGTGGCATGACAGTGAGGACACTGTCAAGTTCAAGTTTGGGGGTATGCTCGGTACGTCTTCTTCCTTCGTATTCATATGTAAATTTTTGCATTTGCATACTTATTTGAAAACCCATAAAAATTAAAAAAAAATTCAAAAATTATTGTATTCAATTTTGGCCATATTTGATTTGAGTTTTTCAAATAGGTTAACTAGTTAGGAACAACTAGATCTTAGACTTAGTAAATTAAAAACCCTAAAAATAACCTTCCTTAAAATTTAACGGTAGAAAGTATATGTCTTTGTAGTTTATTTAGAAATAGGCAAATTTTGGGTTCACTTCTTGGGCTAAGTCGAAACAAAGGAAAAGTATTGATGTTCTTATTAGAGTATAAGTTTGAAAAATAATTCCTAGTTTAAGTCTAGATTCTGAAAATGTATACCCTACAATTTGCACAATCACGCACATTGAAACTTGGAATAGTAGAAGAGACCTTGAAATGCTCTTGTCTAAAGTCCTTAGTACAATGAAAATAAAAGAAAAAAATTCAAGTGTGAATAAAGAAAAAAATGAACACTGGTTTTTGTGATTACTTAAGGCTGTAAAAATAGAAAAATATTTAGCGAGGGTGCTTCCTCACCTAGTGCCTTAGACCAACTGGTTTGGGAGTCACTGCTAAAAGCCTTGGGTGTTGCAAAACTAGGAAGTACGCTTTAATGTGCAAACGCATCTTGTAATCGGTTGTTGGTATCTCAAGAAGTATTAATGGTCGCATGAAGGATGTGTAAGCAAAATTCATTTAAAAATTCACCAACTAATAAGTATTTTGGACAACGGACAAGGGTATGATTGCTTGATTTGAATTTCCAAGTGTAGGGGTGATTTATACACACACGTGGGGATATGTGATTGGAGTTTAGATGAGAGAAAGGAGTGAAGAATAGAACTTGTATCTTTAGTAGAGTTGATAGAAATTCCTAACTGGAGATGGAACTCTAGAAGGAAAACTTAAGAAATGCCGAAAGCTAAATAAGTCTATAGAACATATATAATCTTAAGTTAAATGATGAGGAAGTGTGAAGAATATGGGTGGATAATTTACGGGTTGACGATAATAGACTTCCTTGTTAGAAAACCTAAATGGAGAACAAAAGTCAATGGGCTGAATTGATAGGATTTTGTGGGTAGTATCCGCTGAAACCCTCAGCAGACAACACTCCTCCTACTAGGGACACCTAGAGGTTTAACGGCTTGTTGCACGAGCTCAGTGCAATCTCGTTTCCCTGCGAAAGTGCGGCTAGGTTAGATTTTTATCAAGAATAAAAAAATAAGTTTGCTCGAGGACGAGCAAAAGATAAGTTTGGGGGTATTTGTTCATACCATAATATTGCATTTTATATTCCCCATTCTTATGCATTTTACAATGAAAACATGTGCTTTTGACCCATGTCTGCTACATGTTACAGGTTACTGGTTTTTGGAGCGAAAACAGTGAAAAAGACACAAGACGACAGAAAAAGGGACTTTTGACCAACAAATAGAAGGATCCTAGTCAAGCCTAGACGAAGAACAGTGCAAGGTCCAAAATGTCAAGGCAAACGGTTAAAAGACCGCTACAAGTTTTTCACTGAAAGATCTGGAGAAGAATAAGAAGCCAAACAGAGAAATGAACTGAAGAAATAACAAGCCCAAATAACCATGATGCAGCCCAGGAAAGATGGTGAGCTGAACTCACCAAAGGGCCGCGGAACCGCGGCCAAAGGCCTACCCATGTCGCTGTTCCGCGGCCGTCTAGTGCTCGTTGTTAGTGTATATGCCCTAGAGGCCATTACTGTATCATACTAGTTTGTATATTACTTGATGGAAGCTTGGGATATTCACAGTTGTATATACAATCTTGCTCGAAATGGTAGTATGCTACTTGGTTTGTCTCTACTTCAATATGTGCATGTGTTTCTTTTAGCATATCGCTTATATACATATTAGTAGAGCCCTTAGGATCTTTACTTGATTACCAGCGTTATGATGGCGCTCACACTCGTAGGGGCTGGGTAATCCATAAGCACATCCTTATACAGGTCCCTAGTCGTTGGATTATCGAGACAGGGCATCGATACTCCGGAGTAGACTAGCGTATGCGCTACTCATCCCAGCGTGGGAGACGGTCTGTCCCACAGCCGTCAGTACGTCGTACTTGAGATAGTATGCGGGTGCTCGTTAGGTTACGAGTATACTGGACAGGACTCGTCGGGAACTGTTGGTTGGTATTATACCTATCGTCAGTTATCAGTTCCCAGGTGACATGAGTACAGCTTAGTCCGCTGACTTGACACTGTCACTTCGCCTCGAGTGTGTTCCCACTGCACTTTGATTACTACCCTACCACGGCTCAAAGGAGTCGTGCAAACAGGTAGTTTTTGGGTGTAGTCCCGAAGCACTTGGAGGCAGTGACGGTTAGACAGGATTCTTCTCTCCCGGTATTGGGGGTTGACATCGCGCTGTGTCCAGGAGAGCCATTACACAAGTAGTCCCTGGCCAGGGCAAGCGAGATATACTGGTAGGTTTCCGGTGTTATCTCAGGGTGTTTTGGGCTACACTCCGACACGACTTGTACCGCTATTAGAGAACTGACGTTCATCGCCCCTCTAGGCCCGCCATGCGATGTATCAGACGAACAGACCGGACTGTACGGAGACTGTCACATACAGGCTCAGTAGGAGTTCAGATAGAGTTACCTCGTCAGTCTTCTTATCGGCATCTACCTGGGGACCGTTACATACAGCTAGTGCCGCTTGCGGTCTGTGGTTAAACTCACTGCCAGCGTAGTGTCGAGTCTTTATAGTCCCACACAGAGAGCTATTCGCCTTTAGGCAAAATGAGTAGAGGTCGTATGGTTTTGCGACGGGTTCGTTCACATCTGCGCACTTGTGCACGTTTGCTGTCCGGACAGCTTATACTAGCGGGCTTTGGTTTAAGCCGGATCCTAGTATATGATTTGGGATTGGTTTTATCTCTTTGTGTTCGTGTTCCTCGGATCACGAATACGGGTGCGTATGCACAGTTGATTGAGACAGAGGGAGAGGACTTTGATTAGGGTTAATGACCATTGTCATTTTATTAACCATAATGCTTATGTGTGTATTATGGTTAATTGATATTAGTTTAATATAATTGTGCATGGTTAGGGTTGTTGACCATTTGACATTCTTGACTTGTTGACCTAGGTTGACATTTTGACCATCATCATTTCATTTGGAAGATGCTCTTTGATCCTTGCAATTTGTATTAAAAATGAAATGATAATGGTCATGTCTTGATTAAGCCATGACAATTATCTTGCTAATTATCAATTTATAATAATTCACACATATATGTGAGAATGCTTCATAATTCTCTCATTCTATCATATACTCTCTCTCTTTTGCTCTTCCTCTTCCTCAAGCTCTCATCTCTCATGTGTTGAGAAACACTTGAGCTTGAGAAAAACCATTCCATAGTAATCTCTACTCTCATCTAGGGTTCTAGGATTAGCACTTCTAGCACCCTAGTCACTTCTAGTTTGAAGTTGAAGCCAAAGGTTGAGGCTCTCGGGTGGATCCTTCTTCGACGTGAGATGACGACAAAGGTGATCCCTTTCTACTACTCCAAGAAGCAAGGAGAGAAGGACATAGAGCCCAAGGTATAACCTTTCTACCCTTTAGCTAGTTTTTGTTTAGCAAGCATCCTCTTTTGTCTAGTCCATGTTGCCTAGAGTAGTAAAAATCCGATTTTTATTCCGTTTTCCGCCTCCCCGCAAGCACCGGGGCGGGCAACGTGGACTTACAGTGGTATCAGAGCCTAACTAAACATAAACTAGTTAGGTAGTAAAGTGTATGGAAGTTCAATCGGAAAAAATCACAAAACTAAAACCGCAAAACCCTAACTTTCTGTTGAAATTTTTTCTGCTCAAAATAAAATAAATCTTACGTCAAAAATCATCTCAGGGTTTTGTGAAGAAAGCCACCAAAAACGATCCAGTGAATCGCTCAAAGCGCGGCAGTTCTGCGGCAAAAGCATGCCTATTGCCGCGGAACCGCGGCCGTTTTGACTCGGTTCTGGGTCGAGTTTGGTGCAGTGTTCTTCTGGCTTGGTTTTAGGATTTTTAAGATGGTTTATTTGTGCCCAGGTTTTCCAGAAAAGAAATTTGTTTTTGGGGGCCTATAAATTCGTATTTTTGATCGAACTTCACTACACTTTGACTAATGGGTTATATCTGTGATGTTTACATGTATTGAATGTCTGCTAATCGCTATAAGTCGATTAGTGGGGGTTATACATATCTGTGATCTGTGTTTGATGATGGTATGTGTATATGAATGCGTTAGATTGTCGCGGGTGAATAGCCGGGGTGGATGTGAGATGAGTGTTTCTTTTTCTTTCATTCATTGTAATATGTAAATTGATGTATTATTATTTGTATGGCCGCACAACCGGGTCGGGGTTGTAGCCGTCATTGTATAATTCTTTTTACTGTTTTTGCTCCTAGGATAGACCCATGGAGGGGGTGCACAAACTACCGGGTATCTCGAAGTGCCGAGTGGCCTACTCACGGTGTTGAGGGAGGCTGTTTCGCTTCGGGTACTTGGCGGGTAGTTTGCCGCACCCGTAGGGGTCTTGGGTGGGGTATTGGCTATTCACCGCGACCGTGTAATCCGCTTTTTGTTGCAGGCTCGAACGGATTCCTAGTATATCCAATGTATTCATCTGTGATCTGTAATGTCTATCATTGCTGTATATTTATATATGATAACTATTTAGGCGTTGCTTATGTTTTACAGCCGCGCTAGCCCAGCCCCCGCTCTGTCGTTAGTTAAGTAACCTAACGGGTGATGACGGGGCCCCGTGGCGAATGCGAATGGCATAAGCGTACGTCATATTTTGGTTGTTTTCTGCAATGGTAGGATTAAATGATGGGACGCATTAAAAGAACTAATGCAAGAAAATAAACCAAGTAAAAGTCGATTGGAACACTTTGAAAACCACTCGGTTCTTTTCAAAACTAAACTTTTAAACGCGGAGCTTGAACCACTCCTTTTAAAAGCTATCTCGTTCCATCGATTATATCAAGTTCACTACGTTCACGGTTTCGCCAAAACCATTCGTAGCCCTCCGTCATTCCACATGAATGGTCAAAAAGTATTCAAGCTATGTATTTTGGCCAAAGTCAAGGCATAGTGATTGGTAGCTATTGGGTATTCATGTGCAGCATAGATAGATGCGTTGGTTTAGGACAGTCGTGCTGCCATTTTGGCCAAAGTCAAAGGTAGGTACGGGTGGGTCCAAATTAACCAGGAGAATGACGGGTAGAACTTGACATGTGACTTATGATATTTTGGCCAAAGTCAAGGTCATAAGAGCATGGGGCAAAAATCCACATCGGGAGTTTCATAAGTACTGAAACTTGCTAGCGCGGCATACCATTTGGAGTGTGATGATTCTGGTAGGATTCCTTCGGTTTTATCACGCGATGATATTTGGATCCCGATCCTACTGTGAGTATATGCTACTCCTCGGGAAAACTCTCACTTAACGATCAATGCTATAAACCTAGTAGGTGTCTAGAAAGGTGTTAGCAGGGCTACGCCCCTAGGAAAAAGATGTTCTTAAATTAAGGAACTTCGCGAAAGCGTTGGAAAACCTCCCTCGAAGTACCGACACTGGCCTGGCTGAACGGTTAAGCAAGTATTGTACGGTGAGATTGATCCCGACTAATTCTTTCTTTACGGTTTGAGAAGGGATTCGAGAGACAGTAGGACCCATCCAGTTTAGACAAACTAAAAACCACTCTAAACTTGCAAGAGTATCATGCTAAAGTGTTTCTTTTCTCTCTCCTAATTGCAGCGACCATTCAACATGACCGGACTTAAGTTATTACTAGATAAAAATATACTGACAGGGCCAAACTACAAAGATTGGCTCAGGAATGTCAAGATGGCAATCACTTACGACAAGTTGGGGTATGTCCTTACCACCAAAGCTCCCCCTGTCCCAGGTCCCACCTCCAGCGTCGCGGATAAAGAAATCCGTAAGACATGGGAGATCGATTGCGCGAATGCCAAATGCCTCGTGCTTGCCTCGATGGACAACGAACATCAGAGGAGGCATGAGAATATGGACCTAGAGTCCATATTTCTCCATACAAAAGAACTGTATGGAGAGCAGTCTCGTATCGCCAGATACGAAGTGTCGAAGAAGCTATTTTCGGCAAGATTGGTCGTCGGATCATCGGTAACGGAACACGTGCTTAAGATGATTGGCTACATTGAGGAGCTCGCGGACCTTGGGACCGCGTTGGAGAATGAACTCTATAATGATTCGATTCTCCAGTCCCTTCCTTCCACTTACGCCCAGTTTATCCTTAACTTCAACATGCAAGGAAAGGAGGTTGAACTTTCCGAACTTCTGAACATGTTGAGGAGTGCCGAGGGCACCCTACAGAAGGGTAGGGAGACATCCACTTTGTTTGTAGGAGGATCTTCCTCTTCTAGATCCAGGGTGAAAGCCAAGGGTAAAAAGAAGAAAGCCCCCGCCAAACCAAAAGGCGGTGTCAGTAAAGTGGATATGAAGGGAAAAGGAAAGGCAACAAAGGTAGCGGGAAAGCTAGTGGGGAAGGAAGAATGCTTCTACTGTCACAAAAGTGGTCACTGGAAACAGGATTGCAAGGCTTGGAAGGCCAGAACACAAGATTTGAAGTGAGTTGCGGCTTCAGCTTCAGGTGTGTATGTTATTGAAAACTGTCTATCAATAAACTCTACATCCTGGGTATTGGATACCGGATCAGGATCTCATATCTGTAATTCTTTGCAGGCGTTGAGAAAGCGTAGAGTTTTGAAGGCAGGTGACATGACCCTCAGAGTTGCAAACGGTGCTAGCATGGATGCTGAGGCCGTGGGGGACTATCACCTGGGATTGTCGGATGGACACTTTTTGGTTTTACGTAGTTGTTATTATGTACCAAATGCAACCTGTAATATCATTTCTATATCTTTATTATCTAAAGAAGGTTATGAATTTGCATTTGTAAGTAATGTAGTGAACATTCACCTTAATCAAGTTTTGATTGGGTCAGGTACATTAAACAACGGTATATACGTATTAAACCAACCACAGATTTTCAATGTTCAGAATACACACAAAAGAAAGTCTCCAGAAATCAATAAAACTTTCTTATGGCATTGTAGACTGGGTCACATCAATGAGAGAAGGTTGACTAAGTTACATGCAGAAGGATATTTGGATCCGTTCGAATATCAATCGTATGCAACTTGGCAATCCTGTCTCAAAGGAAAGATGACAAAGACTCCGTTCACTGGACACGGAGTAAGAGCGAGCGAGCTCTTGGGACTCGTACACAGCGACGCGTGCGGTCCAATGTCTACACATGCATGAAGCGGTTATTCTTACTTCATTACTTTTACGGATGAGTTTTCAAGCTACGGTTATGTCTTCTTAATGAAACATAAATCCGAGGCTTTTGAAAAATTCCAGGAAAATAAGAATGAAGTAGAAAAACAAACAGGCAAAAGTATCAAGGCACCGAGATCTGATCGAGGTGGTGAATACTTGAATGCCGAGTTCCTGGGTTACTTAAAAAAGAATGGAATTCTCTCTCAGCTTACTCCTCCATACACTCCGCAACATAACGGTGTATCGGAGAGACGGAACCGAACCCTATTGGATATGGTACGGTCCATGATGAGTAACGCTGAGTTGCCGCGATCGTTCTGGGGATATGCGCTAGAATCAGCTGCATACCTTTTGAACCGAGTTCCAACTAAGACTGTGCCTACTACACCATATCAGATGTGGTGTGGGAAGAGACCTTATCTTAATCACATTAAGACATGGGGATGTCCAGCTTTTGTAAAAAAGCAGCATGCGGACAAGCTCGAGGCACGCTCAGTACAGTGCAAGTTTGTGGGATATCCAAAGAACTCCAAGGGATATTTCTCCTATTGCGAAGAGGAACAAAAGGTTTTTGTTTCTCGCCATGCCCACTTTCTAGAACACTAGTTCATAGAAAAAGAAATAAGTGGGAGCGCAATAAAACTGGAAGAAATTCCAGAACCACGAGCTATTACTGAAAGCTTAGTAGAACCAGAGGGTTCGAAAGATCAGGACATTCCCACGCCACTCCGCAGGAGTAGTAGGCAGTCTCATCCGCCCAAGAGATACTACGGTTTTCTCATTGACGGCAATAGAGAGGATTGCATCATAGATTGTGATGAGCCTACTAGCTTCCAGCAAGCCATTCAGAGCGTCGACTCGGTAAAATGGCTGGATGCAATGCGGGCCGAAATGGAGTCCATGTACACCAACAAAGTATGGACGTTGGACATTGCTCCAGATGGGGTAAAACCCGTAGGATGCAAGTGGATCTTCAAAAGGAAGATTGGTGTAGATGGACAGGTTGAGACCTATAAAGCTAGACTGGTTGCAAAGGGTTTTCGTCAGCGACCTGGTTTGGACTATGACGAAACCTTTTCTCCAGTAGCTATGCTGAAATCTATTCGGATCCTTCTTGTCATTGCTACCTTCCACGATTATGAGATTTGGCAGATGGACGTAAAGACCGCTTTTCTAAATGGACATTTAGAGGAGTGTGTCTATATGGACCAGCCAGAGAGTTTCATTCAGAGTGGGAGCAGCGGAAAGGTGTGCAAGTTGCTTAAGTCCATTTACGGACTAAAGCAGGCATCACTGAGTTGGATCATCTGTTTTGATGAGACGATCAAGAAATTTGGCTTTATCAAAAATCCAGATGAACCATGCATCTATTGTAGATTTGTAGCGAGAACTGTGGTATTCCTCGTTTTATACGTGGATGACATTCTCTTAATAGGAAATGACATTCCTATGCTACAATCTGTCAAGGGGTTCTTGTCACACAAGTTCTCCATGAAAGACCTGGGTGATGCCTCATACATTCTGGGTATCCGGATCTACCGTGACAGATCCAAGAGGATATTAGGACTTTCACAGTCCAGGTACATCGACACCATACTGAAAAAATTCAGTATGGAAGATTCCAAGCGCGGTAATCTACCGGCTTGTCACGGGATCACCCTCTCCAAAGAGATGTTTCCCAAGACTGATTTGGAGAGGGATCGCATGTCTATTATACCCTACGCTTCTGCGGTAGGCTCTATAATGTATGCGATGTTGTGTACCAGACCAGATGTGGCTTATGCACTGAGTGTGGTAAGCAGGTATTAGTCAAACCCTGGGGAGAAACATTGGATAGCGGTAAAGAACATTCTCAAGTACCTGAGAAGGACTAAGGAGATGTTCTTGGTGTATGGAGGAAAAGACCTCCAGATTGAGGCTTTTGCTGACTCCAGCTTCCAGAGTGACAAGGATGATTCCAAGTCCATGTCGGGTTTTGTCTTTACCCTCAATGGAGGGGCGGTGTGTTGGAAGAGCTCCAAACAGGAAACCATTGTTGACTCGACTATGAAAGGGGAATACATCGCTGCATCTGATGCTGCAAAAGAAGCTGTCTGGATGAGGAAGTTCTTGAAAGAACTTCAGGTGATTCCGTCCATTGTTGACCCAATACCTCTGTATTGCGACAACAACGGGGCTATAGCTTTAGCGAAGGAACCCAGGTCCCATCAGAAATCCAGACACATCTTGAGGCAGTATCACCTGATCAGGGAGATCGTGGATCGCCAGGAGATCGAGGTTCGAAGGGTTGCTTCAGAAGATAACACTGCAGATCCATTCACCAAGGCCTTGCCCCAGACTCAGTTTGAGCGGCTGGTCGAGATGATAGGTCTTCGATACGCCAGTACATGGCCTTAGTGCAAGTGGGAGATTGTTAGTGTATATGCCCTAGAGGCCATTACTGTATCATACTAGTTTGTATATTACTTGATGGAAGCTTGGGATATTCACAGTTGTATATACAATCTTGCTCGAAATGGTAGTATGCTACTTGGTTTGTCTCTACTTCAATATGTGCATGTGTTTCTTTTAGCATATCGCTTATATACATATTAGTAGAGCCCTTAGGATCTTTGCTTGATTACCAGCGTTGTGATGGCGCTCACACTCGTAGGGGCTGGGTAATCCATAAGCACATCCTTATACAGGTCCCTAGTCGTTGGACTATTGAGACATGGCATCGATACTCCGGAGTAGACTAGCGTATGCGCTTCTCATCCCAGCGTGGGAGACGGTCTGTCCCACAGCCGTCAGTACGTCGTACTTGAGATAGTATGCGGGTGCTCGTTAGGTTACGAGTACACTGGACAGGACTCGTCGGGAACTGTTGGTTGGTATTATACCTATCGTGAGTTATCAGTTCCCAGGTGACATGAGTACAGCTTAGTCCGCTGACTTGACACTGTCACTTCGCCTCGAGTGTGTTCCCACTGCACTTTGATTACTACCCTACCACGACTCAAACGAGTCGTGAAAACAGGTAGTTTTTGGGTGCAGCCCCGAAGCACTTGGAGGCAGTGACGGTTAGACAGGATTCGTCTCTCCCGGTATTGGGGGTTGACATCGCGCTGTTTCCAGGAGAGCCATTACACAAGTAGTCCCTGGCCAGGGCAAGCGAGATATACTGGTAGGTAACCAGTGTTATCTCAGGGTGTTCTGGGCTACACTCCGACACGACTTGTACCGCTATTAGGGGACTGACGTTCACCGCCCCCCTAGGCCCGCCATGCGATGTATCAGACGAACAGACCGGACTGTACGGAGACTGTCACATACAGGCTCAGTAGGAGTTCAGATGGGGTTACCTCGTCAGTCTTCTTATCGGCATCTACCTGGGGACCGTTACGTACAGCTAGTGCCGCTTGCGGTCTGTGGTTAAACCCACTGCTAGCGTAGTGTCGAGTATTTAGAGTCCCACACAGAGAGCTATTCGCCTTTAGGCAAAATGAGTAGAGGTCGCATGGTTTTGCGACAGGGTTCGTTCACATCCGCGCACTTGTGCACGTTTGCTGTCCGGACAGCTTATACTAGCGGGCTTTGGTTTAAGCCGGATCCTAGTATATGATTTGGGATTGGTTTTATCTCTTTGTGTTCGTGTTTCTCGGATCACGAATACGGGTGCGTATGCACAGTTGATTGAGACAGAGGGAGAGGACTTTGATTAGGGTTAATGACCATTGTCATTTTATTAACCCTAATGCTTATGTGTGTATTATGGTTAATTGATATTAGTTTAATATAATTGTGCATGGTTAGGGTTGTTGACCATTTGACATTCTTGACTTGTTGACCTAGGTTGACACTTTGACCATCATCATTTTATTTGGAAGATGCTCTTTGATCCTTACAATTTGCATTAAAAATGAAATGATAATGGTCATGTCTTGATTAAGCCATGACAATTATCTTGCTAATTATCAATTTATAATAATTCACACATATATGTGAGAATGCTTCATAATTCTCTCATTCTATCATATACTTTCTCTCTCTCTCTTGCTCTTTTTCTTCCTCAAGCTCTCCCCTCTCATGTGTTGAGAAACACTTGAGCTTGAGAAAAACCATTCCATAGTAATCTCTACTCTCATCTAGGGTTCTAGAATTAGCACTTCTAGCACCCTAGTCACTTCTAGCTTGAAGTTGAAGCCAAAAGTTGAGGCTCTCGGGTGGATCCTTCTTCGACGTGAGAAGACGACAAAGGTGATCCCTTTCTACTACTCCAAGGAGCAAGGAGAGAAGGACATAGAGCCCAAGGTATAACCTTTCTACCCTTTAGCTAGTTTCTAGTTAGCTTTAGCTAGTTTTTGTTTAGCAAAGATCCTCCTTTGTCCAGTCCATGTTGCCTAGAGTAGTAAAAATCCGATTTTTATTCCGTTTTCCGCCTCCCCGCAAGCACCGGGGTGGGCAACGTGGACTTACACCCGTACGCGGTGAAAATTTTACCATATGCTGTGGCGGCTCTGAAAAAGATTTCCTGAGGGTATATTTGTAATTGTAGACATGCGGATCAGCTGTAAACCTAGGATTTCCTATCCTCTATAAATAGAAACTCTAATCATTGTAATTTCTTATGCCTCCTTTTAATAATAAATTCAGAATTCTTTATGGAGAGCATCGGTGTCTCTTTTCAATTCATGAATTCAGATCTGACAACCCTGCGTTGATGTTTGGAGAGATGCATCTGTAAGTAAATTTAATTCCTTGCTCTAGTTTAGATTTCAATTCTTTGCCCTAGGTAGATTTAATTTCTTACCGTAGATAAATTGTTTAGAGTTAGCTTTGGGGAAGGATTTTGAGAGATGAGATCTCTCATCGCTTTCTTACCCATAATATATTTTCAATAGGACTCCATGCATACACGCACACACCGCGCCCTACGGCACCCTATCCCTCGAGGTAGCAGTGATACCGTAGTATAAAGGCCCGGTTGCACGCATTTTCCATGGAGGTTAGGGTAAGGATCTCTAAAGGAAGGACAAGAACCTAGAGGAAGGAACACCTTCCCGAATGGATCTAATCCCCTTTATTGATAATTACCATAACTCCTCATAGATCTTCATTCGGGTATAAAAAGCGTTGAGATTTACCTGCATTTCCAAACCGTCCCTAAACCTAACCCTAGCAAGATTAGATCTAGATAATCGTAGTATAGAATAATTAGGTTTTTAGATTTAATAATCAATCCGAACACCCTTCGGAATTAATTCGTAGGCGCGATTAGGAGATTCACAACATCCCTGTAGACCGACCCGTACTCACCGGCTAGCTGCAAAGCGACGCCGTTCTTGATTGCGGTAATAGATAGTTTTTGAGATCAAATCAAGGGCCATTCACAGTCCCTGGCTAGGGCAAGCGAGATTTACTGGTAGGTATTCCAGTAGTTTCTCAGGGTGTTTTGGGCTACACTCTGGCATGACTTATTGCGCTATTAGGGGTCTGACGATTACCGCCCCTAGGCCCGATATGTGATACTCTTAGACGAACAGACCTGATTGTACAGAGATTGTCACATTCAGCCTCAGTAGGAGTTCGGATGGGTTTTCCTCATCGGCCTTCTTATCGACATCTACCTGTGGACCGTTACGTGCAGCTAGTACCGCTTGTGGCCTGTGGTTAAACCCACTGGCAACGTAGTGTCGAATCTTTAGAGTCCCACATAGAGAGTTTCCCTGCACTTGGCAAAAGGTGTAGAAGCCGTATGGTTTTACGGCAAGGCTTCGATCACTTACGTGCACTTGTGCGCGTATGATGTTTGGACGGATAATACTAAGGTTTTTGGTTTAAGCCGGATCCTAGTATTATATTGATGGATCAGTTTCGTCTCTTTGTATTCGTGTATCTCGGAACACGAATGCGGGTATGTATATACGGATAAGAGGGGCATAGAAAGAGACACTTCATTAGAGTTTTGACCATTGACTTGATTAAAACAATTATAAGGCGGAGGAAAGTATTTGTTATTTTTGTAAATGATAATTGAGGCATGGCTACTTGTTTTGACTACTTGACTTTGTTTGACCATTTGACTTGGCTTGACCACTTGATATGGTTTGACTATTTGATTTAGATATTTTTGTGAGATATTTTGTGACCTAGATATTTTGATGAGATATTTTTCATGCCATGCTTGTGGTCATGTCAAGGTAACCATCTCATTTTATCATATCATTATAAAAAATCATTTCTCTTTCCTCAAGCTAGCTCTCTTTCCTCACATCAAAACCCTAAAAGCTCTCATGTGTTGAGAATCCTAAGGTTTCAAGAGACAAATAAATCCATCTTCATACTCTACATCACCTAGGCCATCAAGTTTAGCATGCTTGTTGCCCTAGTTATCTTGATTTTGAGGTGGAGCTCGGACTATAGACTCTCGGGTGGATCGTCTTTGATTCGAGTTGGCCGTCGAAGAAGCTACGATCCAGATCGATCCTTGGAGCCTACGTAGACGAGGAGGACAGCGATGAAGACCCAAAGGACATGTATCGTAAGGTATAACTTCGTATCCGAGTAGTTAAACCTCAAGTAGTTTGCTAGCTAGGGTTTATGGACGATCCTTGGTTCTAGTCGGTGTTGCGAAGCTCGTAAAAATCAAATTTTCCAAATTCCGCCTTCCCGCGAACACGTGGGGTGCGCAACATCGACTTACATATACACCATCAACTGATGCTAACATGAGGCACTTGGTGTCACGCCCCGCTTCCCAGTAGATGGAAACGGTGACGTGGCAAGCCTGTGACATATTTATTATGAGAAGGCCGTTTCTCAAAATAAATACGCTAAGCGTCTATAAACAACATAAAGTAATAAGAACAAACAAAAGAATGAAATCCAACTCTGATTTATTACATTCATAATTCATAGTAGAGAAAATATCTGAATACAAGATATTTAACATGATAAGCCTTGACAAGGAGGCATACATAAATAAGGTGAAATGAAATGAAAAGCTGAATGAAACTATATGTCCGGTTGTGATGCGAATTAGTTGTACTCCTCTTCGACCGCTTCTATCTCATTTGTCTCAATACCACCAGACGAACATTCCAAGAAAGAAAGAAAGAAAGATGGGTGGAATGCCCGTCAGCGAACTAACGCTCGGTAAGTCCCCAAAATGATAGTGTGATGTATATAAAAGAAATGCATGGTGTAATATGATATATGATATAGCATGGATATAAATCATGAACATGTAAACAAGTATAATAGCGTACATGGTAATGTGTATGTCAACTATAACAGCATGGAAATATAGCATGATCATAGCAAACAAGTATAGCATGGCCGTGGAGTGTAGGTATAGTGAACATGAAGTGAATGTAAGCGTCCTAAAAGGTCTCTAAAAGGGTAAAATTAACTAACATGAGTTCAAGTGTGAATATCAACCAATCTCAAGAGTATTCTCGAACCCAAGGCTATCGTCCAGCGGCAAGGAATCACGGGCACAAAATAGCGGGACATCAATTGTTATTGAAGTATTCTAAACCCAACAGGCTATCATCCAGGGGCTTAGAAACACGGGCCCTCGTTCGTGATTTCGTGTTTTGTACCGTTTCAGCCCGGTACCACAGCAACATGATTTGCACCGTTTCAGCCCGGTACCACAACAACATAATTTGTATCGTTTCATCCCGGCACTACAGCAACATGATTTGTATTAATGGGACTCATGAGATTCCGTTGGATTCATACTCAAACTACCCCCAACACCCCGTGTATACAAGTCTATGATTAATGTTATGAGTCTTGATCGAATCCATGAATATAAAAGGTGATGTATGTATGATATTAAGTTTTCAAGATTGAGTTCATGTAATCATGTTAAGTGCAAGTCAAGCCAATTGTATTCATGGTTCGAGTCAGGTTGGTTCAAGTATACATACCGGGTTCAAGTATTCATGATTAAGTCGTGTCAAGATCAAGTCGATTTTAGCATTTAATGGTTTAATCACAAGTTATATAGATAAAAACAAATAAGCAATCACAAGAACCTGATATGAGATAAGAGTACAAGTAATATCCAAAAACAATATTGTAAATAAGTGTTGTGTACGACCAATCAATCAAGTCAATCAATTCGAAATAAAAAAAATATAGATCTAAGTGTTGTCTACGCGTGATTTTATCGCCTAAATACGACTACCGGTTTGGGAGACATACCTGTTTTCGTATCGTCGAGCAAAATAGATCAGAATCTGTTCAGCACCGTCATATATTTTTAAAACGCAGTTTGAGTTGATTTCTATCAGGTTTCAGATTACAAAAATTATTAGAAAATTGTAGTTCTTTCGATTTAGTTATCCAAAACACCAAGATTCGCGCGATTTGGATTTTTGAAGCTCTAGTTATGATCGTTTTAATATCAGCGTTTAAAACCGAAATTCAGATTTCTGGACAGCAACTATATATTGTATTGCAAAGACTATATCGGGTTATTTCATGCATTTATAAGTAATCTAGTATACAGAAAATTATAGTTCTATCAATTTTATATCTACACATCTAAAGTTTGTCACAAACGGATATCGGGTGTTCGAGTTATGTCTAATTTAAAAACAGTGTGCGAATCAAGACAGATTCTGTCCAGATTCGTCGCTTAATATTATAACACAATTTTCTATATTTTACGTCGGTATTCAGTAAAACATAAAACAAAGAAAATCTAGATCTTTCGATGTATATGTTTAAAACATCTGAAAACACTTAATTTGGATTAACGATTATAGAGTTATGGTCTCTTGAAGAAGACCCTTATTGGCAGTTTTCTGGTTTTAAAAACAGTGAATACAAAATTATGTAACTCCTAAACCGTTTTTCGGTTTGATATGAAATTTTTACAGCGTGTACAGAAAAATATATTTTATCATATGTAAATTTTCTGAAATTTCCAGAAGTAAAAATTAATTTCTAAAAATTATTTTAAAGGTAAAGGTATTGATATGTCATATGTAAGAATGAGAAAACCATGGTATTTATTCGCAACTTCATTTTCTTTTACAAAATATAAATAAAGTAATTTAAAATACAGCGATAAACGATATATCCTAATTGTTCTCCGCAATTTTAATATATGAATTGCTAATAGCGATAAAACTGATACAATACTTATTTTCCTAAGAACTTATATATAATTGTATATCATGCCATATCATTTTCCTCTAGGTTTATTGTATTATTTATTATGGTAAATCTATATGCAAGAAATGTAGGAAAATTATAATTCAATTAAACGACAACGTAACTTGAATAAGAGGAAATCATTAGTCTAATCAAAATTATATAACTATATGTGTGTTTTGATATGTTTCCAATATTTACATATGTAACAATATTTTTATTCATTTAAGAACTATGATATGATACGAGAGGCGGTTCATGGTAATATGACAAGAGAAAGATAAAGAGAAAGTGATGGAGGTAGAGAAAGATAGAAGGGACTTACATACACAAGCCAGTATTGTCACCGGACTTGTCTATCCGCCGATAGCCTTGTATTTCTAGCGAGACTTTCTTGAGAATTTATTCATGTTCTTCTTCGGGGAATCTAGATGAAGAGAGATATGTGAAATGATAGAAAGGTGTGATGATGAAAAGAAAGAGAAGTGAGATATAAAAAAAGTTTATGGCCACCATAATTCTAATAAATTATGGCTCATAACCATTCTAATTATTTTGAGAGTTAAAAGGAAGATGAAATGAAAGGTCTCATTTGTAGGTTTTGAGAAGAATAAAAATTGATAAAAAAATATTTGCAAGAATGGAGATTTGAACATGAGACTTATGGAATAACAATGTAAGGACTTAACCAATGAGCTACAAAGTTGTTCATGCACATATTTAATTAGAATTAAATATATGATGTTGCTTGAAAAGAAAGTGGGCTTTTAGGCTCATAGTTTTATAAAAGAAAATGAAAATGATATTGGATTTGGGTTATGGGCTGGGCCAAGTCTTGCGTTTAATTTGAAATAGGTTAAAATTTAGTTTAAACAAATGGATTTGAGAAAAATAGATAGGATAATAAACTAATATATTTAATAGAGAATAAAATATATGGGAATACCCAAAAACAAATAAATACAGTATTTTAATAAAAAGAAGAATGATATGAAGGTATAGGAATTTTGGGGTCGTTACACTTGGCAATCATACAGTCTTATTCCCTTTTCTTACGGGTATCAATATCCGCGACGGTGGAAACTGGACCTGGGACGATGGGAGCTTCAGTAGTAATGAGATGGTCCAGCTTGTCATAGGTAATGGACATCTGGACAAATCTTTGCCAGTCAATATAGTATAACTCGGTTATTTTATTATCTATCTGTAACCTAATCTGGTCACCCGGTCGCTGCAATTAGGAGAGAGAGAAGAAAACACTCAGCATGATACTCTTGCAAGTTCAGATTGGTTTTTGGTTTATCTAAACAGGATGACTCCCACTGTTTCTCGAATCCTTTCTCAAACCATAAAAGAAGAATTAGTCAGGATTAATCTCACCGTACAATACTTGCTTAATCGTTCGGCCAGACTAGTGTCGGTACTTTGAGGGAAGTTTTACAACGCTTTCGCGAAGTTCCTTAATTAAATAACCTCTTTTTCCTGGAGGCGTAGCCCCGCTAACACTGTTCTAGACACCTACTTGGTTTATAGCATTGATCGTTAAGTGAAAAATCTCTCGAGGAGTAGCGGATACTCACAGTAGGATCGGGATCCAAATATCATTGTGTGATAATCCTGAAGGAATCCTACCAACATTATCATACTCCAAATGGTATGCAGCACTAGCAAGTTTCAGTTTCCTTAGAAACCCCCGATGTGGATTTTTGTTCCATGCTCTTATGACCTTGACGAAGGCCAACATATCATAAATCACATGTCACGTTCTACCCGTCATTGTCCAGAATAATTTGAACCCACCCGTACATACCCTTGACGAAGGCCAAAATAGTAGTATGACTGTCCCAAACCAACTCATCTATCTATGCTACAGATGAATATCCAGCAGCTACCAAACACTATGCCTTGGCGAATGTCAATACATAGCTTGAATACTACTGAATATTCAACTGAAATGACGGAGGGCTATAAATGGTTTTGGTGAAACCGTGGACGTAGCGAACTTGATATAATCGAAGGAACCTGAAAGCTTTTAAAAAGAGTGGTTTAAGCTCCGCATTTAAAAATCTCCTGTTTTAAAATAACCGGGTGGTTTTAAAATTTGTTCCAACGATTCAGCTTTGGTTTGTTTGCTTTGCATTAATGTAATGCAGTCCCATCATTTACACCTATCATCACAGAAAGAAACGAAAATATGACGTACGCTTATGCCATCCGCATTCGCCACTGGACCCCGTCTAACATCGTTAGGTTAACGCCAGAGCGGGGGCTGAACTAGCGTGGATGCAAAACATAAGCAACGTCTATTATATAGCATATATATAATAACCATTCGTCTCAAACAATAATAGGCATTCCAGATTATAGATGAACATATTGGATATATTAGGAATTTCGCGTTTCGTTTAAGCCTGTAACAAAAGACGGATTTCACGGTCGTGATGAATAGCCAAACCCCACCCTAGACCCCTACGGGTGCGGCAAACTACCCGCCAAATACCCGAAGTGAAGCAACCTCCCTCAGTAAAGTGAGTAGGCTACTCGGCATTTCAAAGTACCCGGTAGTTTGTGCACCCCACCTTGGGTCTATCCTAGGAGCAAAAACAGTAAAAGAAATAATACAACGGTGGCTACAACATCAACCCGGATGTGCCCCGCAAAATAATATTACACCACTTTACAAATTTTACATCGAATGAAAGAATGAAAACTCTCATCTCACATCCCCGGCTATTCATCCACGACGATCCAACAAATTCATATACACAAACCAACATGATAACATCATAAATATGTGCAACCCCGACTAATCGACGTATAGCAATTATTCGACGTTTCCAAATACATATACAAATCACAAAGCTTATAATGTAACTGCGACATTAGAATTCCACACGCAATTAGCAAACTTAACCAGTTTTCTAAAACTTGAAAATCCAGTGAGCTAAAGTTCCAAAAACGATCGTTTTAAGCCAATTCGAAAGTCCGAATAAAAACGAAACGCGTCCGAACCTTCACGGAGAGTTAGAACACGAAATTAACTTCGAGTTGGGGCCTAGAGGGGGTACCCCACCCCCAAGGCCACCACGAGGTGGCCAGGGGGTGAGCCAGACCCGAATCTGCCTAAGGTGGGGCAGTTTCGGGTCCCCACTGCCAAGACCATCTTGTGGTGGTCTTGGGGAGTGGGCCCAGCCATTCGTTCCCTACCGGGGATTCCCCGGGGTGCCCATGCACCACCCCGAGGCTTCTCAGTTCAAACCGTGAGCCCTTGGGGGTGTGCAAACATCACAAACTTGCAGTTTTTGGAACTGTTTTTGTTGGCAGTTTTTGCGCGACAAAAACGGCGGATTTCTAACATCGCTACAAGCTATCTAAGGTTTATGAGAGGCTCTGATACCACTGTAAGTCGATGTCGCGCACCCCACGTGTTCGCAGGGAGGCGAAAATTGCAAAAAAAATGATTTTTACGGGCTTCGCAACACCGACTTGAACCAAGGATCGATCATAAACCATAGCTAGCAAACTACTTAAGGTTTAACTACTCGGATGAATGTTATACCTCGTAGTATTGTGTCATTCAGGTCTTCTCGCTGTCCTCCTAGTCATCATAGGCTCTAAGGATCGAAACGGATTGAAGCAACCTCGACGGCCTCCTCGAGTCAAAGACAATCCACCTGAGAGTCTATAGTCCGAGCTCCTACCTCAAATCCGAGGTAACTATGGCTTCTAGTTCGCTAAACTAGAAGTCCTACAGGGTGTAAAGTAAGAAGATGAATTAATTTGTCTCTTGGGACTCTAGAATTCTCAACACATGAGAACCTTTAGGGTTTAGAGGAAGAAAAAGAAGACTTGAAGAAAATGAGAGTGGAGTGTGAACTTGAATGAAGCTTGGCTGTCCTCTTTTAGAAAAATGAAGCATATCAATAATTCATGAGATAATTATCACAACCAAATATCAACCATGCTTCATAAATATCCAGTGGTGAGTCATGCCATGAGTCACCAAGTAGCCATGCTAGATTCAATATAGAAATCCACCTCATTTTCTCTACCTCATTTTGTTTAATCCAATAAAGAATTAAACCCTAAATGAGGTGTCCCTTCTAGAAGCTTTTCCGCAAATTACGAGAATGCCCCTCATCCGTATATACACACCCGTATCCGCATTCCGAAGAATCCGAATACAAAGAGACGAAAAATAATCCATCAATATAATACTAGGATCCGGCTTAAACCAAACCCCACTAGTATTATCCTCCTGGTCATCATACGTGTACAAGTACACGTAAGTGATCGAAACCCTGCCCTAAAACCATACGGCCTCTACACCTTTTGCCCGGTGCAGGGAAACTCTCTATGTGTGACTCTAAAAACCCGACACTACGCTGGCAGTGGGTTTAACCACAAGCCGTAAGCGGTACTAGCTGTACGTAACGGCTGCCCAGGTATGTATCGATAAGAAGGCCGATGAGCTAACTCATCCGAACTTCTACTGAGCATGTATGTGACAATCTCTATACAGTCCGGTCTGTTCGTCTAAGAGTATCGCATATCGGGCCTAGAGGGTGGTAATCGTCAGACCCCTAATAGCGCAATAAGTCGTGTCGGAGAGTAGCCCAAAACACCCTGAGAAACTACTAGAGTACCTACCAGTAAATATCGCTTGCCTTGGCCAAGAACGTTGTGTAATGGCCTTCCGAACACAGCGCGATATCAACCCTAATACCGAGAGAGACGAATCCTATCAAACATCTACTGCCTCCAAGTGCTTCAGGACTGCACCAAACTACTACCTGTTTGCATGACTCCTTAGAGCCGTGGTAAGGTAGTAATCAAAGTACAGTGGGAACACACTCGAGGCGAAATAGTAGTGTCAAGTCGACGGACTAAGCTATACTCATGTCACATGGGAACTGCTACCCGACGATAGGTATAATACCCATCAACAGTTCCCGACGAGTCCTGTCTAGTGTACTTATAACCTAATGAGCACATGCATACTATCTCCAGTACAACGTACTAACGGCTGTAGGACAGACCATCTCCCCTGCTGGGATGAGAAGCGTATACACTAGTCTACTGTGGAGTATAGATGCCCCATCTCGATAATCTTGACTATGGGCCTGTATAGGATGTGCTTATAGACTACCCATCCCCCACTAGTGTGACTGCCATCACAACGCTGGTAATCAAGCAAAGATCCTAAGAGCTCTACCAATATGTATAAGCGATATGCTAAAAGAAACATATGCCCATATTGAGATAGAAACAAACCAGGTAGCATACTACCATTTCGAGCAAGATTGTTACTGTATCTGTGTATATCCCAAGCTTCCATTAAGTAATATACAATCCAGTATGATACAATAATGGCCTCTAGGACATATATCACTAACATATACCCTAGCATAAAAGGCGTGGCATCCTCTCTTCAGAAGTCTACCAAACACTTCGTGCCGCGCGAAAGCAACGGGAAAAATCCGGAAAGAGAGCACCAGTACCACCCATGGACCTATCCAGGCCATCCATCTTCAGTCGCTTGTACTTTCCTAAAGAGGAAAGGCCACGACGATGGTCTGAGAAATCAGCCGTCAAAGATAAAGAGATGGCTGGATATGTGATCCACACTGTCTATAAGGCAGGCACGCGCGGCAAGAGCAAGGACGGAGCCACCACATCCCAAGCCCAATCTGGTTTGAATGTGGCTGCCACTTCCCAAGATTAGCCTTTTCCGGGAGATAATGAAAACCTTTTTAGTGAGGCCGATAAGCAAAAAGATAATTCAAATCATGAGGAGTCGAGTTCGAAAGGAGATGAGGAGCCGATTTTCACCCCCAAAATTGCAGAACAGCTGCTTTAAGAACTTCAAAAGCAGCTCAAAAGTAAAGACCAGGAGATGGCCAAGCTCTACTCCAAGATCGACGACCTGAAAAATGCCGTGTTACTGTTGGATATGTATGCCGTAGAGGTCAGTATTGTATATGTATACATATGGATGCTAGAGATATGTATGAACAGCACAATCTTGCTCAATTTTATAGTATATTATTTCAGTTGTCTTTGTCTGATATGTGTATTTGTTTTTATTGATGCTTTATCCAGCTTGCACATATTGATAAAGACATGATACGGTAGTATACTATTATGGTTTGTCTTTATCTTAACATGGCAAATGTTATACTCGTTATTACATATTGCGGTTATATGTTGATAAAGCCCGTAGGATCTTACTTGACTATCTGCGTTGTGATGGCGATCATACTTATGGAAGTAGGGTAGTCCATAAACACATCCTTAAATGGTCCCTAATCGTGTGAGTATCGAGACTGTGCATTGATACTCAAGAGTAGACTAGTGTAAACGTTTCTAGCCATGTCAGGGGATGGTTGGTCCCGCAGCCATTGGCCTGATGCACCTAAAGATCGTATACAGGTGCTCACTGGGTATGAGTATATTGGACGGACTCGCCAAGAACTTCCAAATGGTATTATACTTATCGTCAGATGGAAGTTCTCCAGTAACATGTGTACAGATTAGTCTTCAGACTTGAGATCAGCATTTGTCTCGTATGAGTTCCCACTGAGCTTTGATCATTACCCTACCACGGCTCTACTGAGTCGTGCAAACAGGTTTTGGTTGGGTACAGTCCCCAGCCACATGGAGACAGTGAGCGATTGTTGGGGATTTGTCTCTCCTAGTATTGGGAGTTGATATCACACGATGATCGATTGGTAAGAACCATAAGACCTTGGCCAAGACAGTTGGGATTTACTGATAGGTTGATCAGTAGTTTCCCGGATTAGTCCGGAGCCACATCAGCATGACTTATCAGGTTATTAGGGTCTGACATTCACCACCCCCTGGACCCGGTATGCGATACTCTTTGACGAAGAGATCGGATTGTACGGATATTGTCACGGATAGGCTCAGTAGGAGTTCGGACGAGTTTGCTCATCGGCCTTCCTTTTCGACAGGTACCTGGGTAGCCGTTACGTACAGCTAGTGCCGCTGATGTGCTTGTGGTTAAACCCACTGTCAGCGTACTGTCGAGTTTTTAAAGTCCCACACAGAGGGTTTCCCTGCTTCGGGCGAAACGATGTAGATGCCGTATGATTTTATGGCAGGGTTCGATCACATCCGTACACTTGTGCACGTATGATGTTCGGGCGGATAATACTAACGGGCTTTGGTTTAAGCCGGGTCCTAGTATTATATTCTTGGATTATTTTGTCTCTTTATATTCGTATTTTTCGGAATACGAATACGGGTATGTATATACGATGAGGGGCATTCTTGTAATTGTACAAGATGCTTCTAGAAGAAGACACCTCATTATTTAGATTTACCGTTTTTGATAATGGATTAATGAGGTGGAGAAATGAGGTGTGCATTTTCATTAAATGAAGCATAGCTAGCTTGATGACTCATGGTTTACTGTTCTTCCATAGTTGATATTTTGTGGAGATATTTTTTGCTTGCATAATTATCTCAATCACTTAGCCATTCTTCATTTTTTTTCTAGCTCACTCTACACTCTCATCTTCTCCTTGCTCTCTTCTTCTAATACTAACCATAATTGTCTCATGAGTTGAGAAACCTAGGGTTAGTGAAACAAAGCATTCCCTAATCACTCTCTACACACACTAGTCTACTTAGATTAGCAAACTAAGTATTCTAGTTACCTCAATTAGGAGGTAGGAGCTATTAGTTGGTACTCTCGGGTGGATAATCATTGACACGAGGAGGCCGAAGTTCAAGCATATCCATACTTCCATCGAGGAGCTTAAGGAGAGGATCAAAGACCCGAAGAACTTGGTTTCTTTAGGTATACTTTCTATCATAGTAGATAGAACCCTTACATGCTAGTTAGGTTTATGGTAAGATCCGACGTAGGTTTATTCTAACGCCAAGTTTTGATTCGTAGAAAAAAATTTGTTCCGCATTTGACCACGGAAGTTGGCCAGGACGCTACCGTAACCCTCCATGTTATCAGAGCCAGCTCATAAACTCTACACAAGCAAGTTTAAACAATGTTAAAACAACGAAACCGAAACAACTCCAAACATAGAAACCAAACTTCAAGTTTCTGTCGATTTTTCTAGAGGCTCCAAATTTTTTTTAAACAATTGAAGAGTGCTCTATTCAGGGATGAACACTGACCAAAAACGAGACGATTCTAACAAGTTTTGGCCGGCCAAACCTCAAAAAAAATTCCGATGTCACCGGTTTTTCTATGGTGGATTTTCTCGAGTTTTGGTATGTGTTCTTATCCAGTGGAGTTTGGGTTTCAGGTGTTGTTTGTTTTTGCCCAAGTTTGATGTTCTGTTGTTTTTTAGTATAGGGCAATTCGGAGTGTTTCGAAGTCGTTATATTTGACACTGTTTAATAGTTTACAATACATTCACTTTTATCTGCGACCGTGAATGTCATTCGATCGGTATAACTCGTCTAATTGCTATATGTACTTTTAGACGGGTTTGCGAACATGACATTCGCGTTGATATTTTGTGTTTTTGCTGTGATTGTGGTTGGATAGTCATGGTGGATAGCCTGTGGTGCAATATTAGTGGTACAGTTAAAGATTCATTTATATATTCATTTTGTGGGGCGAGCGTCCGACATGTGGACTGTCGTCTTTGCCGGGTTGTATATTATTTGTTTGGGGCACGACCAGGTTGAGGTCGATGTCACCATTTGTACATATTATTTTCTTTTTCTGTACTAGGATTATCCCACTGTGGAGTGCATAAATAGCCGGGTTCTAGAAGGCAACAAGCCCGTATCTCATGGCGTTGGGACGGAGGGGGATTCATTCTAGAATTGACAAACTATTCGCCGCACTCCTATGGGGTATAGGATGACCCACGGAGGGGCGCCCAAGTTACCGGATTCCGTCAAGTGCTAGGTGGTCCATTCACTTTGTTGAAGCGGGTTGCCTCACTTCTGGGATTGGCGGGTAACTTGCCGTGCTCGTAGGGGTCCAGGTTCTCATTGCACAGGCTATCCACACGACCGGAAACATCGGGTTTTATTTGCGGCTCAAATGAAACCCGGGGCTCCAAGATTATCCACCTTTTTGGTATTGTTGGCTGAGATTCTGTGATGTTGTTTATTATCATGCCTGGAACGAATGTTATATATATTTATATATATACTAGTAGATGTTGTATATGTTTTGCACCCGCGCTAGTCCAGCCCCCGCTCTGTCGTTAGTTAAGTAACCTAACGGGTGATGACGGAGCCCAGTGGCGAATGCGGATGGCATATACGTATATTGTATTTTCGTTCTTTTCTGGTGTGATAGGATTAATTGATGGGACCGTATTAATTTTGATTAATGCAAGAAAATAAGCCTAAAAGATGTTGGAACAAATTTCGAAAAACTATAGTTATATTCTTTCGCTTTGTATAGTGGTATTCGACCATGAATATCCAGCACCTCATTTCAGGAGGCAAGAGCCGAGATCCCTTCATGGGGAGTGACCTCTTGAGCAAAAGTCTATACTATAGATTACTCGGTTTTTTCAAAACCACAAGTTTTCAAAAGTGGAGCCTAAAACCACTCATTTTCAAAACCGTTCAAGTTCTTTCAACGATATCAAGTTCATTACGTTAAGGGGTTTTTCGCCAAAGACCCAGCCGTAGCCCTCCATCATTTCAGATAAATAGCAGTTAGTATTCGTGATATGTACGTTGGTCTCTATCAAGGCATAGTGAACGGTAGCTAAGTGTTACTTATCTGTTGCATTTTAGAATACGATTGATTAGGACAGTCGCATAGCCACTTTGGTCTCTATCAATGGCTTATGCGGGTGGGTCTAAATTAATCCAGGATAATGACGGGTTAAACTTGACTTGCGACTTATGGTACGTTGGTCTCTATCAAGACCATATGTCGTTAGGGGCGAAAACCACATCGGAAGTTTCAAACATACAGGAAACTTTTAGATTTAGCATACCTTCTTGAGTGTGGTGACTAGAGTGGATTCCATCTAGGTCATCACACAATGATAGTTGGATCCCGATCCCACTGATGAGTATGATTACTCTCGGGACATTATTTCACTAAACAATCAATGCTATAAACCAAGTAAGTGTCTAGAACGGTGTTAGCGGGGCTACGCCACCAGGAAAAAGAGGTTATATAATTAAGGAATTTCGCGAAAGCGTTGGAAAACCTCCCTCGAAGTACTACAACACTAGCCTGGCTGAAAGGTTAAGCAAGTATTGTGATGTGCGATTAATCCTGACCGGTTCTTCTTTTAAGATTTGAAGAAGAATTTGAGGAAACTGTGGGAGCCATCCTGGTTAGATAAAATAATAAACCAATCTAATCTTGCAAGAGCGCACGCTAAGTGTTTCTTTTCTCTCTCTCCAGGTAGCAACCATTTCACGCCCTAATCAAGATAATAAAATGTATCGCTTGACCGATCCGAATTCTTATTCGGGGCTGGGGAACGTCGGTTCGGCTCTAAACTATGACAGCAGTCATAAGTATGAGCAAGGGAAAGAGAAAAGCATGAATTCCTTGACGACCTCATCAAAGAAGAAGCATACTATTGCATCTCCTTCAGGTGTTCTTATAGTTGAGAACTGCTTTTCGGTCAGTCCTACCTCCTGAGTACTAGATACCGGATTAGGATCTCATATCTGTAATTTATTGCAGGGACTGAGAAAAAGTATGATGATTGGACCTGGTGATATGTCCCTCAGAATAGGGAACGGAGCACAAGTTAATGCTGCAGCCGTCGGTGAATATCACATAGTGTTGCTAAATGACAATACTATGATTTTGAACAATTGCTACTATGTATCTTCCATGGTTTGCAATATCATATCAGTTTCTTTACTTAATAAAGATAGATATAACTTTGTTCTTGATAGAAATATCATGAACATCTACCTTGATAAGGTATTGGTTGCAGAAGGTACACCGTGTAATGGTATCTATGTTCTAAATCAGAACACAAATTTCAATGTACAAAACACACGCAAGAGGAAGAGTTCAGATATGATCAAATCCTACTTGTGGCATTGTAGACTTGGTCATCTAAGAGAAAAGACAAAGTAAGTTACATAAAGATGGACTCTTGAATACGTTCGAATTTTCATCTTATGAAACTTGTCAGTCTTGTCTCAAAGGAAAGATGACCAAATCTCCGTTCACCGGACACGGAGAAAAAGCAGCAGAGCTCTTGGGACTCATACACAGCGATGTATGTGGTCCGATGTCTATACATGCAAGGGATGGGTTCTCGTACTTCATCGCATTCACTAACGATCTCTCTAGATTCGGGTATGTGTATCTTATAAAACACAATCTGAAGCTTTTGAGAAATTCAAAGAATTCAAAAAGTAGAGTACTAGATTGACAAAAGTATTAAGATTCTCAGATCTGATAGAGGGGGGAGTACTTAAGTACGTAATTCAGGGACTTTCTGAAAGAGTGGTATTCTCTCTCAGCTTACTCCTCTGTATACACCACAACACAGCGGTGTATCGGAGCGGAGAAACCGTACCCTATTGGACACGGTTCGCTCCATGATGAGTAATGCAGAATTGCCTCTTTCATTCTGGGGGCTTGCGATTGAAACAACAGCGTATCTATTGAATCAGGTTCCATCTAAATATGTGCCTAAGACTCCATATGAAATATGGAGTAATAAAAGACCATGTCTTAAACGGGTTAAGATATGAGGTTGTCCAGCCTATGTGAAAAACCAGAATCCGGACAAACTTTAGACGCGGTCAGTTTTATGTAAGTTTGTAGGATATCCCAGGCATTCGAATGGATATCTATTCTACTATGTCGATGAACAAAAGGTTTTTGTTTCTCGACACGCCGCCTTTCTTGAAAAGTTGTTTCTTGAAAATGAAATAAGTGGGGGCACGGTAGAATTGGAAGAAATTCCAAAAGGACAAACTATAACTGAAAATTTAGTAGAACCGCTAGATTCAATAGTCTCGGACGAGCCTCAGCCACTCCACAGATCTAATAGGATTCCTCATCCGCCCGAGAGATACTACGGTTTCTCATAGACGGGGATCGAGAGGATTGCATTTTGGAAGAAGATGATCCTACTGGTTTCAGGCATGCCATTATCAGTAGGGACTCTGATAAGTGGCTGGATGCTATGCAATCCGAAATGGAGTCCATATACACCAATAAAGTGTGGACCTTGGAAATTGCTCCACCTGGAGTAAAACCCGTTGGATGCAAATGGATCTACAAAAGGAAATTTGGTGTAGATGGGCAGGTGGAAACCTATAAGGCTAGACTCGTTGCAAAAGGTTTTCATCAAAGACCAGGTGTGGACTATAATGAAACCTTTTTTTCAGTGGCTATGCTCAAATCCATTCGGATTCTACTTGCCATTGCTGCCTTCCATGACTATGAGATCTGGTAGGACATAAAAACAGATTTTCTAAACGGAAGTTTGAAAGAGTGCGTTTATATGGATCAGCCAGAAGATTTTGTAGACAGTGGGAGCAGCGGGAAGGTATGCAAGTTGCTCAAATCCATTTATGGATTGAAACAAGTATCACGGAGCAGGAACATCTGTTTTGATGAGACAGTCAAGGACTTTGACTTCATCAAGAACGAAGATGAGCCATGTATATATAAGAAGATTGTAAGACGAATTGTCGTATTCCTAGTCTTGTACGTGGACAATATTCTTTTGATAGGAAATGACATTCCTATGTTACAAACGGTCAAACTATTCTTATCACAAAGGTTTTCCATGAAATACCTGGGTGATGCCTCGTACATTCTGGGGATCAAGATCTACAGACATAGATCTAAGAGATTACTGGGACTTTCGCAGTCCAGGTACATAGAGACCGTACTTAAAAGATTCCAAGCGCGGTAACATACCCACATTGCACGGAATCACCCTCTCCAAGGAAATGTCTCCCAAGAATGACGAGGACAGGGTTCGCATGAGCACTATACCCTACGCTTTGGCGATAGGATCTATAATATATGTGATATTATGTACAAAGCCAGATGTAGCTTACGCGCTAAGCGTGGTGAGCCAGTATCAGTCAGACCCAGGTGAGAACCACTGGACAGCTGTGAAGAACATTATCAAGTACCTGAGAAGGACTAAGGAGATGTTCCTGGTTTACGGTAATGGAAACCTCAGGATCGAGTCCTTACGGATTCGAGCTTCCAGAGTGACAAGGATGATAGCAAGTCTGTATCGGGTTTTGTGTTTACCCTCAACGGAGGGGCGGTGCGTTGGAGGAGTTCCAAACAGGACACCGTCGCAGACTTAACGATGGAGGCTGAATACATTGCTGCCAGCGATGCCGCAAAAGAAGCGGTCTGGATGAAGAAGTTCATAACTGAACTTTAGGTAGTTCCGTCCATTGTTGATCCGATACATGTGTATTGTGATAACAATGAGGTTATAGCTTTAGCGAAGGAACCACGGTCCTATCAGAAATCCAGACACATCTTAATGCGGTATCATCTGATCAGGGAGATCATAGATCACCAGGAGATCGAGGCCCGGAGAGTGGATATAAAAGAAAACACGGCGGATTCATTTACAATGGCTCTCCCTCAAACTCAGTTCGAGCGACTTTTTGAGATGTTGTGTAAGTCCATATTGCGACCCCCGGTTCTTACGGGGAGGCGGAAACGGTATAAAAATCAAATTTTTAGCGCAAGAGGCAACATGGACTAAACAAGGTCGGGATCGTGTCTAAACTAAACTAGCAAATACGCTAAAGGGAGTTAGCTACTCGGAAAGATGGTTATACCTAAACTTGAACTCCTTCTTCAAACCTTGTAGAGGTTGATGGTTCTCTTCTTGTCGCCTTCTTCCGTCGAAGATGGATCCACCTCGAGGGTTCGACCTTTGGGCTCTTTCTCGAACTTGGAGTGAACTAGAATCTCCGGCTTGCTAAACCCTTGATCCTAGAGTGAGTAGAGAGTGTCTAAAGGGTGCTTTTCCTTTTAAAGAGAGGGATTCTCAACACATGAGAAGGGTTCTCTTTTGCTAGAGGAAGAAGAAGATGAAGTGAGGAGAGAGAAGCTAAATGAGATAATGAGCTATCTTTTTCTTTCTTGCAACCATAATGCCAAAAGAAAAAGAATTATCTAAATAATAATAATTCAAAATGAGAATAGTTGATGGTAGTTTTGGAATGACCACTATCATGCTTCATTAAATGAAATGTAAGCATGAATCAAGGAGTATCTTTACAAAGCATGATGGTGGTCAACATTCAACCATGGTCAACAAGTCAACCATGGTCAACAAGTCAACAAAATCAACCATAACATAATTCTCATTTAATTACTATTATTAATAGATAATCCATAAATCCATTAGGGTTTGGAAAAAGATGACTGTCAACTGTGCATACGCACCCGTTCCGAAACCCTAATGAAAAACCTCATCCTCCGCCTCAAGCAACTGTGCATACACACCTGTATTCTCGTTCCGAGGAACAAGAATACCGAGATATAAAAGCAACCCCAAAACATATACCAGTATCTGGCTCAAACCAGAGCCTGCCAGTATAATCCGTCCGGACTCCAAACGTGCACAAGTGCGCGGATGAGAACGAACCCTGTCGCAAAACCATGCGACCTCTACTATGTTTTGCCCAGAGGCGAATACCCTCTGTGTGGGACTCTAAAGACTCGACACTACGCTGGCAGTGGGTTTAACCACAGACCGCAAGCGGCACTAGCTGTGCGTAACGGTCCCCAGGTAGATGCCGACAAGAAGACTGACGAGGTGAACCCCATCTGAACTCCTACTGAGTCTGAATGTGACATTCTCCGTACAGTCCGGTATGTTCGTCTGATACATCGCATGTCGGGCCTAGGGGGCGGTAAAACGTCAGTCCCCCAATAGCGGTACAAGTCGTGTCGGAGTGAAGCCCAAAACACCCTGAGATAACACTGGAAGCCTACCAGTATATCTCGCTTGCCCTGGCCAGGGACTACTCGTGTAATGGCTCTCCTAGACACAGCGCGATGTCAACCCCCAATACCGGGAGAGACGAATCCTGTCTAACCGTCACTGCCTCCAAGTGCTTTGGGACTGCACCCAACCACTACCTGTTTGCACTACTCCTTTGAGCCGTGGTAGGGTAGTGATCAAAGTGCAGTGGGAACATACTCGAGGCAAAGTGCCAGTATCAAGTCAGCGGACTAAGCTGTACTCATGTCACCTGGGAACTGATAACTGACGATAGGTATAATACCAACCTTTCAGTTCCCGACGAGTCCTGTCCAGTGTACTCGTAACCTAACGAGCACCCGTATACTATCTCCAGTACGACGTACTGATGGCTGTGGGACAGACCATCTCCCACACTGGGATGAGAAGCGCATACGCTAGTCTACTCCGGAGTATCGATGCCCTGTCTCGATAGTCCTGCGACTAGGGACCTGTATAAGGATGTGCTTATAGATTACCCAGCCCCCACTAGTGTGACTGCCATCACAACGCTGGTAATCAAGCAAAGATCCTAAGGGCTCCACTAATGCGTATAGGTGATATCGCAAAATAAACACATGTACACATTGAAGTAGAAACAAACCAAGTAGCATACTACTATATTGAGCAAGATTGTTTATACAAGGTGAATATCCCAAGCTTCCATTAAGTAATATACAAACTAGTATGATACAGTAATGGCCTCTAGGGCATATACACTAACAATCTCCCACTTGCACTAAGGCCATGTACTGGCGTATCGAAGACCTATCATCTCGATCAGCCGCTCGAACTGAGTCTGGGGTAGGGCCTTGGTGAATGGATCTGCAGTGTTTTCTTCTGAAGCAACCCTCCGAACCTCGATCTCCTTGCGATCCACGATCTCCCTGATCAGGTGATACCGCCTCAAGATGTGCCTGGATCTCTGATGGGACCTGGGTTCCTTCGCTAAAGCTATAGCCCCGTTGTTATCGCAATACAGAGGTATTGGGTCAACAATGGACGGAACCACCTGAAGTTCTTTCAAGAACTTCCTTATCCAGACAGCTTCTTTTGCGGCATCAGATGCAGCGATGTATTCCGCTTCCATAGTCGAGTCTGCAACGGTTTCCTGTTTGGAACTCTTCCAACACACCGCCCCTCCATTGAGGGTAAAGACAAAACCCGACATGGACTTGGAATCATCCTTGTCACTTTGGAAGCTGGAGTCAGCAAAGGCCTCAATCTGGAGGTCTTTTCCGCCATACACTAAGAACATCTCCTTAGTCCTTCTCAGGTACTTGAGAATGTTCTTTACTGCTATCCAGTGTTTCTCCCCAGGGTTTGACTGATACCGGCTTACTACACTCAGTGCATAAGCTACATCCGGTCTGGTACACAACATCGCATACATTATAGAACCTACCGCAGAAGCGTAGGGTATAATAGACATGCGATCCCTCTCCAAATCAGTCTTGGGAGACATCTCTTTAGAGAGGGTGATCCCGTGACAAGCCGGTAGGTTACCGCGCTTGGAATCTTCCATACTGAATCTTTTCAGTACGGTGTCGACGTACCTGGACTGTGAAAGTCCTAATATCCTCTTGGATCTATCACGATGGATCCGGATCCCCAGGATGTATGAGGCATCACCCAGGTCTTTCATGGAGAATCTGTGTGACAAGAAACCCTTGACAGATTGTAGCATAGGAATGTCATTTCCTATTAAGAGAATGTCATCCACGTATAAAACAAGGAATACTACAGTTCTCGCTACAAATCTACTATAGATGCATGGTTCATCTGGATTTTTGATAAAGTCAAATTCCTTGACCGTCTCATCAAAACAGATGTTCCAACTCCGCGATGCCTGCTTTAGTCCATAGATGGACTTAAGCAACTTGCACACCTTTCCGCTGCTCCCACTCTGAATGAAACCCTCTGGCTGATCCATATAGACACACTCCTCTAAACTTCCATTTAGAAAAGCGGTTTTTACGTCCATCTGCCAAATCTCATAATCGTGGAAGGCAGCAATGGCAAGAAGGATCCGAATGGATTTCAGCATAGCCACTGGAGAAAAGGTTTCGTCATAGTCCAAGCCAGGTCTTTGACAGAAACCCTTTGCTACAAGTCTAGCTTTATAGGTCTCAACCTGTCCATCTACACCAATCTTCCTTTTGAAGATCCACTTGCATCCTACGGGTTTTACCCCGTCTGGAGCAATGTCCAACGTCCATACTTTGTTGGTGTACATGGACTCCATTTCGGTCCGCATTGCATCCAGCCATTTTACCGAGTCAACGCTCTGAACGGCCTGTTGGAAGCTAGTAGGCTCATCATAGTCTATGATGCAATCCTCTCTATCCCCGTCTATGAGAAAACCGTAGTATCTCTCGGGCGGATGAGACTGCCTACTACTTCTGCGGAGCGGCATAGGAATGTCCTGTTCATTTGAACCCTCTGGTTCCATTAAGCTTTCAGTAATAGTCTGTGGTTCTGGAATTTCTTCCAGTTCTATTGCGCTCCCACTTACTTCTTTTTCTAAGAACTGATGTTCCAGAAAATGGGCATTACGAGAAACAAGGACTTTTTGTTCCTCTGCGTAATAGAAAAGATACCCCCTGGAGTTCTTTGGGTATCCCACAAACTTGCACAGTACTGAGCGCGCCTCGAGCTTGTCCGTATGCTGCTTTTTGACATAAGCTGGACATCCCCAAATCTTCAGGTACTGAAGATAGGGTTTCTTCCCACTCCATAATTCATATGGTGTGGTAGGCACAGTCTTAGTAGGAACTCGGTTCAAAAGGTATGCAGCTGTTTCTAGCGCATACCCCCAGAATGATCGCGGTAACTCAGCGTTACTCATCATGGACCGTACCATATCCAATAGGGTCCGGTTCCGTCTCTCCGATACACCGTTATGTTGCGGAGTGTATGGAGGAGTAAGCTGAGAGAGAATCCCATTCTCTTTTAAGTAATTCAGGAACTCGGCACTTAAGTATTCTCCACCTCGATCCGATCTTAGAATCTTTATACTTTTGCCGGTTTGTTTTTCTACTTCATTCTTAAATTCCTGGAATTTTTCAAAAGATTCTGACTTATGTTTCATTAAGAAAACATAACCGTATCTTGAAAAATCATCCGTAAAAGTAATGAAGTAAGAATAACCGCTTCGCGCATGTGTAGACATTGGACCGCACACGTCGCTGTGTACGAGTCCCAAGAGCTCGCTCGCTCTTACTCCGTGTCCAGTGAACGGAGTCTTTGTCATCTTTCCTTTGAGACAGGATTGACAAGTGGCATATGATTGATATTCGAACGGATCCAAATATCCTTCTGTATGTAACTTAGTCAACCTTCTCTCATTAATGTGACCCAGTCTACAATGCCATAAGAAAGTCTGATTGATATCTGGAGACTTTCTTTTGTGTGTATTCTGGACATTGAAAATCTGTGGTTGGTTTAATACGTATATACCATTGCTCAGTGTACCTGACCCAATCAGAACTTGATTAAGGTGAATGTTTACAACATTACTTACAAACGCAAATTCATAACCTTCTTTAGAAACCAAAGATACAGAAATGATATTACAAGTTGCGTTGGGTACAAAAAAGCAATTACGCAAAACCAAAACATGCCCATCTGACATTCCCAGGTGATAGTCCCCCACGGCTTTAGCATCCATGCTAGCTCCGATCGCAACTCTGAGGGTCATGTCACCTGCCTTCAAAACCCTACGGTTTCTCAACGCCTGCAAAGAATTACAGATATGAGATCCTGATCCGGTATCCAATACCCAGGAAGTAGAGTTTATAGAAAGACAGTTTTCAATAACATACACACCTGAAGCTGAAGCCGCAACCTGCTTCAGTTCCTGTGTCCTGGCTTTCCAAGCCCTGCAATCTTTCTTCCAGTGTCCACTCTTGTGACAATAGAAGCATTCCTCTTTACCCACAAGCTTCCCCGCTATCTTTGTTGCCTTTTCCTTTCCCTTCATACCCACTTTACTAACACCGCCTCTTGGTTTGGCGGGGGCTTTCTTCCTCTTTCCCTTGGCTTTCGCCTTGGACCTAGAGGAAGAAGATCCTCCTACAAACAAAGCGGGTGTATCCCTACCCTTCTGTAGGGTGCCCTCTGCGCTCCTCAGCAGGTTGAGGAGTTCTGAAAGTTCAACTTCCTTTTCTTGCAAGTTGAAATTCAGTATGAACTGGGCGTAAGTGGATGGAAAGGACTGGAGAATTAAATCTGTATAGAGTTCACTATCCAACATGGTCCCAAGTTCTGCGAGCTCCTCAGTGTAGCCAATCATCTTAAGCACGTGGTCCGCTACCGATGATCCGACGGCCAACTTTGTCGAAAACAACTTCTTCGACACTTCGTATCTTGCGATACGAGACTGCTCTCCATACAGTTCTTTTGTATGGAGAAATATGGACTCGAGGTCCATATTCTCATGCCTCCTCTGATGTTCGTTGTCCATAGAGGCAAGCACGAGGCACCTGGCCTTCGCGCAATCAATCTCCCAAGTCTTACGGATTTCCTTATCCGCGACGCTGGAGGTGGGACCTGGGACGGGGGGAGCTTTGGTGGTAAGAAGATACCCCAGCTTGTCGTAAGTGATTGCCAATTTGACATTCCTGAGCCAATCTTTGTAGTTTGGCCCTGTCAGTATGTTTTTATCTAGAAGTAACTTAAGTTCAGTCATTTCGAATTTGGTCGCTGCAGGGGGGAGAGAAGAAACACTTTAGCACGATGCTCTTGCAAGTTTAGAATGGTTTTTAATTTGTCTAAACAGGATGGCTCCCACTGTCTCTCGAATCCCTCCTCAAACCACAAAGGAAGAATTAGCCGGGATCAATCCCACCGTACAATACTTGCTTAACCGTTCAGCCAGACCAGTGTCGGTACTTCGAGGGAGGTTTTCCAACGCTTTCGCGAAGTTTCTTAATTTAAGAACCTCTTTTCCCTGGGGGCGTAGCCCCGCTAACACCTTTCTAGGCACCTACTAGGTTTATAGCATTGATCGTTTAGTGAGAAATTTCCCGAGGAGTAGCATATACTCACAGTAGGATCGGGATCCAAATATCATCGCGTGACGAAAATGAAGGAATCCTACCATAATCATCACACTCCAAATGGTATGCAAATCTAGCAAGTTTCAGTACTTATGAAACTCCCGATGTGGATTTTTGCCCCATGCTCTTATGACTTTGGCGTGAGGTCAAAATGTCATAAGTCACATGTCAAGTTCTTCCCATCATTATCCCGGTTGATTTGAACCCACCCGTACCTACCCTTGACGTAGGCCAAAATGGCGGTACGGCTGTCTCAAACCAACGCATTCTATCTATGCAACAGATAAATATCCGGCAGCTACCAATCACTATGCCTTGGCGTGAGGTCAAAATACATAGCTTGAATACTACCGTATATTTAACTGAAATGATGGAGGGCTACGAATGGTTTTGGCGAAACCGTGAACGTAGTGAACTTGATATAATCGATGGAACGAGATAGCTTTTAGAAGGAGTGGCTCAAGCTCCGCATTTAAAAGTTAGTTTTGAAAAGAACCGAGTGGTTTTTCGAAAGTGTTCCATCGACTTAAACTTGGTTTATTATCTTGCATTAGTTCTTTTAATGCGTGATATTCTTGCATTAGTTCTTTTAATGCGTCCCATCATTTAATCCTACCATTGCAGAAAACAACCAAAATATGACGTACGCTTATGCCATTCGCATTCGCCACGGGGTCCCGTCATCACTCGTTAGGTTACTTAACTAACGACAGAGCGGGGGCTGGGCTAGCGCGGCTGTAAAACATAAGCAACGCCTAAATAGAAAGCAATGATAGACATTACAGATCACAGATGAATACATTGGATATACTAGCAATCCGCAATCCTTTCGAGCCTGCAACGAAAAGCGGATTACACGGTCGCGGTGAATAGCCAAATACCCCACCCAAGACCCCTACGGGTGCGGCAAACTACCCGCCAAGTACTCGGCAGTTTGTGCACCCCTCCATGGGTCTATCCTAGGAGCAAAAACAGTAAAAAGAATTATACAATGACGGCTACAACCCCGACCCGGTTGTGCGGCCATACAAATAATAATATTACATCAATTTACATTTACAATGAATGAAAGAAAAACAAAAGCTCATCTCACATCCATCCCGGCTATTCACCCGCGACAGTCCAACAGATTCATATACACAATCCAATATCCAACACAGATCATGTATAACCCCGACTAATCGACTTATAGCGATTAGCCGACGTTCAATACATGCAAACATCACAGATATAACCATCATAGTCAAAGTGCAGTGAAGTTCGGAAAAAATACGGAATTATAGGACCCCAAAAGTGAATTTCTGTTCTGGAAAATCTGGGCACATATAATATATCTTAAAAATCCCAAAACCAACACAGAAAAACACTGCACGAAAAACGATGCAGAGAGGACAACAAACGGCGGCGGTTCCGCGGCACATGCCTACCTCGTGCCGCAGAAACGCGGCGGTTTGAATGAATTAGGGCATCGTCTTTCTTGGGTGTTCACACAAAACCCTGAGCCGAATTTACAAGTATAAAGTTTTTCATTTAGAGCAGAAAAAATTTCAACAGAAACTTAGGCTTTTGGTTTTTCCGGTTTTACGATTTTTCGTTTCCGAACTTCGTTACACTTCACTACAAAGCTAGTTTAAGTTTAGTTAGGCTCTGATACCACTTGTAAGTCCATATTGCGACCCCCGGTTCTTACGGGGAGGCGGAAACGGTATAAAAATCAATTTTTTAGCGCAAGAGGCAACATGGACTAAACAAGGTCGGGATCGTGTCTAAACTAAACTAGCAAATACGCTAAAGGGAGTTAGCTACTCGGAAAGATGGTTATACCTAAACTTGAACTCCTTCTTCTTCAAACCTTGTAGAGGTTGATGGTTCTCTTCTTGTCGCCTTCTTCCGTCGAAGATGGATCCACCTCGAGGGTTCGACCTTTGGGCTCTTTCTCGAACTTGGAGTGAACTAGAATCTCCGGCTTGCTAAACCCTTGATCCTAGAGTGAGTAGAGAGTGTCTAAGGGGTGCTTTTCCTTTTAAAGAGAGGGATTCTCAACACATGAGAAGGGTTCTCTTTTGCTAGAGAAAGAAGAAGATGAAGTGAGGAGAGAGAAGCTAAATGAGATAATGAGCTATCTTTTTCTTTCTTGCAACCATAATGCCAAAAGAAAAAGAATTATCTAAATAATAATAATTCAAAATGAGAATAGTTGATGGTAGTTTTGGAATGACCACTATCATGCTTCATTAAATGAAATGTAAGCATGAATCAAGAAGTATCTTTACAAAGCATGATGGTGGTCAACATTCAACCATGGTCAACAAGTCAACCATGGTCAACAAGTCAACAAAATCAACCATAACATAATTCTCATTTAATTACTATTATTAATAGATAATCCATAAATCCATTAGGGTTTGGAAAAAGATGACTGTCAACTGTGCATACGCACCCGTTCCGAAACCCTAATGAAAAACCTCATCCTCCGCCTCAAGCAACTGTGCATACACACCTGTATTCTCGTTCCGAGGAACAAGAATACCGAGATATAAAAGCAACCCCAAAACATATACCAGTATTTGGCTCAAACCAGAGCCTGCCAGTATAATCCGTCCGGACTCCAAACGTGCACAAGTGCGCGGATGAGAACGAACCCTGTCGCAAAACCCTGCGACCTCTACTCTGTTTTGCCCAGAGGCGAATACCCTCTGTGTGGGACTCTAAAGACTCGACACTACGCTGGCAGTGGGTTTAACCACAGACCGCAAGCGGCACTAGCTGTGCGTAACGGTCTCCAGGTAGATGCCGACAAGAAGGCTGACGAGGTGAACCCCATCTGAACTCCTACTGAGTCTGAATGTGACATTCTCCGTACAGTCCGGTCTGTTCGTCTGATACATCGCATGTCGGGCCTAGGGGGCGGTAAAACGTCAGTCCCCCAATAGCGGTACAAGTCGTGTCGGAGTGAAGCCCAAAACACCCTGAGATAACACTGGAAGCCTACCAGTATATCTCGCTTGCCCTGGCCAGGGACTACTCGTGTAATGGCTCTCCTAGACACAGCGCGATGTCAACCCCCAATACCGGGAGAGACGAATCCTGTCTAACCGTCACTGCCTCCAAGTGCTTCGGGACTGCACCCAACCACTACCTGTTTGCATGACTCCTTTGAGCCGTGGTAGGGTAGTGATCAAAGTGCAGTGGGAACACACTCGAGGCGAAGTGCCAGTATCAAGTCAGCGGACTAAGCTGTACTCATGTCACCTGGGAACTGATAACTGACGATAGGTATAATACCAACCTTTCAGTTCCCGACGAGTCATGTCCAGTGTACTCGTAACCTAACGAGCACCCGTATACTATCTCCAGTACGACGTACTGATGGCTGTGGGACAGACCATCTCCCACACTGGGATGAGAAGCGCATACGCTAGTCTACTCCGGAGTATCGATGCCCTGTTTCGATAGTCCTGCGACTAGGGACCTGTATAAGGATGTGCTTATAGATTACCCAGCCCCCACTAGTGTGACTGCCATCACAACGCTGGTAATCAAGCAAAGATCCTAAGGGCTCCACTAATGCGTATAGGTGATATCGCAAAATAAACACATGTACACATTGAAGTAGAAACAAACCAAGTAGCATACTACTATATTGAGCAAGATTGTTTATACAAGGTGAATATCCCAAGCTTCCATTAAGTAATATAAAAACTAGTATGATACAGTAATGGCCTCTAGGGCATATACACTAACATGTTGGGTATGCGGTACGCCGGCAGCTGGCCTTAGTACAGACGTTGGGTATTCGGTACGCCAATTACTGGCCTTTAGTGTAAGTGGGAGATTGTTGGATATGTATGCCCTAGAGGCAAGTATTGTATATGTATACATATGGATACTATGGATATGTATGTACATAACAATCTTGCTTAGTTTTATAGTATATTATTTCAGTTGTCTTTATCTGATATGTGTATTTTTTTATTGATGCTTTATCCAGCTTGCACATATTGATAAAGACATGATACGGTAGTATACTATTATGGTTTGTCTTTATCTTAATATGGCATATGTTATACTTTTTATTACATATTGCGGTTACATGTTGATAAAGCCCGTAGGATCTTGCTTGACTACCTGCGTTGTGATGGCGATCATACTTGTGGAAGCATGGTAGTCCATAAGCACATTCTTAAATGGTCCCTAGTCGCGTGAGTATCGAGACTGGGCATTGATAATCCAGAGTAGACTAGTGTATACGTTTCTAGCCCCGTCGGAGGATGGTTGGTCCCGCAGCCATTGGTCTGATGCACCTAAGATCGTATACATGTGCTCATTGGGTGTGAGTACACTGGACGGACTCGCCAAGAACTTCCAGATAGTATTATACCTATCGTCAGATGGAAGTTCTTAGGTGACATGTGTACAGGTTAGTTTTCGGACCTGAGATCGGCATTTGTCTCGTGTGAGTTCCCACTGAGCTTTTATCAATACCCTACCACAGCTCTACTAAGTCGTGCAAACAGGTTTTGGTTGGGTACAGTCCCGAGCCATATGGAGGCAGTGGGCGATTGTTAGGGATTTGTCTCTCCCGGTATTGGGAGTTGATATCGCACGGTGATCGATTGGTCTGGACCATAATACCTTGGCCAAGGCAGTTGGGATTTACTGATAGGTTGATCAGCAGTTTCCCGGATTGGTCCTGAGTCGCATCAACACGACTTATCAGGTTATTAGGGTCTGACGTTCACCATCCCCTAGACCCGGTATGCGATACTCTTTGACGAAGAGATCAAACTGTACAGAAATTTTCGTGGATAGGCTCAGTAAAAGTTCGGACGAGTTTGCTCATTGGCCTTCCTTTTCGACAGGTACCTGGGAAGCCGTTACGTACATCTGGTACCGCTTACGTGCTTGTGGTTAAACCCACTGCCAGCATACTGTCGAGTCTTTAGAGTCCCACACAGAGGGTTTCCCTGCTTCGGGCGAAACGATGTAGATGCCGTATGATTTTACGGCAGGGTTCAATCACATCCGTACACTTGTGCACGTATGATGTTCGGGCGGATAATACTAGCGGGCTTTGGTTTAAACCGGATCCTAGTATTATATTCTTGGATTATTTTGTCTCTTTGTATTCGTATTTTTCGGAATACGAATACGGGTATGTATATACGATGAGGGGCATTCTTGTAATTGTATAAGATGCTTCTAGAAGAAGACACCTCATTATTTAGATTTACTATTTTTGATAATGGATTAATGAGGTGGAGAAATGAGGTGCATTTTCATTAAATGAAGCATGGCTAGCTTGATGACTCATTGCATGACTCATGGTTTACTATTCTTCCATGGTTGATATTTTGTGGAGATATTTTTTGCTTGCATAATTATCTCAATCACTTAGCCATTCTTCATTTTTTTTCTAGCTCGCTCTACACTCTCATCTTCTCTTTGCTCTCTTCTTTTAATACTAACCCTAATTGTCTCATAAGTTGAGAAACCTAGGATTAGTGAGACAAAGCATTCTATAATCACTTTCTACACACTCTAGTCTACTTAGATTAGCAAGCTAAGTATTCTAGTTACCTCAATTAGGAGGTAGGAGCTCTTAGTTGGTACTCTCGGGTGGATCATCATTGACGCGAGGAGGCCGAAATTCAAGCACGATCCATACTTCCATCGAGGAGCTTAAGGAGAGCATCAAAGACCCGAAGGAGTTGGTTTCTTTAGGTATATTTTCTATCATAGTAGATAGAACCCTTACATGCTAGTTAGGTTTATGGTAAGATCTGGTGTAGGTTTATTCTAGCGCCAAGTTTTGATTCGTAGAAAAAATTTTGTTCCGCATTTGGCCACGGAAGTTGGTCGGGGCGCTAGCATAACCCTTCAGTTACAGCTCACTGCTAAAGACGCTCAGCCGCCCAATCAAGCGCAGGGCTCCACCCATAAATTGAAAACTGGTGTCCTGAAGTAGCCGACGCCTATTCCCTCAAGTCCAAAAGTGGGTGAGCCGAATGAAGGTCGGCCACATTCTGCCTTAGAAAATGTCTTAACTATCGATGACAACAATCCGCTAACACAAGACCGGATCATGGATTTGGTCACCAATAAAGTCAAAACGTTGGTGGCTGTTCAGTCGAAAATATTGCATATTTGATATAACATTTTTCTTAATTTTCTTAAATATTTAAAGGTGTTTATTATAAATATAGAACATATTTGGGTTTATCTGCAAAATACTATTTACCATATGTTTATATATTATAATTAACATTATGAAGGAAAGTATATGCATATAATATTTATAAGATATTTTGATAATTTAAATATGCATATCATATCAAATATTCTTAATCAAATTGCTTAAAGATTTATTACCTTATAAAATGATTAAGATTATATCTCTACTATAACAAATATTACTAACATTATTCATAAAGATATTGTGCAAGATTTAGCTCAGGTCAGGAGATCAAGATATTCAAGGCGTCAGGATCAAAAATCTGCCAATAAAATCGTAGAATCAATACTGGCATAAACTCAGGAAATATTTCGAAATTCTAGATATCTAGAAAATCTCCACGTGTAACATGAGGCCACAACAGAAATCTCAAACCCTAAAACCTCCAGAGCGCTGTGCTTTCGCGGCCAATATGCCATAAATGCGGCGGATCCAGGCCAATTGGCGGCCGTTGGATCCGAGATTTTTGGTAAATGATCGTGATTGCATATCTAAACCTATGAGATTTAAGGTTTCTGATTTGAGAGCTATATAAAGGACCGATGGCTAAAATTAGAAATCATCACCTTTAACACGAAGCAAATCACCGTCAAAGAACAAGTGATCCACGACAGGTCCGCGATTCGACGTGATCAAGCAACGTGAATATCGACGGAACATCTGTTTCTTACGAGGTAGAGATCGAGAGCAACTTTTTCTTGTAATCTAAATTCGAAAGATTTGTACTTGTAATGTTGATAAATAAAGGTAAATCATTTGTAATTATTTCGCATTTACTTTGCACATTTAATTTCTGCATTATGATTTCCTTCTCTATCCTTTCTTCTTCTATCTCCATCATGCACGAGTAATTTTCCGCTTGATAGAGTTCATAAGATTAGGGTAAAACAATTGATGAGAAAATATTTTAACTTTTTTTGTGTCTTATGAAGTTTATAAACTTTAGCAAAAGAATCGTTAACATCCTAATCGGGCGCGCTATCAATTTATTGATAGTTTTGACTGCGATTTGAGATCAGATTAACAATTGTTTTGTTAAGGGCTAAACACAAATAGAGATCAATGAAGGGACAAGGGTCAATAGTGAGGAAACCCTAGTTTCTTCCAAAAATCCTAATTCTTATTCATCAATATCAATCTAGTTTTAAATCTATCAAAAGATAAAATGAGTCATCTTTATTAGTCATCCATCAATAACTAAATTCTAACGAACCCTACAAACCCTCTTCTTATATATTCTACATCCGTATTCAACATACATCTAGAATCACTCTCCCCTATTTCTAATCAACTCGTCTAAAGCAAAATTAAAAGTTCCACGTATCCCTACGGATGACTCGTACTCATCTCGGTTAGCTACACGCGACACCGTTATTGATTGCGGTTACTACAAACACTTTTTCACGATCAATCAGTGGCCGAAGCCAAAGCACAAAAAGATGTTGGCAGTAGTGGAGGTCGTACCCCGCACCGTATGATCTTATAGAATTTTCCGGCGGTTACGTCATTCCTAAATTTAGAAGATTCGACGGGATGGGAAATACGAACTAGCACATTGCCTACTTTAAAGCATCGTGCGGAAAAATTGGGGGCAATGATGCGCTCCTCCTTCGACAGTTCGTTAATAACTTGACCGACGTTGCTTTAGACTGGTACGCAAGTATACCGGATGGTCCGTTATTACGTTTACCCAAATGGAATATCTGTTCCGTCAAAGGTTCATGAGTGTTAGCGATAAAATCAACATTGTTGACCTTGTGAGGACCAAGCCAGAGAAAAACGAGAGCAACAGAATTCATAGCCCGATGTCGCAACCTCACTGTCAAATGCAAACCGCCGATAGAGCAAGACCAATCTATCAGCCTCGTCGTCGGGAATCTCAATAATTGGATGACCCCGTTCCTATGCACCGTGGGTCTCAAAACATTCCAAGAGATGATCAACGTCTAAATGTTGGAACGCTCAAACCATGAGTCCACCTCGGACCACAAATTAACAATAGATCCTCGAGGAACCGAAAGACGATAATTGCTAAGGCAGAAATTCCACCTATACTGAATCTTTTAACACTTCGGCTGACCGAAATAGGCGAGGGGCAAGCGGGCCCAATGTCAATCAACCTCGGAAGCCAGTGTTGGGAAGGGGGAGAATCGCCCCTGAAAGAGAAGCTGGATAAGATTTATTCCTTTAAAAGGGACAAAATCCACAAGATATTTAAGGACGCCCTAAGAAACGTTCTACAATTGCCAGAATAAAAAATACCGCAATAAACGAATATGACCGGCGACCCTAAATATTGCCCCTATCACAGAATGATAGATTATGCTATTAAGGACTGTTTTGTCTTTTAAAGATTGGGTCGAAAAACAATACAAGACAGAAGAGATAGAACTGTCTAAAGGCGTGTTAGCAAATAATCAAGCTGCGACCGCCAATTTCAGACAAATAGAGACCGAAACCTTTCGGGAACTTGCTGCTCTTAGTCGTCTGCTCTTCTCTGAAAGGAGCGGACCAAGGCAGCAAGCCAAAAGCCCAATGAGCAACATTACCGATAAGAAGGAAGTAGACGGGTACGCAATCTATACGATCTACATAGTGGAGCCCAGAGGAACAAGTCTTCCTACGCCTCATAGCCATGCCAATGACGTGGTTGTTTCTACCCAACACCGGCTCGGTCCAGATGATGAAAAGCCCGCTTAGGCCATTAAGCAAAAGGAGCCCGTGGTTCCTGCAGAATCGAGCTCGGGCAATAAGGACCCGGTTGTCATACCTGAAACTATATAACAAGCATTATTGCAATGGCTTCAAAAGCAGCTTCAGGACAGGGACGAGAAGATGGTCAAGGTCCGTTCCAAAGTCGACGAGCTGGCAAACGTTGTAGCAGATCTCACGACTCAAGTCGCCCGATTGCAATTACAACAAAATCAAAATTTGGTTCACGAGCCAGGGATTGATATCCTGAAACAGCTAACCAATACTCTCCCCAGCCCAAGAGCGGAACATCTTTGCGAAAAACGGCCGCAATCATCCTCCGGTCCCACCGATACGTACACTGAACGAGATAAGCGGACATCAGATGAACCAAAGACCGATCGACATCGATGACCAACATCAGGAAAGATACCGACTCTAATGGAGAGAAGGAAGAAAATATACTCCTTTAGAAGGGACAAAGTCCGCAAAATATTCAAGGATGCTTTAAATCGCGGTCTGCAGTTGCCCATTCCAAAGAGATCACATGGAGCAAATATGACTGAGAATCCCATGTACTGCCCATATCATAGGGTGGTGAGTCATACTATCGAGAACTGTTGTGTGTTTAAAAACTGAGTGGGGGACCAATACAAAGTTGAGAAAACCGCACCGTCCTCTGATGGGCTGGCAAACCACAAAGTTACGGTCATCAATCCAGTTTTGCCAAAATCAAAGCGCGAGAAGCTTGAATAAGCGCGCCACAATTGACCCCTACGTCGTTAAACCGGGAGTAAAAAACTGTGTAAACAAATAAACAAAAAGCCGAAATGATGGGGCAACCGCAAATAAATAGCCAAAATGATAGGGCAATCGCGACCTTCGCGATAAGAAAAACTGAAATGATGTGTATATAAATAAGTATTTCAACCCCCTCCAAAGAAGAATGATAAGTCGTTCCTGAAACCATATTTCAGTGTTAGCGATGGAGACGCCAACAAAATTTCAAATTCCCGAATATCCCAACGATGAATGATGAGTCACTCCTGGTACCGTTCCAGTGTTAGCGATGCAGACGCTAACAAAATTCCGAATCCCCCAAATTCTCCAAGCCCTACAGCTAGTCCCTAAATTGACTACCGTATACAACCCACGGGCTCAAATAATTCCCATCACCTATGCCCCACCGTAATCACCAGCCCCGCGGCCGGTTTTCTCACTTGGAATTATGCTCCGTTTAGGAAGACCTACTCATGTATCCTCACGATACATGAGGAGAACAAAACTTATGAGATCCTCCCGACTCGTAATAAAACACTTTCATGGGATCTTTTCGACTCACAAAGGAAAAACACACATTGGGGTTCTCACGACTCCTAAAGAGAAAATACACCTACAAGATCCTTTCGATTCGTAGGGAGAAAATACTTTTATGAGACCCTTACGGCTCATAAAATTGAAAAGTCCAAGATGACAGGAACCTAAACCTATCTCTTAAGCCATCGTTATCCAACGGACAAAGGCAAATGATGATTCGCTCATGGTACCATATTCTAGTATAGCGATGCTGATGTCAAACCAAACCCAACATCCTCAAATCCTCTCAAGACAAATGATGATTCGCTCCTGATACCATATTCCAGTGTAGCGACGCTGATACCAACCCAAATTCCAAGTTCTCCACGGCAAATGATGATTCGCTTCTCGTACCATATTCCGGTGTAGCGATATTGATGCCAAACAAAAATATAAATTCTAAGTCTCAGGCTCAAAAGCCCCGCTAGACGGATAAGAAACTCCCGAATCAAATCAAATTAAATCAACAAGTCAACCAACGACCTCTCCGTCAAAATCAAACCCCCTCTCAGAATCAAATCAACCAACAATCTCTGTGTCAGAATCATGCTCTGCCTTAGAATATATGCCTCGCGTCGGAATCATGCTTAGCCTCGGAGTATCTACCTTCCCCGTAGGAATTATGCTTCGCCTTGGAATCAACCTCCTTGTCGGAATCATACTTCGTTTCAGAATGTGCCCCGTGTAGGAATCATGCTTCGCCTTGTAGAATCTACATTTCCTGTCGGCATAATGCTTCGTTTTGGAATTAACCTCTTCATCGGAACTATATTTCGTTCGGAATGTCTACCCTGTGCCGGAATTACGCTTCGTCTCAGGATTTACCTGACCCGTGTCAGAATTATGTTTCGTTCCGGAACCCTGCGTAGGAATTATGTTTCGTCTCAGAATATAGCCGTCCCATGTCGGAATTATGCTCCATCCCGGAATCCTGCGCCGAAATTACGCTTCGTCTAAGGATAAATCTGTCGCGTGTCGAAATTATGTTTCGTCCCGGAACCCTGTATCGGAATTATGTTTCGTCTCAGAATATGCCCGGCCCATGTCGAAATTATGCCTCGTTACGGAATCCTGAGTCGGAAGTATGTTTCGTCTCAGAATACACTTGTCTCGTGTCGGAATCATGCTCCGCATCCTGGAATCATGCTCCGCTCCCGGAATCGTGCTCCGCTCCCTGGAACTATGCTTCCCACCCTTGGAACTATGCTCCACCCCTGGAATTATGCTTCGCGCATCGGAATTAAGCTCTCCACGAAAGAAAATCCATCAATTTGGTGCATATAGCTCATATACACAATGTGTATTCATTGACGTAAGGCATTTTGTTGGGGTCAAAATTTACACCCAATTGACCAAAAGTCAATGTCAAAGTCGAACCGCGAATAAGTAGGCCCAAACTCGAAACGAAATCAAGCGGGCACAAGTCCGATCCAGCCAAGCGGGCTCAAGTCCAGACCAAGTAGACTCATGACCAAGTCGAGGCCAAACATGAAGAGGCCGGCCTTCCCATGCCAAGAAGAAAATTATGTAATAAATAACTTTAATATAATTTTTATGAATAAATGCAAGAAAAATGGGCATAAAACCAAATTTATATAAAACTCATGGCTCATGTGCAAAAAGAAATAAGCACATGAGACATGGGATGGGCAAAACACCATTTTGTAAAGCCTAAGGGGGTATGTGTAAATTTATAAGCCTATATAAGGCAACATTATGAAAAAATGAAACATAATTGATTCCACTAAAAAATTCTAGGGTTTGTGCCCCCTTCTTCAAGGTTCAAAACATTTTTCTCCTTTCTTTTTTTGAATTAAATCAAGAGTTCAACTCTTGTTTTCTCAAAAGAAAATAGTTTTCCACCATAAAACCATTGAAGGGAAGTCCAAATATTCCATCAAATTCCTGGAAGGGAAGATTTTAAATCTCACCACTTTTTTTCTCCAAGATCTCAAAAAAGAGGAGGAAGAAGGAGACTCACCTCTAAAAGCCCCATCTTGGGGTGGATCTAAGGCTCAAAGAGAAGAAAGAGGCCCCCCTTATCATCCAAGACATGGATCTTGAAGTTTCAAGAGACCTTTTTTGGTTTTCTTTTCAAATAAAATTGTTTTAGGCGTTTAACTCCATATAAAAATCTTTTAGGAGTTTAACTCTAAATAAAATTGTTTTGGGAGTTTAACTCCAAAACAAAATCAAAGGAGTTTAATCTAAAAACAATCCACGCAACCCTGAGCCCGCGCCCGCGTGCGTGCCGCGCGCACCCGGGCTCCCGCTGCGCGCTTGCGCTTCACCTCCACACTCGTTCAAAAAAAAAAATAACAATAAAAAATAAAATAAAAATAGAGGTTTCTTTGAAATAAAAAAAATCTCGTCACAAATAGAATAAAGAAAAAAATTGAATTGAACACGCCATTCTGCATTACTTTCAAACACCAACACCTCATATTGAGTTCGCATGACTAGTTTGACCCGTCAATCGGAGGTTTATTTGCTCCAAAAGCGAGAAGTAATTAACGACAGCTTTGTCCGCCGCTGCCGAAGATTTGGATCCTCACAGTTAATAAACTCCAACCTACCCTAAGCAGGGAGAATCTGTACATGTCTGACAAGCGCGTACATTCCCATCTCAATGGGATGACGAAAAACACTCTACAGTCTCTTAATAATATATTTGATAATTTAAAGAGGACTGGAGAACAAAATCTGCGACGAATAAAATGAAAACAAATGCAGATTCTGATTACCTAATTCAACCAAAAAAATTCTACAAATGCATATTTATGACTTCAAGAATTACATTTTAATGTAATCTCAACATTGACCGTTTCTATAGGTAGCAGACTATCCATCAACCTTTCAACATTTTTCCCTTAAAAACCCTTCAAAATCAAATTTCAACTGTCTAAGAAAGTTTATAAGATCTAATAGAACCTGTAATGTTCTAGGATTGTCATATTGTTTCAGGACACAGATTGAATTATATCTACCAGAGTCATGTGTAGAACAGAGAGCCCCCAACATTTTCCAGACTAAGCGGGCCAAAAATGGATGAGGATGACTTATACAGGTAATTATCAGCCAGCTTCCTATCAAAATCAGCACGGTCCTCAGCATATGATACGTACCAATTTCACCTACTGATCCTACTATGAGAATTTACTCGAGCGTGGGGCGATAAAAGGGATGATTGAAATTGTCAACGAGTTACTGCAAAATAATGATGTACTTGAAAATTGTAAGGGTAGAGTTACTCACCTGGTTTGCACCAGCTGTCATCATCACGGACGACTTGGTCAATTTATTTTCCCGGCTTAACCGCAAACAATATAGTGTAAGTGCATAGCGATGATATAGACAGACCTGGTTTTTGCCATAGCATACTGTTTATCTGGCAATCATCAATTGATACAAAATACACAGAATTTGTATAGTTAAATCAGTTGGAGATGGTTTACATACTTGGATTTAGTTTCAGTGGCAGTCTGTATTCTACAGTTATGGTTTAAGAAATAGTGGGGATTTACATTGGTTTTGGTTTGAGTTTTATTAATTTTTCTTTTTACTATATTTAATCTGCATTTATAGATTATCAGGTCCAGGACATGAAGGTTTTCATTGAACATCAAAAATACTGTAAGTATCCATTACAAATGAACAAATTTTGCACACACTACAAATGGAAAAAATTTCGCATCTACTACTACGGTAAAACTGAAATATGCAAAAAAATGTTGGCTTCCAATGCATAATGCACATATACCTTCTCAATCAATGCCTGTCAGAGTTCAGGAATACCTTAATCGGCACCATATCGACTAATGGAAGGTTACCACACAAGTTCTTTGACTTTATTCAATGCTTGCTCAGGTGGCTGCCAATACACCACACCCTGCACTAATTGCATGTATCAGCAAGGTGATCGCGATGGAGGTTTACAAGAGCACTTTCACTATCTCTTCTCTCTAAACAATCTAAAGCCAGGTACATACTTTTCAAGCTATTTTTTGTCCTCATCCCCAGAAAATTAGACTCCACCCCTAGCTTTCAAGTAAATTTTCTTTTGGCCCCTCAACATTAATGAATGGTGATTTGGGATGGAAAAATTTAGCTTTCGCCCCTAATGCTTTTCAAGCTATTTTTTCCCTCATCCCCAGAAAATTAGACTCCACCCTCTAGCTTTCAAGTAAATTTGCTTTTGGCCCCTCGGCATTAATGAATGGTGATTTGTGATGGAAAAATTTAGCTTTCACCCCTATGTTTTTGTAATGCCCCAATTTCCGGAATACGGAAATATGGGCTGAAACCGCCAATACTCCTAAACAAGGGGAAATCGTCTTATCATAGTTACACCTAAGGCTCTAACTAAACATGTGTGGTAATATCCAAGATATAATACTAGCATTATGCTGTATAAATAACAAATAACACCGATGAATCCATAAAATAAAGATAGAGTCGATAAAAGATCCAAATAACAAATAGTTCCGAATAAACGAAATACAAGATCCAAAAAAAAGATACATTATTTCTATCGTCCCGCGAGGGCGCACATTCTAATAGAAACTAAAATAAAATAGAAATAAACCTACAAATACTACTAATCTTCAGCAAACTCCTGATAGTCACTCTGTCCTGCCATGCCTGTGTATCAGTCACTAAATCTGAGATGGCAAGTCCTAAGGATGTCAGAACATCCCAATAAGTACTCAATCATAATAGTGTGGGTATGTGTGATAGCATGAATATGTGAGTGTAAAAAGTCCGTGTGCACAAGTAGATATAGATATGACAGTAATATAAAGTAAGCATGTAAACAGGTCAAGTCGGTCAAGTCATATCCTAGTTGATCACTAAAAGGATAATCTATCCTATCGTGAGTTCGTGTGTTATGTCAATCTCTGCAGGAGTATTCCTAATCCAAGAGTAGGACTCCAGGAACTAGGAAATACGTGAACAATTGTGGATAGAACAAGCGACGGATATAGCCCGGTACGAGCTGTAGTAACAAGCGACCGATATAGCCCGGTACGAGCTGCCGGCATGGGGACTCCTGAGATCATGTTGAACGAATGCGCACTCAAACTATCCCAACACCCCGCGCATTTATAACTAACATGGCAGTGAACCCGACCACTAAATAAAATGCTGACTGGACTGAAACTTGTAATATCATGTTAACGATATGGAATAGAAACTTACAAGCAGGAATAAATGGGGTCATGGCATGTAACTCAACATTCTAATAGTGATCTCGTTTTAATACAAGGAAACAGTAATCGTGAATAGGCATGTCATGTTAAGCAAGTGATGTTAAATAAATAGTCTCAAGTAGCATGTCAAGTACAGCCGATATAATATGATAATATCAATAATATAAACAAGAATCTACATAAATTTGCGAACACCTCCATTTAATATCCAGATTTATTATTGGAAAGAATAATAAACTAAAATATGGTTTTAAAAAGTTAATATGATTAATTGGTGCTCTAGGAGTCCTAGGATTTCACCGAGGTACACAATAAATTATGTGATTAATATCATCTAAACAATACCATACTATATGAAATACAATAATATGTATCTGATTATATTTAAAATAAATACTAATAAAACGAATATAATTATGTACTCTTAATTACTATCGGTGACTAATATGTATAATATGATTACTATAATACGATCATACCTAATACTATTATTAATTAACATAAACAGAATATGAGACTTTTAATATTAATGTACTATAATCTAATAATGTGTTAAACAATTCGCCGATATTGCATCGACCAAAGGAAAAAAGCAAGAGTACTTGCCTTGATACGGTTAAATACGACGATGCGAAACGCAAACCAAACTCTATCGCTCGGCTAGAGAATCTCGATTCAGGTTGCTCGCTGTTCTGGGGTTGGGTACGGTTAGTGATGGATGCTCGACAACTTTTACAGAAATAAGGAGATTTAAGAGATGAATATAGGTTTAGAATTATTTATATATATGGTGGATAGAGAGAAAAGGGGGGAGAAAAATATTCTGATTGGGAAGAGAGATTCCACTTGGAGAGAGAGATTAAGATTAGGTAAAATATAGTGTATTATTTATATATTGGTTAGGGTAAAATTGGTAGAAGAGAAAAGATTTGTCAAACTAGATAGAACAATATATCATAAAACGCCCACAGGAACTATTTGTTAAACATTTTAAAAGATCTCCTCAATTATTTATCATAACCAAAACAATTTACCATATATCTATGATTACAAAAATAGTGTAGACAATATATATATCGTATGTAAATTAATTAATATAAATATAAATTAGCATACCAATAAATATCTTAAACAAACTAGATAATCAATATATATATAGTTAAAATAGGTGTAGGGTTTGTTATTATATAGGATAATAGAAAATATTTATATAAACATATATAGGGTTTTAAATAGATATAATGTATATAAATTAGTTTAAATGTGTATGATTAAAATAGGTATAGATTTATTTGGGAAGATAAAATATATTTGGAGAGAGTATAAGAAAACATATACAGTAAAACCTCCGTATAGGAATACTCTATATAGGAATAACCTCCCTATAGTGATAAAAAGTCCCGGTCCCGACTCGGGACCAGTTATAAATAAGAATAACCTCCACAGTGTGATATTCCATACTTTTTCCAAGTCCCGCCTGTACTAATTTACCTCTATATAGTAATAAATTGGCATTAAATTTTAAATAATTTTTTATATATATAAAAAATACATAAAATTACTTGGCTATTACAATTGAACTTAAGATGACATAAATTACTTAACTACACAATTGAACTTAAGATGACATAAAGTACTTTGACTTGTTAATAAGTTTGAAGGTCTATATGAATTTTGAAGGTCTAAGAATTTTGACTTGTTAATAAGTTTGAAGGTCTATATGAATTTTGAAGGTCTAAGAATTTTGACTACTATTTTTTCAAAAAAAAATCTAATTTTTATATATAAAACTCTACTTAAGAATAACCCCCCTATAGTAATATTTTTCCCCGGTCCCAAGGATATTACTGTATAGAGGTTTTACTGTATAAGTTTAGGAAAATAATTCTCATAACCCCTAAAATTTTAATTTGAAAGATTTAAAATATGATTAAAAAATTATTAATAATATATCATGGTAGACAAAACATTATTATTAGATTTAGCAAAACAAAACTTTAAAAGTTAAATATCATATATTTAACTAATTTAGAGAACCATAATATACTAGTTTACATATCTAGTATTTAAAAATATATTAGATGCAAATTAAAATAAGATATTAATAAATTATCGAACAACCTTAAATGCTAAATATTTTTTGTTAAAACAACTATATTAATATTATCTATTTAGTTACGAAACTAATATTAAACAAATAAATATTATATGTATAGAAATTTAAGATATTAATCAAATAGTAAACAAACATAAATACTAATAATATATTTATTTAACAAACTTGGAAAACCATAACTATAACAAATTTAAAATAACCATAATAATATGTTCTATCTTAGTTAGAAAGTATTAAACTCCAACTTAAAATAATAATAATAATATAAAAAACCAATATATTCAAAAGAAAAAGAAAAAATTTACGATCAGACTAGGGGATTACTGTTTTAAGAAATTTGCATGTGGCCCCTTTTCTGTTTATAGATATAGGCAAAAAATTGGAAAATTAGTTTCGCCCCTTCCTTTTTGTTGCAATTTTTATTTGAACCCTTAACAATGTATCTTTTCACCTTTTCAAATTTATCTATTTATGGCTAAAAGACTAAAAAATATATTTCAGTTTCTTATATTTTTATTGATTAAATTTAAAGGCGTTATCTAAACCGATATACGTTTAGGGTTATATGAAATTGCGGTCAACAGTAGTAAACACGATATGGTTCACCGTGTCTCAAAAAGACAAGTCTGTTGAAAATTGTGACTTTTAGGTTTATTAGAGTGGTGCTCATCATTAGATTTACGTGATGCGATCGCGGTCATGAGGTTGTTAATGATCTTACGTCATTTTTGCCTATATTTTGTATGGTTATTGAAATAAATCAATGCGACGGAATCAGCATACTTTACGATTTTGTTTTGCTAAAGTGAAATAGATAACTTACTTCCGATAAATATATAGATAACTTAATTATTACTCAAAATACATTTTCAAAGTTAATTATTTTTATTCAAACACAATATCCATATAGATCGTAGCATTTTATTTCCCATTAATTGTTATAAAATATTCCACATTTAAGTCAATAAACTTTCTATATCATACAACTTTCTTTTATACAAATTATTTAAATTCATTGTAAATCATAAAAAATAACAAAACATAATCTTCCCAGCATTTTCCATGGACCACGGCATTTTCCATGGACAGCTACGCACCATTAGATTCAAGCTATTTTTTGTCCTTTTCTTAGCATGGAAAATTGAGGGCAAAGCAAAATTAGATTCAAGCTAATTTTTGTCTTTTTCTTAGAATGGAAAATGGAAGGCAAAGGCAAAATTTTCCTTCATATTTACTTCTAAGGAAATTTTAATTCAAACCCTGATGCTTTAACTTTTGGGACACGTGCAATGTGAAAAAAATGATAGGCGAAAATACTATTTTAATAAGCAACTGCAACGTCAAAAAATATGTATAGTTGGCGTCTGATACATGAAACATTAATAGAGATATACACATCTCCAGTAACATGATGCAAGTGCATCCAATTCCAAGAAATGTTTACGGTCTGGTGCAAAAAAAACCAAGAAATGTAGCACTAACATGCTTGGTATATTATAATTCTTCATGGAAATACATATGCACAACAGATTTAGACATTGGTTATGACGCCAGTGACAATAGACGGCACGAAGGGGACACTTGGTGATGAGCAGTGTTGGCGGTTGACGGTTGAGCGATGGCAATGATAAGATGGCAGCGGTCGCCGACAGCAAGCGGCCGACGACGACTGATGACGGCGGCAATTGGTTGTGACGACCGATGAGCCGAGGAGGGCTGGTAGCGGCCGGCAATAGTTTGTTAGACAAGAAAATTTCGTGAAATCAGATAGTAACCAATTTGAGTGGGAATAAAAATTACCATAATTTGCAGGCAAAATTTCTAATATTATTATTTGCGTCAAAATCAAGCATGGGAATGTTTCGTAAAAAGTTTAGGAATCTCTTTTAGATTACCATGTATTAAGCGCCATAGAATAATTGATAATATTTATACTAAATTGTTCAAACAGAGATCATCAAATATCAGCAATTAATTCACCTTCTTTGAAAAATTGTCCTCATGCTTGCACGGGGTACATGCTAGTATACTCCTAAACAGAAACCTTACGACAACTTTACCTTCATAATATATAAACGGCCATACAGATTTTCTTCACAAGAATCAAAGAACGATACAAAAACATGGCACAATGCACCATGAACTTCAAATCAAATCAAGGTTGTAGATCATGTAAGTATTTTGTGATTATATTAACTTATGAAACAACAAGCCTTTAATCTTTATACCAGTTTTTTTAGGGTTGGTTATATGAATCGGTTTCTTTCATTATGCTCTCTCCTATAGTAAGAGGCATCTCTGATCTCACTGGTTAAATTGACCATTAATACATTATATCCATGTTGAAAACATTCTTAAAAAGGGGGGGGGGGGTTTTGAATAAGGCTTTATGACAAACTCGGCGTGATTTGTAATAATTTAAAAATTAAGTAGCGATATATAAAACCAGAGTTTAAAATACAAATATTATCACAACACAGATTTACAAAAACAACACAGAATCACAGAAAAAACTGACACAGAAAATTATTATCGAGATGCACCAACACTGTAGTTAATCCCCGTCCGAGAACTCCAGCTCAAAATTCAACTTCACTAACCAGCGACTCTTTTACGGGTTGAAAAACCCAGATCTTTTACCATATTCAAATTTTAGAACCTTTACACTTGCAGGCGATGAACACCTAGTCTTTTTACCAAATACTCAAATCCGAAACTTTTTACATTTGCAGGTGGTGAACTAGAATTTTTCCAAGGCGTAAGTCCGAAAGCTTTACAATGTGAAGATCTTAGACTTTTCTTCACTAGGTAGTACAAAATAAGATTTTTACAAATCTTTACAAACTAACTTCAACAATCCTAACTATCTCAAAAGATAAATCAAATTTTTGATTCAAGAAGATGAAAGATTGCATTTTGGAGATTGACACAAATTTAAAAACAAATCGAAAAAGTTTTTCAAGATTAAACAAGTTTTAAAAACAATCGTTTCTTCGAAATTTCTAGAGATCTTTCAACAACAACAACTGAGCCTTTTATCACAAGCATATGGCGTAGGCTATATGAACCAACATGAGAATCACGCCGGGTCCAGCACATGAATCCTCCGCCTCCACTCACTCCTATCGAACAATATACTTTCATTGAGTCATTTGACAACCATATCGTTTCGTATCACCTCCATCCATGTTATCTTCGGTCTCCCTTTTGCCCTTTTGCCATTGCCTATATCGAGAGTATCTATTCGTCAAACCGGTGCTTCCATAGGTCTGCGTCGCACATGACCAAACCATCTTAGCCGGTTTTCCCGCATCTCTCCTCCACAGGTGCTACACCAACTTTTGCACGAATATCCTCATTTCACACATTATCTTTTCTAGTGTTACCGCACATCCAACGAAGCATGCGTATCTCCGTTACGTGCATCTTCTGTGTATGATACTTCTTAGGAGCCCAGCATTCTGTACCATATAATAAGGCAGGCCGAATAGTGCTCCGATAAAACTTCCCTTTCAATTTTAACGGAAAGTTACGATCACACAAAATCCCTGTTGCACTCCTCCATTTCAACCAACCAGTTTGGATCCTTTGATTAACATCACTATCGATCTCTCCATTCTTTTGGATGAGGAACCTAAATATCTAAACTGGTCGCTCGGTGATATCTCTTGCTCTTCCAATATTATACCAATATGGTTTTGACTTCTCTGGTTACTAAATTTGCAATGCATATATGCTGTCTTGGACCTGCTCAATCTGAATCCCTGAGATTCCAATGTTTGCCTCCATAATTCCAATTTGGCATTAATCCCTGCTTTCGTCTCATTTACCAGAACAATATTATCAGCGAATAGCATACACCAAGGTACATCATCTTGGATAGTTCTATAAGCTCATCCATCACGATGGTAAACAGGAATGGACTTAATGCAGATCCTTGATGTAAACCAATTGTAATCGAAAAATCACTCGTTAAGCCGCCGCAAGTTCTGACATTTGCCACTACTCCATCGTACATATCCTTGATTATGTCAATATACTTGACGGGGACCCCCTTCTTCATCATTGCCTCCCATAATACCTCTCTACGTACCTTGTCGTACGCTTTTTCTAAATCAATAAATATCATATGCAAATCTCTTCTCCTCTCTCGAAAACGCTCAACAAGTTGACGAAGCAAATGAATAGCCTCTGTCGTCGATCGTCCAGGCATGAACCCAAACTGGTTCTCTGATATCTTAATATCATTTCTTAGCCTGTGTTCAATCACTCTCTCCCAAAGTTTCATGGTGTGACACATAAGTTTTATTCCACGGTAGTTTGAGCAATTTTGAATGTCACCCTTATTCTTGTAGATAGGTACAAGGATACTTTTCCTCCATTCATTTGGCATCTTTTTTGTCTGCCAAATCTTATTAAACAGATCTGTCAGCCATTTAACGCCTATTTCTCCTAAGCATCTCCAAATCTCGATAGGAATCCCGTCAGGACCAACCGCTTTTCTTAAACTCATTCTGTTCAAAACTTCTTTAATCTCGGGTAGTCTTATTTTACGCATGAAATCACGGTTTATATCTTGAGATTGAATGATAAGTCCATCCAAATTCTTAGTAAAGCTCTCATTGAACAATTTGTCAAAATAATCTCTCCATCTTTTCTTGATATCCTCATCTCGAACTAAAGCCTTCTGATTTTCATTTTTGACACACTTCACCACATCCAAGTCTCTAGTCTTCCTTTCCCGCATCCGAGCAATCCGGTATATATCATTTTCAGCCTCTTTAGTGTCTAATTTCTCGTACACCTCCTTGTAGACCTTAGATTTGGCTTCCCGAACAGCTTTCTTAACTTCCTTTTTAGCCATTTTATACTTCTCAAATCTCTCCACATCTCTACTTTTCTTCAAATCTTTATAAGATTTCCTTTTAATTTTAATAGCAGCCTTTACTTCTTCATTCCACCATGATGTGTCTTTAGATGGTGGAGCACCACCTCTCGACTCACCAAGTAGATCTCTAACTACCTTCTTGATACAACTAGTCATTTTGTTCCATGTTCTGTCTGAATCATCTTCCGACTGTCAATCCGCTTCTTGGACTACACGATCTATAAAAGCCTTTTGGTTACCTTCTTTTAATCGCCACCATTTAATTCTAAGCTCTACCTTACGTCTAATCTTCCTAGGTCCTCTTCTAAATCGAAAATCTAAAACTAAAAGTCTATGTTGAGTGGTTACACTCTCACCTGGCACTACCTTACAATCGATACAACAAGCTCTATCTATTCTTCTCGTCAGAAAAAGTCTATTTGACTAGCACTTGATCCGCTCTTAAAAGTGATAAGGTGGGACTCCCTTTTTCTAAACCAGGTGTTTGCTAAGATCAAGTCATAAGATAAGGCAAAATCTAGAATCGAGTCGTCTACTTTATTCCTTTGTCCAAAATCAAAACCTCCATGGATAGTATCAAACCCACTACGACTAGTACCTACATGTCCATTAAGATCACCACCAATAAATATCTTCTCTCCACTAGGTATACTTTGCACCATCTCGTCTAAATCCTCCCAGAATAGACGCTTACTGGCGCCATCAAGACTTATTTGTGATGCATAAGCACTAATAACATTAAGGATCTCTCCACCTAGAATAACCTTAACCAGTAAAATTCTATTACCTTTTCTCCTAATCTCAACTACATTCTCAAGCAACCATCTATCTATGATTATGCCTACCCCATTACGATTTTTATCTCTACCCATATACCAAAGCTTATAACCCCAAGGCTCTATGACTCTACTCTTTTTACCTACCCACTTAGTTTCTTGCAAACACATAATACCAACTCTCCTCCTAATCATAACATCCACTAATTCTAGAGATCTTTCTTTTCTAAAAAAATAGAAAAGTCTAAAGACGCTAAAAAGATCTTCTCTCTGAAAAAAATAGTGAAGAACTTGAGAGCAAAGAGAGGAAGAGTTTTCACCAAAAACTTGATAATAAAAACGTTAAAGAAAAAATGGGTGAGAAACTTGAAAAAAACGAGTTCTATTTATCGAAATATGAAAATGGGTGGTTGGGACAGTTATTATAACTGCCCCAAAAAGATAGGACAGTTAGTGACCTTTTTTGCCGTTATAATTTGAAAAATCTCGTCAAAATTTAAAATTTGAAAATTTGAAAACTGTTATAGACGTCTATCATAGACGTCCTAAAGACATCTATCATAGACGTCTATTTTTCTGACATTTCAAAAACAAGCATTTGTTTTGAAAATGAAATTTGGAAATGAAATTTTGGTTTTTGTGAATTGAATTAAAGTAGAATAGAAAACTTGATTCTACCCGTTTGAGATCGACTCGACTCTAGACTCAAATAAAATGGAAAAATCTAGAATATTTCGATGTGCGACTTCTCCGTTATATCCTTTAAATGTGCATTGAGATCTTCCATGTCTTATCGATCTTTGTCAATGTTACTTTTGAGTTTCTTATGTTTGAATAACTCCAGTTGTATAGCAGTTTGACTCGTCTGACATTGTTGGTAACATATAATATATTTGAAATATAGTTTTGTAAAATAATCAAAACATAAAGAGATTCATAAGTCAACAATCTCCCTTTTTTCGATATTTTACAAAACCTAATTAATAATATTTAAGATATACATAATTTCAAAATATATATAATTTTTAAAGATATATATTCAAATGCTCCCCTTGAATATATGAACATTATTTCTTCCCCTTTTTTGAAATATCAAAAGGTTAAAAGTACGGAGGAGGAATTAAAAAAAATGAGATAGCAAATAAATAGTAGATATATAATTAAACAATCATACTAAAGTAATAATACAAATACAATAATTAAAATAAACAATTTCTTTATCTATATTTTCTAATATCACCTAGTAATTACTTCTTTATTAATTTCTCCTATTATTAAATTCTTATGATGATTTTTGTTGAATTGTTAATCCATTGGAAAACAAGTATCAACTATTTTCTCTAGTTCCAATTTATTGGTTTCAACATCTTTGTTTATTAATAAATTATCTAAACCTTTTAACATGTTAGAATCATTATTGTCTTTTAAATTATTATGATTAATAGAGTTAATATCATTAAATTGATCATATCTACTTTCTTGATTTAAAGTTTGTTTGGGTTGAATATTGTTAAACTTAGAAACCTATACTATTTTTGATTCATTTAGGTCAGCCTTACGAGTAAAGTAATATTTGTATGTTGATTTGTTTTTAATATTACGATATTGTGAAATATGCCATAAAGTGTAACAATAGTCACACGTGGAGTGGGCATATTTATTATCATATTTATAATAATACTTATGTCTAAAAGGTTTGGTTTTAGGGCCTAATTCTGAATATTTGTCGTGACCTATACCTTTTTTCTTATAATATTTTATAAATTGTCTTAATATAATATCTAAGTTATCTTTACTTTTGGTAAAATTTATTTTATCGTTTAATTCTACTTTTCTTTTAAGATCAAATATTTCAAAATTTAATGTATTATTTATTTTAACTAACTTTTCTTTAGTTAATGTTATGGATTTTATTTTATCATTTAAATTTTCATTTTCTATTTTAATCTCCTTTAATTCTTCTTGAGTTAATATTTCTAAGTTATTTCTACCAGATAATTTTGACTTTAAATTCTTATATTTAGAATTTACTTTTTCATAATTGGCTTTAAGATAATGACAAAGATTTATTAAATTTACTTTACCAAGAGATTCTATGTCAAAGGCATCGTCAATTACCTATTCGACTTGTGCCATGAAGCACACGTTAGCGATTTTTCCGTCTTCCGAGTCGCTGGAATCTGTATCGTCCCAAATAACTTGAAATGAACACTTTTCTGATTTTGTTTACTTCCACTTATCCTTATTGAGAGCAGGACACTCCAACTTGACATGACCTTCTTTATTGCATTCAAAACAACGAAGAATTTCATTGAATTAAAACCTTTATTAAATTTATACGTACCTTTTTCGAAGAGAATTTTATGAACTTCAAATACTTCCTGAAGCATTTTGCAATGTCGGCCATTTCTTCATCATCGCTTTCTTTATCATTAGATATTTTCTTAGGCTTAGACTTACTGGTAGAAGCCTTAAGCGCGATATTTTTCCTTTGAGTGTCCTTTTAGTTGAGATCCCCTAGTTGTATTTCGTACGTTTTCAACATGCCTATTCAACGTTGTCATATTATTAGCTTTTTCGATGGCAGTGATCTTGGGTTGCCAAGAGATCGTTAGATATCTCAGTAACTTATAACACTTTTCTTTCTTATCGAATTTCTTTCCTAGATTGAAAAGCTCTGTAATAAAATTGTTGAACCTAGAATACATAGAGTCGATGGTCTCATCGTCTCTCATTTAGAATGTCTCATACTCGTGCATGAGACGGTTGATCTTACTCTTTTTAACTTGACTAGTTTCTTCATGGACAGTCTGGATACTAGTCCAAATCTCATTTATCGTTTGACACAGAAATTTTATTGAATTCTTCAGAATGAAGTACATTCATTGCCTTGACATTCAATGTCATCGATCTCTTGTTGGCATCAGATAAAGGATTCGTGGTAGGGATGACAAAGGATTTTTCTACGATTTCTAAGATTTCTAGATTTATACACTGAGGGAAAACTCTAATCTTGGTTTTCCAGAATTGATAGTTAATACCATTGAAAAGAGGAGGACGATTAGTAGATTGTGATTCCATATGATTTGCCATAGAATCAGAAACTTAAGAGGTTAATTTTACAGAGTAAGCTCTCTCTGATATCAATTGAAAACAGTCTTAGAAGGGGGTGAATAAGGGTTTATGACAAACTCGGCGTGATTTGTAATAATTCAAAAATTATACGCGGAATATAAAGTCAGAGTCTAAAGTACAAATACTATCACAACACAGATTCAATAAAACAATATAGAGTCACAGAAAAAGTAAATGGACACAGAGAATTATTATCGAGATTCACCAACTCTGTGGTTAATCCCCGATTGAGAACTCGTGCTCAGGATTCAATTTTACTAATCAGTGACTTCTTCACGGATGGAGAAACCCAGATATTTTATCAGGCTCAGATCTTAAAACCTTTACACTTTCAGATAGTGAACACCTAGACTTTTAGCAAAAGCTCAAGTCCGAAACATTTTACACTTGCAGGTGGTGAACACCTAGACTTTTTCCAAGACGCAAGTCCGAAATCTTTACAATGTGAAGATCTTAGACCTTTCTTCACTAAGTCGTACAAAGTAAGATTTTTACAAATCTTTACAAACCAACTTCAACAATCCTAACGATCTCAAAAGATAAATCAAAATTTCGATTCAAGAAGATAAGAAATTGTATTTTGGAGATTGAAAAAAGTTTAAAAACAAATCGAAGAAGTTTTTCAAGATTAAATAAGTTTTAAAAACAATCGATTTTTCGAAACTTTTAGAGATTTTTTTTTCTAAAAGAATAGAAAAGTCTAAAGACGCTAGAAAGATCTCTGTGAAAAAATAGTTAAGAACTTAAAAGCAAAGAAAGAAAGAGTTTTCTCCAAAAACTTGATAATAAAAACGTTAAGGAAAAAATTTGAGAAACTTGAGAAAAATGAATCATATTTATAGAAATATGAAAATGGACGGTTGGGGCAGTTATTACAACTGTCCAAAAAAGATAGGACAGTTAGTGACCGTTTTTAGCCGTTGGAATTTCAAAAATCTCACCCAAATTTAAATTTTGAAAAATTGAAAACTGCTATAAACGTCCATCATAGATGTCCTAGGGACATCTATCATAATCGTCTATTTTTCTGAAATTTCAGAAACATGTCTTTGTTTTGGAAATGAAATTTTGGTTTTTGTTAATTGAATTGAAGTACGATAGAAAACTTGATTCTAACCGTTTGATATCGACCCGACTCTAGACTCAAATAAAATAGAAAAGTCTTGAATATTTTCAATGTGTGACTTTTCCGTTATATCTTTTGAATGTGCATTGAGATCTTCCGAATCATGCCGATCTTTGCCAATATTACTTTTGAGTTGTCAATAATAATGTTGATTGTCTTTATACTTGAATAACTCCAGTTGTGTATCACTTTAACTCATCTGACATTGTTAGTAACATATATGTGAAAAATAGTTTTGTAAAATAATCTAAACATTAAGAGATTCATAGGTCAACACCTGTCCATGTCTGTTTAGGTCCATGGAGTCTACCCAGGGCCTCTAAATCACAATTAACTACAACTTTCTCACTCCTTTGAACCAGAGCATCTATTGGTTTGTGTTCCATATATCCAAACCATCTCAATTTAGCTTATAAAAGTAGTAGTTTATTTCAAAGGATGCATTTACAAACACAACAATTACTCACTAAGGGCATATATACTTATTCTCTAAAAGACTCAAAACCAAGATTTAATAGGCATACACCAACCATAGGATCAAAAAGGAAAAATTGGAAAAGTTCAAGAAACATGTTTCAAGTTGCCAAGGCTAAAAGTCTAAGAGAGAATTTTAATCATTTAATGCAGCCTATATGAAGCCTCCTCTTCTCTGGTCTTACTCTCCAACATTTTAATGAGAAAATAACGTCTCAAGTCGTTATGCCTATTGCTTTTAAACGAGAAGCATCTTAATTATATTAAATTAGTGCCTATATCAAAGTTTCCATTGGTTGACAATTTATACATCTTCTACACTTTAAGATCATAAGGCACAAAGTATGCCCCAAATTTGCAAAAAAATATCTTTGATATAGCTTGTTCCATGCAATACTCATCCATTCCCCTAAATAACTCGGGCTAGTTGGTCTTCTTCGATTCTCACAACCTACCAATTCTCATCCTCTTGAGAAGTTGCTAGGGCTATCGTATATCCTTATACAAAACCTAGATGCATGTGGGAGAATCTTTTGCACTTTATTTCAAAATTTCCATCTTTGTCCCATCTTTAATTATGGTTTTGGATTGAATTAAAATACAAACAAGGCAATATGTAGCATTTAAAGTATAGGTTGAGGACAATTATGGTATAACATGCAATGGACAACCACTAACCATGTAAGCCAGCTCTTGCTTTGGAACAAGATATATATACGTAGATTTTTTTAGTGTTGTTTTCTACCCTGGTGGGGCAAATGGTGATGTGAGGGTGTGTCATGGGTTTAAAAGATAAGAACAAGGTATCCTAACGGGCCCAGTAATGGTGTGACAGTGTGACATGGGTGTGACAGTGTGACATGGGTTATAAGAAGTTAGTTTTTTATTGTTATTTTGTGCTAAAAAAGAATAACGATAGGTAAAAAGAGCACAAGGTAAAATCTTTTAAGATTGAAGAAAAGGTAGAGCAAAATTAGGAAGATGACGAAAAAGTTGGTTTTCATGTAATTGCAGGAATTTTAGGGTTTTCTATTGTTCTTTTATTATTTTTATTAGAGTATTGAATTTTCCTTCTGGATATGAAATATTTTCAAACTCAATGGTTGTTTCTTTTGCTTAAAATTAAAGATTTCTTAATAGTTATATGGAATTGAATATGCAATCATTGCCCATTGCTTCTAATATGATTCTCAATTTCTCAACCTATTTTAAGATCAAATGTTATTGCTCGAAATTCTGCAGATAAATCATCCTTAGCTCCCATGCACCGCACGAGGTTACCCCTAGTTACTTCTAAATAAAAAGTATCTACCCATTTAGCACAATCTATATCGAATTTCAATGGTCCTCACAGCCTCTTCTCTTCTCTCCAAAATGAGAAGTATCTTATTCATTTTAAACAATAACATCTAATTTTGTTTTCTCTCCTACCTTTCAAAATTCCAGATCCCTTCGTTAATAGCCGATGGGATGTGTTTTGTTTCATTCATGGATTTCATGTGCCTTATGGATGAACACAGTTCCCATTGAGAACCGATCATCTACACTATTTTTCTTGACAATTCTCCTACGGAGGAGAATCTTGAGGAGGCCAGATTGTCATTTAGGATTAAGGAGAGGCCCTCTCTTCTTAACATTTTTCCTGTTATGAGATTGGCACCAATTAAGATATGGTTGAAGACATGTCGATGCCAATCATGAAACTTTGTCAAAGTATATGTATTCTTGCTTCATAGACAATCCCATTTAAATGGCAAAGGCTAAAATTATGTGCTATATCTGTACAAAACCATCTTAAACAATATTCAATATATCTTATATGCCCCCAATTTTTTTCCCTTAGACCAAATATTAACACAAATATTACATGGCTTAAATTACTGCCGCCGCTTTACCTTCCTCAGCAATGAAGATACATTCACTACTCCCTAATGTCAATTGCATTACTTATTGCAACTTATCTTTTGTCACTCATACTTAATAACTCTCTGTAGACTGTAATTTATCTAGAAAATTCAATCCTCTAAAAATAAAATAAAATAAGAACCTTAACTCAAAGAAAAATCCAAACCTGCGCCAAGGAGATCACATCATGAGCAGCTTCACGAATCAATCCCTGAATCTGCAACAAGAGATCAAACAAAAAGAACCCATTTGATAAATCCCCTAAATTAACACATCAAAGCATTAAAAATGGAAGAAAAAAAATAAGACCCAATTCGATTCAACCTGAACCATGACTGGGTCTCTGTCTTCAGAACTCTCTGAGCAAACTTAGCGCAGCTCCCCATCTCTCCCTCCTCCCAAAAATCAAAATCTACTGCAAATCGATAGAAGGAGAGAGATTAAATAGAGTATAAAGATAAAATAATTTTTTATTAGCAAGGAATGGAATAAAGAAAGTATCTAACAAATTTGTAGCAGATACATCAATAGAACCAACAAATTCAAAAGGGGCAACAAGGAAAATGCCTTCTTTTAGAATTAATGCAAAATTAAATAGAAGAAAATCTGTGTACAAAATTGTTTTAGGCTTATTTAAAAAATTAATAGGAAAAAAAAACTACCTTTTTCACTCAGCAGTAAGCAATATATAGGGCGGCTGGCTTCTTGCTTGAAATTTGGGATCATATAAGATGATGGGATTGGCTTTTCCCATATTGATAACCGGATGGGATGCATGATATGGACCCATCATACCTAAGTTTTCGTCGATACTATTATGACCAGAAGTCCTAGGATAATGTCGCCTAATCAACAAAATAAAAATTAGGAAAAATGATCCAATTGCCAAAATTGAGCATTCAAGATGTCCAACTCATCCATCATAAAAGACAAAAATAAGGAAATGAAAAGTCAACAAACTCTCTCTCTCTCATCAAAGACAAAAAATAAATATGACTTACAAATTTATACATAAGCCCTTATATCTTTGTTATTTTGGATAACTTATAAATTTCTCAATTCTAATATTACCACTAACCACATCCATTTAATTTAAATTTAGAAAAAAATATAGATATTTTTATAAATTTTCATGTAATGTCATGAGCAAATTTCTATACAGGGTATAACAGTTGTTCAAAATATTCACATGTGCATCGCACGTGCAAAATACTAGTATACATAAACAGAGGCTCGTGTCGCTGCAGTCGACCGCAGCTCAAAAACCATGGAGGCTGCGTAATCTTGAGAGTTAGTGGGTGGGACCCACCTCCTGTTCACGCAGTGAAAACCACGCATATTTATTTAAAGTCTATATTTATTTAAAGTCTAAAAGACGGGATATTGTGCATATGGATTTTTGAATTTTTGAATGGCAAAAATCATTCGCATGTGCCACACGGATATGGTGCTCGATTCAAGTCATGAAACAAAAATAGATAATATTGTGAGCTCTCCGATAACGTTTATCTTTCCTTTTGCCCGTCAACATGGTCGGATCTAGAACTTTACGTAAGCAGAAACAAAATATTATCTATATCTATACTACTTTTATAAGCAAATTGACACTTTTTTATATGTATGTTTAGTTAAAAGTTGGTGTAAATTAAACTATCCTTACCATAATAAATTTAAATAAAAGATTTAAAATAACAAGTATAAATTTATAATATCTCGATACATTATGTATTTATCTTTTACATAGAAAGGAAATCTTTTCAAAACAAAGCAAATCATTTCCAACTACAACTATATATGTGTGAATTTTAAGGACTAAACTATTTGTATTTTATAAGTTATTTCCCATAAAAATAAAGAACATTGTAAATTTTTAACCAATGCACATATGCAATTATCAATTTAAAATCTTTTCAAAACAAACAAATAATGTGAATTATATATATATGAATTTAGGAACTATAATATTTGTATTTCTATTAGTTATTTTCTTTAAAGATAAAGAACATTTTATTAAAAATGTCCTAGAGAGAGGATGAATAGAACAAATGGCTAATAATTAAAACTTTATTGCTCAATACAATAAATGTTGCGGAATAATAATGTAAATAATAACAAACAAGCAAATAATAGAATTGATGAAGTTCCTTGTGCCCTTGTCGCTAACCCGCGACCATTGCGGAATGAAAAACTTTAAATTTTATAAAATGGCGTTGGAAACTTAAATCCTAAAATCTATCCAAATACTAAAACTAGCAAACTAGAAGGTTTTATACGACTCGGTGAAATAACAATCTTTGTAGTCGTGTATTTTATCTTCAAATCCTCTTCTTTAGCTCATCGAGACTCCGAGATCGAGCTCGTAGGCCGGTCTTTCTTGGTCCTAGATGATCCACCCAAGGAATATGGTTCAAGGCTCTAGATTCATACCAAAAGCAAGTGAAGCAACTAAAGATCTTAGGTTGCTAATCTAAGATGCTTAGAGATGCAGTGATGTGATCGGGTATTTTTCTATTTTTTCTTCTCTTTGATTCTCAACTAATGAGAGGGCAAGAGAAAAAGGAGGATGCGGAGGAGCTCAAATGAGGAGAGAGAAAGAAAATGGTGAAATGAAAATTCCTTGATAAAAGAAAATAGTTAGTATGGTTTTGATAAAAACGTTTTCCTAATAGAAAAGAGCCACCATACTTGAATGGTAGAAGCAAATATAATAAACAAATACAAAGTCATTCCTTTCATCATTCCTCCATACCACCTCGCCCCTCCACCTTATTTTCATTTTTCAATAAATGGAAAATTCTAAAATGAGGTGTCATCCTTCTAAAATATATGATATATAAATACAAAATACCTTCTACCGTATATATATACCCGTATCCGTAAAAATACGAATACCCAAGAGATAGAAAAAATACAATGAACATAATACTAGAATATACATATCGAAATATGTCACGCCCCGCTTCCCAGTGTACGGCAAAGGGGACGCGACGAGGTCCACTACGTATATACTCAGAAGTACATACGCTAAGCGTATCTAAGCAACATAAAATAAATACACAAGAGACAAGAAATAAAAAGAACAACAACTTTTATTTATTAACATTCTTTGTACAATACATGAAAAGAAATACAACTGAAATAAAAAGATGCCTAAACAGTGGCATAACAGGAAATGAAAAGTACAGAGTGGAAAAGTGTACAATGAAACTAAAGTGCAGGGTTTTCAGCAAACTGCTCCAAGTCTTCTTGCGATGGCTCGATCTCTGCCGGGTCCAAATCACCTGACGACATTCAAAGAAGAAAGAAACAAAATATCGTTAGCGAACAGGTCGCTCGGTAAGTCCCAAAGGTAAGAGGAAAGTAGAAAAAGACAGAATAAGAAGATATATTTTAAAGTTATATTATCCTGTAGTAATGTCGTATTAACGCTATTGTTTGTAGCTTGGTACAGAAGAATGCCAGTGTATATGAGGGGAGTCTCTATATGCCAGAGACTGGAGGCACGTATAGTACAAGGAACCGTTTATACCACGGTACAACAGCAACTGGATTCATGTTAGGTGTATTAAGTCTGACCACCTCGTGCCACCTTTAACACCTTCCGTACCAATCTACCCCTTAAACCCCACGATGTCTTGTTTGTATTGTATTGATTGTATGAGTGATTGGCTGACTGACCGAAACCATGATATCAGGAAACGGTTATAACCTTAGAGTCATGTAAATGGAATACTGAGAATCATGTAAAAGGAGTATATATCTATAGTTCGGTTCAGTCAAGTTGTATAAATTGATAATTGTATTCATAGATTCATGTGTTCATTTTGAATTGGAATATTGTAGATTATAGATTGACTTGAATCATATTCAAGTCAGATTAATCTGACTCAAACCCGAGCCAGACAATCAGAAATGTGAATCGAAGTCTTATAATTGCCAGGGTCCTTAGGGTAATTTATAAAACTTGAGGGGGTTTTATATAAAAATACTTTTATATACTTTTCAAAATACACCTCAAGTATTTATTGTTCGTCTTTAGAGTTGTAATGAGGGTGGATTTTATGTTGTGACATTTCTAGTGAAATTATCCTAATTTTATAAATAAGGGTATTTGTCTGTAATATTGATTATTTGAAGTTCATGGTATTTTAGTGTAAAATTTATTCTTGTGATTTTTAGAAAAAGGTGGAAAATTTATATTATAATAAAATAGATATTTAAATGATAAATATACATATGTTTATACAAAAAATAATTTTAATAAATATTTTATATTCCAAAAAATCTCATTTTCTTAAGATGTTGTATTTTAAACCTTTCGAGACCGAATGCTCCTTGCGGAGGTCTGAATCTCGCACTACTAGCCCGAGGATGCGCGATAAACCGCACAATCCCGAACGGGTTCATAAAAAATGGGTTGTAGCGGCACTTTGCAAAGATTGTAAAATACTAATTCTTTAGAAAACGGTTTTATAAAGTAAAAGGTATTTATTTGCAAAGGTGTAAATTTTCCGTATTTTAGATTTTAGGGTTTCCTAAGTCAACTAGCCTATTTCTAAATGCTCTAAATAACAAGTCGTTAGAAGCCTCAAATCGCCTCTTCACCGCCAATTGTGGCCAGGTAAGTACAAATGAGGAAAGGAGGGATCCGCTCACGAATCGTGAGACGGGCCTTTTAAAGTTACCTTTGCTCACTTGCCTAGTCTAGACACCACAAAGTCAGGTTTAGATAAACGATCGATATCCACAACTTATCGTGTTTTCCTAAGAGGTATTTATTTAAAAGTGTATCAAAGCTAAACTTTTAGAATTGATTTTATTAAGAAAATGGTATTTAAATGAAAGTATTGTTTTTATCGTATTCTAAGTTTTTGATGATGTTGTTTAGGGTTGTATTTGCGTGTGTGTGGAGGTAGGTCATTACCTCGTGCTCTACTTTAAATGTATAGCAAAGTTAAGGGGTTAAATGTGAGATCGAAACATGATGGTATTAAAGTGAAAAATACGATAAATTGGAAAGGTTATCATTTCATGTGATGAAACTTATTCAAATTGATTTTTAAAAGTTTAATAGTCAAGATAAAGATATTTAAACATGAATGTATTGGTGAGAAGTGAATTTTTATAGTAAACCGAATCGGAAATCGGATTTGTTCCGATTCCGTTGGGTTTCGTAATTTCGTATTTTAGAGAGATAGAAAGGGGGATAGAACGGGACTTACGGGTTTTGATTAGGCAAAGGAGTGTAGGGGGAACTAAAGGAGTTGCCGAGGCGTTGCTTCGTCGCCGGTTGTTTCTAAAAACGTCGCCGGAATTCCCGCCGGAATTTCGTCGGAGCTTCGCCGCGAACTTGTTTTCAAAGTACACACTTCTTGGAAAATTTTGAGAGAGTGAGTTTAGGGTTTTAGGATAAGAGGGTAGAGGGTAGGGGGTGTATTTATAGGATAGGGTAGGGTAGGTGAAAGGTTTTTAATTAAAAAAAATTGTAAAAATTATAGAAAAATCATTAAAAATTATAGTAAATGGGGGATAATTAAGTTTCGGGAACCGATCTAAATAAATGGTGTATGCAGGGGGTTAAAGAAGATGAAAAGACACAAATTTTGTGTTGGGGACTCGGCCGTCCGGCGGCGCCGGCCCGAGTCGGCCGGTTCGCCGGCTGACTCGCCCGAGTCGGACCGAGTCGGGGCATGGGTAGGTGGGGGGTCTCCGGGTTAAGGCACCGGTATATTTAGTTTTTTATGTTTAGTTCAACTTTTGGGAGTTATGGTCTGTGGACTGTTGGGCTTCCAAGAAATTTAAAACAAAAATAATCTAAAAATAATGTGGGGCAGGGGATTTGAACTCTGGTGACTTGGTTCAGCAGTGCAAGGTGTTATCAATGAGCTACAAGCTCCTTCTTGTAATTATTGTGGGAAAATAAATACTTAAAGTGGTAACAGTAACATTAAATACCCCAAGTATACTTCAAATTTAAATCAATTTTATGTATACAAAAATTGGAGTTGTTACAATCTACCCTCCTTAAAAAAAAAATCGTCCTTGAAATTTACAACTTTTATTTGAGGACTAATTTACAAAGAGGTGAGGATATCTTACACGCATTTCATCTTCCCTTTCCCAAGTGGATTCTCCTGGAGTGTCTTTCCTCTACATTACCCGGACCAAGTTAACTTCTTTGTTCCGAAGTGTCTTCACTTTCCTGTCCAGGATCTCCACAGGCTGTTGCTCACAAGACAAATCGGGCTGTATAGTGAGCTCGGAATGATCAAGTATATGGCTGGGGTCACTCACATACTTTCTGAGTTGGGATATGTGGAACACGTTATGCACTCCTTCCAATGAGGGTGGAGGTGCTAAGCGGTATGCCACTTCACCGACTCGTTCGAGTATGTCGAACGGTCCAATATATTTCGGACTCAATTTACCCCATTTCCAAATCGGATCACTCTGCGGTTCGGAGATATCTTCAAGAATACATGGTCTCCTGGCTGGAACTCCAAGTGTCGTCTCTTCGCATCAGCCCAGTGTTTCTGTCGATCTTAGGCTATGCGCATTCTTTCCCAGATAGTATGAACCACATCAACGGTCGCTACTATCATCTTTGGTCCAAGAAGTTCCCTATCTCCGATGTCATCCCAACTTAATGGTGATCGACACTTCCTTCCATACAATGCTGCAAAAGGTGCTATTCCTATGCTTGCTTGGTAGCTGTTATTGTACGCGAACTCCACATGATGCAGGTGATCTTCCCACGATCCTTTGAAGTCTAGCATACACGCTCTGAGCATATCCTCCAAGATCTGAATAGTTCGTTCCGACTGACCATCTGTTTGTGGATGATAAGCCGTGCTGAAGTTCAGACTTGTTCCCAAGCTAGCTTGCAGACTCTGCCAAAATTGCGATTGGAACCTGGTGTTACGATCGGAGACAATGCAGACCGGTACTCCATGAAGTCTCACAATTTCCTGTATGAGTTCATGGGTATCAGAGATAGTACATTATGAAGAGTTTAAATCTTAAATAGATTATTACCTCCATGTACTTCTTTGTCAGTGTCTCAGTTGATTGGCCAACTCGAAATGGGATGAAGTGAGCCGACTTTGTGAGTCGATCCACAATGACCCATATGGCATCGTTACCCTTTGTGCTGCGAGGAAGAGCAGTCACAAAATCCATCGTGATGTGTTGCCACTTCCATTCTGGGATTGGTAACGGTTGAAGTAGTCAAGCTGTCCTGTGATGTTCAGCCTTTACTTGCTGACACACCAAGCATTTTGCGACGCTTCTGGCTACTTCACGCTTCATTCCATGCCACCAATAATTCTGACGTAGATCTTTGTACATTTTGGTACCTCCAGGATGTACTGAGTAGGGAGAGCTGTGAGCTTCTGTCATTAACTCTTCCCGAACAGGACCTTTTGGTACATACAATCTGCTGCCGTATCTCAAAGATCCGTCTTCATGGATGATGAAGTATGTTCTGAGTCCATTCTCCACTTGTTCTCTGATTTTTTGCAACTTAGCATCACTTGCTTGAGCTGCTTTGATCTGATTGACAATGGTTGATTGAACTTGTAGATTCATCAAACTTGAAGCATTACCTGGCATGACTACTTCAATCTCCATCTGATGCAAGTCTTGCTGAAGCTTCCTCTGAGCGGTGAGATTCATCGATAATGGTTGGCGACTAAAAGCATCAGGTACTACGTTCACCTTCCCTGGGTGATATTGTAAGTTGATGTCAAAGTCCGCCATGAGTTCTAACCATCTTCTCTGCCGCATATTCAACTCCTTTTGAGTAAACACGTACTTCAGACTTTTATGATCTGTGTAGATGTTCACTCGTTCACCAAGTAAATAATGGCGCTAAATCTTGAGAGCAAAGATGATGGCTGCCAACTCCAGATCATGCGTCGGATAATTGCGCTCATGAGTCTTCAGTTGTCTTGAAACATAAGCCACAACCTTACCGTGCTGATGTAGAACACATCCTAATCCCTTACCGGATGCATCACAATGCACTTCGAATCCTCTATATTGATCCGGTATTACGAGAATAGGTGCAGATGTCAATCTTGACTTGAGTTCTACGAAAGCTTGTTCGCATGCTTCTGACCACACAAATTCTTCATCTTTTCGTGTGAGCTTGGTCAGGGGTATTGCTATCTTTGAGAATCCTTCAATGAACCTCTGTAATATCCAGCTAAACCCAAGAAACTCCGAATGTCCTTCATTGACTTTGGTGTAGGCCATTCGCTAACTGCTGAAACTTTGGCTGGATCCACCGAAATTCCTTCTCCTGATACGATATGTCCAAGAAAACCAACTTGATTTAGCCAAAACTCGCACTTGCTGTACTTAGCATAAAGCTTATGTTGTCGAAGAGTTTCTAGGACAATTCGTAGGTGCTCTGCATGCTCTTTTCGACTCTTAGAATACACCAGGATGTCGTCGATGAAGATGACAACAAACCTGTCTAAGTACTCCCGGAAAACTTGATTCATTAGGTTCATGAATATTGCTGGTGCATTGATCACTCCAAATGGCATCACTAGAAATTCGTAATGTCCATAGCGAGTTCTGAAAGCTGTTTTGTGAATATCAGCTTCCTTGACCTTCACTTGATGATAACCCGAATGAAGATCCAATTCAGAAAAAACACAAGATCCACTTAACTGATCGAATAAATCATCGATGCGCGGGAGTGGATACTTTTTCTTTATAGTGATTTCGTTCAAGGCTCTATAATCGATGCACATTATGTATGAACCTTCCTTCTTCTTCACTAGTAGTACAGGCGCTCCCCAACTTGAAGTGCTGGGACGAATCCATCCTTTCGCCAATAATTCGTCCATCTGTGTTCGGACTTCCTTCAAACCTTCCGGACTTAATCTATAAGGTGCTTTAATTACCGGTTGTGCTCCTGGTACTAAATCAATACTGAATTCAAGAGTTCGATCGGGAGGCAAACTTGATATATCGTCAGGAAATATATCGTCGAACTCTCGAACTACCTCTGGTCTTAATTCTTCTTCTGCTTGAGCTGCTGCAACTACTGCTTCCCTTGGCTTCGCTTTGTAGGTACTTGGCTCCAGGATATGGTCTCCGCTTTTGAAATGGAAGACCGGATAGTCTGGAATCTCGAATACTACCCTCCTTTGACGACAGTCAATGGTAGCATAAAAAGTTCCAAGCCAATCCATTCCTAGAACCACATCGAAGTTCGGTATGTCCAGTACTTTGAAGTCAGCATAAAACTCTCGGCTGCAGACGACTACTGGACACAAGCTGTATCCCATAGTTGCCTTTAGAACGCCATTTCCGGAACTGACATTCCAGCTGGATACAAGCGGTGAGACTGGAATCGCATGGGTTCGGACGAACCGTTGCGACATAAAGCAGTGCGATGCTCCAGTATCAAACAGTGCAAGTGTAGGTAGTGAGGCTACTAGGATTGTACCTAAGGTATATGGGATATGTTTTAGGTATAGGGAAAGTGTGTATATAACCAAGATTAAAAGATAAGTTTGAGAAGGAAAGTTTACCAGTAATGACTTGGCCAGTGGCCTCAGCTTCTTTCACAGACATCGTGAAAGCCTGGCGCTTTGGCACATTCCTTCTGGCCTGAGGAGCATTCCTCGGAACGTTCCTTTGAGCTTGATAGAACTGACGAGGAGGTGGTGCAGCTTGTGGTCCTCTGGGTGGTGCAGGTAGTGCAAGTCTTGGAGCAGGGGCATGGATGGCTGGACGCTGTGGATAATTGTTTACTGGCCTGGGTGCAGCAATTGGATTTTGTTTATAAGGACAAGCCCCAATACCATGAGCAGCTGAGCCGCAGATCAAGCAAAGGTTGTTCGCACGTCGGCAATCTCTCGCCAGATGCCCATTTCTCTTGCAGTAGTTACAAAAGGTTGGGCTGTGCCTGTTGATTGGTGCTCTAGGATGTCTTGGCACAAAAGATGGTCTGGACGAGGCTCCACCTGCCATCTGGTTTGCAGGGCGCTTGACTCCAGCAGACTGAGCTCTGCCCCTTGCTTTTATCACTGCCTCATAACCGCGGGCAGCTTCCAGAGCATCCTCATGAGTCAAAAATTTTCCTGTGGCTAGAGCAGCCTGAATCTCCGTGTCCAGTCCTTGTTGAAAGCGACGGGCTCTGATCTCGTCTGTCGGTATCAAGTATGCCGCGAATCTGTTTAAGGATGGTGTTAGCTGTGTAGTATGTGATTTTTAGAAATTGAACTATTGCGACATATCTTACCGGCTTAACATGGTGAATTCAGCGTCGTATTCATCTACCGATTTGTCCCACATCGATCCTTGTTGTAGATGAATGAACTGCTGCTCCATGGCAAACCTGGCAGTCACAGTGAAGTATTTCGCGTCGAACTTCTCACGAAAAGTCTTCCATTCAATAGGCTGTACAAGACGGCTTTCTTCCGCCTTCCACCAGTTGCGAGCATTGTCCGTGAGCTGTAGTGTCGCCACACGGACCCAAGCTATGTCTGGCACTTGAGCTGCTGCCAGATCGTCTTCTATACTTTGTGCCCATTCTTCAGCTTCAAAAGGGCTTCCTTTTCCGGAGAACTGCTTCGGATGCAAATCCTTGAATTGCTTTACCCCTGGTGCGTCAGTCTCGGGACGGTTCAGGAGTTGTTGCTGTCCCTCGAGAAGGCTGCGGATCGCCTCAAGTAGCACTGTTTGCTCGGTAGGTGGTGCAGGAACAGCAGGTGTGAGGGGTAGTGCTGGAGGTGTGTTGTTAACGTTGGTGCTGGTGTTGTTCGGAGAATCCATAACCCTAAAGAAAAATTTGGGTTAGGACAAATTCAAGTACATGAAATGATAAGATTCAAAGAATATGAAATTGTAAGATTCAAGGAACATGAATTGTAAAGAATGTTTTAGTTGCTGGTTCTTGTGTTATATTGCTTAGGTTGTTCACGCAGAACAGAACTGCATGATATGGATTCATACAGCTCTGACCTGCATGGGCCACCAACAAAACCTGTCACGCCCCGCTTCCCAGTATACGACAAAGGCGACGCGATGAGGTCCGCTACATATATACTCAGAAGTACATACACTAAGCGTATCTAAGCAATATAAAATAAATACACAAGAGACAAGAAATAAAAAGAACAACAACTTTTATTTATTAACATTCTTTGTACAATACATGAAAGGAAATACAACTGAAATAAAAAGATGCCTAAACAGTGGCATAACAGGAAATGAAAAGTACAGAGTGGAAAAGTGTACAAAGAAACTAAAGTGCAGGGTCTTCAGCAAACTGCTCCAAGTCTTCTTGCGATAGCTCGATCTCTGCCGGGTCCAAATCACCCGACGACATTCAAAGAAGAAAGAAACAGAATGTCGTCAGCGAACAGGTCGCTCGGTAAGTCCTAAAGGTAAGAGGAAAGTAGATTTTTAAAGAAAGAATAAGAAGATATATTTTAAAGTTGTATTATCCTGTAGTAATGCCATATTAACGCTGTTGTTTGTAGCTTGGTACAGAAGGATGCCAGTGTATACGAGGGGAGTCTCTATATGCCAGAGATTAGGGGCACGTATAGTACAAGGAACCGTTTATGCCACGGTACAACACTAACTGGATTCATGTTAGGTGTATTAAGTCTGACCACCTCGTGCCATCTTTAACACCTTCCGTACCAATCTACCCCTTAAACCCCGCGATATCTTGTTTGTATTGTATTGATTGTATGAGTGATTGGCTGACTGACCGAAACCATGATATCAGGAAACGGTTATAACCGTAGAGTCATGTAAATGGAATACTGAGAATCATGTAAAAGGAATATATATCCATGGTTCGGTTCAGTCAAGTTGTATAAATTGATAATTGTATTCATGGATTCATCTGTTCATTTTGAATTGGAATATTGTAGATTATAGATTGACTTGAATCATATTCAAGTCAGATTAATCTGACTCAAACCCGAGTCAGACAATCAGAAATGTGAATCGAAATCTTATAATTGCTAGGGTCCTTAGGGTAATTTATAAAACTTGAGGGGTTTTTATATAAAAATACTTTTATATACTTTTCAAAATACACCTCAAATATTTATTGTTCATCTTTAGAGTTGTAATGATGGTGGATTTTATGTTGTGACATTTCTAGTAAAATTATCCTAGTTTTATAAATAAGGGTATTTGTCTGTAATATTGATTATTTGAAGTTCATGCTATTTTAGTGTAAAGTTTATTCTAGTGATTTTTCGAAAAAGGTGGAAAATTTATATTACAACAAAATAGATATTTAAATGATAAATATACATATGTTTATACAAAAAATAATTTTAATAAATATTTTATATTTCAAAAAAGCTTATTTTCTTAAGATGTCGTATTTTAAACCTTTCGAGACCGAATGCTCCTTTCGGAGGTCTGAATCTCGCACTATTAGCCCGATGGTGCGCGATAAACCGCACAATCCCGAACGGGTTCCCCAAAAATGGGTTGTAGCGGCGCTTTGCAAAGATTGTAAAATACCAATCCTTTAGAAAACGGTTTTATAAAGTAAAAGGTATTTATTTGCAAAGGTGTAAATTTTCCGTATTTTAGATTCTAGGGTTTCCTAAGTCAACTAGCCTATTTCTAAATGGTCTAAACGACAAGTCGTTAGAAGTCTCAAATCGCCTCTTCACCGCCAATTGTGGTCAGGTAAGTACAAATGAGGAAAGGAGGGATCCACTCACGAATCGTGAGACGGGCCTTTTAAAGTTACCTTTGCTCACTTGCCTAGCCTAGACACCACAAAGTCAGGTTTAGATAAACGATCGATATCCACAACTTATCGTGTTTTCCTAAGAGGTATTTATTTAAAAGTGTATCAAAGCTAAACTTTTAGAATTGATTTTATTAAGAAAATGGTATTTAAATGAAAGTATTGTTTTTATCGTATTCTAAGTTTTTGATGATGTTGTTTAGGTTTGTATTTGCATGCGTGTGGAGGTAGGTCATTACCTCGTGCTCTACTTTAAATGTATAGCAAAGTTAAGGGGTTAAATGTGAAATCGAAACATGATGGTATTAAAGTGAAAAATACGATAAATTGGAAAGGTTATCATTTCATGTGATGAAACTTATTCAAATTGATTTTTAAAAGTTTAATAGTCAAGATAAATATATTTAAACATGAATGTATTGGTGAGAAGTGAATTTTTATAGTAAACCGAATCGGAAATCGGATTTGTTCCGATTCCGCCGGGTTTCGTAATTTCGTATTTTAGAGAGATAGAACGGGGGATAGAATGGGACTTACGGGTTTCGATTAGGCAAAGGAGTGTAGGGGGAACTAAAGGAGTTGCTGAGGCGTTGCTTCGTAGCCGGTTGTTTCTAAAAACGCCGCCGGAATTCCTGCCGGAATTTCGTCGGAGCTTCGCCGCGAACTTGTTTTCAAAGTACACACTTCTTGGAAAATTTTGAGAGAGTGAGCTTAGGGTTTTGGGATGAGAGGGTAGAGGGTAGGGGGTGTATTTATAAGGTAGGCTAGGGTAGGGTTAGTGAAAGGTTTTTAATTAAAAAAATTGTAAAAATTATAGAAAAATCATTAAAAATTGTAGTAAATGGGGGATAATTAAGTTTCGGGAACCGATCCAAATAAATGGTGTATGCAGGGGGTTAAAGAAGATGAAAAGACACAAATTTTGTGTTGGGGACTCGGCCGTCCGGCGGCGCCGGCCCGAGTCGGGGCGTGGGTAGGTGGGGGGTCTCCGGGTTAAGGCACTGGTATATTTAGTTTTTTATGTTTAGTTCAACTTTTGGGAGTTATGGTCTGTGGACTGTTGGGCTTCCAAGAAATTTAAAACAAAAATAATCTAAAAATAATGTGGGGCAGGGGATTTGAACTCTAGTGACTTGGTTCAGCAGTGTAAGGTGTTACCAATGAGCTACAAACTCCTTCTTGTAATTATTGTGGGAAAATAAATACTTAAAGTGGTAACAGCAACATTAAATACCCCAAGTATACTTCAAATTTAAATCAATTTTATGTATACAAAAATTGGAGTTGTTACAAAATATATATATATATATATATATATGTATATATATATATATGTAAATTATTAAATCAATACTTGATTTAATAATCCGGCTTAATCCAAAGCCGGCTAGTATTATTATCCGTCCGATTAAGGTCCGTGTAGCTAATACATATATTTAATTTGAACCCTGCATGTATCAAAATACGACCACTTTATCATTTCGCCCGAACCGGGGAAATTCTCTATGTGAGACTCTAAAGACTCGACAGTTTGCTGGCAGTAAGTTATTGGATAAATCTATAACCATAAACACATCAATGACATTAGCTGTACGTAACAGCTACCTATACATCTGTCGAAAAGGAAGGCCGACGAGTAAGCTCATCCGAACCCCTACTGAGACTATCTGTGACAATCTCCGTACAGTCCGGTCTCTTCGTCTAAGAGTATCGCATACCGGGTCTAGGGGATAGTATACATCAGACCCTAATAACCCGATAATTCGTGTCGATGTGGCTCAGGACTAATCTGAGAAACTACTGATCTAACTATTAGTAAATCTCATCTGCCTTGGCCAGGGTCTCATGGTGCTGGCCAACCGAACATAATGCGACATCGACTTCCTATACCGGGAGAGACGAATCCCTAACAATCGCTCACTGCCTCCGTGTAGTTTGGGATTTTACCCAACCAAAACATATTTGCAAGACTCAATAGAGTCATGGTAGGGTAGTAATCTAAGTACAGTGGGAACTCACATGAGATAAATGGCAATCTCAGGTCTAAAAACTAACCAGTACTCATGTCCCCTGAGAATTGCTATCTGATGATAGGTATAATACCATCTACAAGCTCTCGGCGAGTTCGTCCAATGTACTCACCCCCAGTGAACACCTGCATACGATCTTTGGTGCCACACACCAATGGCTGTGGGACCAACCATCGCCCCTCGTCAGGGTCTAGAAACGTATACACCAGTCTACTCCAGAATATCGATACCCAGTCTCAATATTCCTACGACTAGGGATATTTAAGGATGTGCCTATAGCCTACTTATCCCCTACATGTATGAGCGCCATCATAACACTGATAGTCAAGAAATAATCTTACGGGCTTCATCAACATGTATTAGCGATACGTAATAACAAGTAAAACATATACACATGTTAAGATAAAGACAAACCAAATAGCATATTATCATATCGAGCAAGATTATCCTGTACATACATATGTTCAAGTTGTTAGTTATATGTATGCCCTAGAGGCTATTACTGTACATAGGATGTATATTGTAGTGGATGCTGGGACATATATAGGTAGGACTTTCTTGCTCGACATGATAGTATGCTATCTGGTTGCTCTTTATCTTAACATGTATACTTTCTGTCTCTCTGATTACATGTTGATAAAGCCCTTAGGATGTGCACTCGACTTCCAGGATTGTGATGAAGATCATACTAGTGGGGCCTGGGTAGTCAATGAGTACATCCTTCATTGTTCCTAGTCGTGGGAATATCGAGACGGGGCATCGATATTCCAGAGTAGACTAGCGTATATTTTCTCGACCCATGTGATGGGCGATGGATGATCCCATATCCATTGGTGTTTGACATCAGAGATGGTATGCGGGTGCTCAGTGGAGACTGGGTACACTGAACGGACTCGCCGAGAACTCCCAGATGGTATTATACCTCACGTCAGATGGCAGTTCTCTGGTGACACTGGTACAGCTTAGTCTGTTGACCCGAGATCGTCATAGAGTGTAACACCCGAGCCCAATAATACTATGTATATTACTAGTTGAGGGTTGTGGTTTGCTCATTTCCAATTTTCCCGATTTTCTGGTGTTTATTGCTAAATTTTACCCGGTTAAGTCATTTTGGCACATAACAAATTTTAACTCCGAAAGTGAAATTTAAGATGTCCATGTTGGCCTACTCGTCGCCACTAGTCGCGTGGTAGCGTCCGCGTGTCGAGATTCCATTCCGTTTGGCTAAACGGGCAAGTTTGGGCGACTACGCGCGCGTGCAAGTGTCCGACTTGGGGGCATGCATTTTAATCACTAAACACCTCTTTTCAAAATTTGGAACCCGCTTAAAATCCTAAAATTTGAATTTGGAACATTTGGGCGCAACCCGGGCGCGATTTGGAAATGTTTCATTTCGCGCCAAAAAGGGCCCATTTAAATTTAATATCTTAAACTATATTTTACACTTAATATTCATTATATTAGATTTCTACACGTTAGAATCCTCTCTTAACAATCTTTTCAAATATCATTATTAAACTCCCAGCCAATCACATGGCTTTTCCCCCCTCGTGGGCCCCCTTCCAATCTCTCTCTCTCTCCGCTTCTCTCTACATCTCTCCTCATTCTCTCTCTCTCTCTATCTCATCAAATCTCCCCCTTTCTCTCTCCAATCTCTCTCTCTTTCTTCCTCTGTATATGTAAAGAACCATGCAGACGCCTTCCTCCATCATCCGTCGCGACCACGAGAAATCACCCAAGCAAACCCTAACCCTAGCCTCGCAACCTCACCGCCGACCTCCTCAAGACCTCGCCGTCACCGTCACCGCCTCCTCGACCTCACCGCACCCACCTACCTCGTTCTCCCGCTCTTCCCCGCACCTGCACGCAACCCCGGCCTCGTCTCCATCCCCTCGCGACCTCGCCGTCGACGTCGCCTCCGACCGTCGAAGCCTCCCACGACCCCCTTTCACCCTCCTCGTCGAGACCTCGTCGACGCCACCTCCGACCACCTCTTTGTTCCCTCGACCACCAGAGCCGACCCCCTCTCTCCTCTACTCGTCGCACCCCGCTCCAGCAAGCCCAGCGGCTGTTCCAGCCTTCGCTGCCACCGCCGTCGCCTTACCGACGTTCCAGTGCCGTCGAACCCGCCGTGGTCACCCCCTGGTGTCTCCCTGTAAGTCTCCTTCTCTTTCCTTTTGGTACAACCCCCGCTGGTCGTTTTGGCGTATATCGTATCTTTGTTGCTAACTTTGCTATTTGGGTATTGCCGGAACCCGACCGTGCCGTTTGACGAACCCGACACTCCAGCGAGGTCCCCTGGTCCGTGTGATTCCGTTGACCTCTGTTGGGACTCGATCCGTGGCCCGTGCTTCCATATCGCAGTTTCTGCCGACATCGCATCCGTGTTTCGATTTGCGGAACCGCCGAGGCAAGTATTTGAATACTTGCTTAACATGCTACAACTTAATCATCATATTATAACCACACAACTAATATAACATCGATACCGTTATAACTTAGAATTGCTAGCCACGATTATCCGTAACTTTAAATCAATGAAATCATTGCTCGCTTTAACCGGTCTGCTATTAAGTCATACTTAACTAATCAAACCAAGTAGATCACCCCCAATTCATTTGTTAAAATCACTCATGAGACAATTACTGTGCTTAGTTCAGATTCATGTAACTCCATTACGTATATTATCGATATTGTTCGTCTGGTGGCCTTTGCACCTCAAAGGTGCGTGAACCGGATTAATAAGAGAATACGGAACATCACTGTGTTTACCTAGATTTATATTGTTATTTACTGTTTCCTGCTACTGTTCATTATTGATTGTGTACCTGTTGTGAGCACTTACCGATTGCACGACATATTGGCCTGACCCTGCCACACCTGACATATACATGCTTACCGACTCATCCCGTTGTACCATGACATACCATGACATTACTTGTTCCTGATCTCGTGCCTAATGCCGACAGACCTAACCATTCCTGCTGTCGATCCAGACAGACCTACCTTTACTTGACTTGTGTTGGCATTAGTCCTTGACTACTGAATACCTGACTGACATACATAGTTTGGGGGTATGGGGAAATCAAAGGTGAAACCGACTTGTAACTCAACAGTTCGATACATTGTTCTGATCAGTCTTACGGGCTTGGCCAGCTCCGGAGTGTTGATGCTGACATCACTCATCTATCCTACTACCTTTTACTGCTTAGCGGCACGTCTCGGATTCAGCCCCGAGAATCATGACCGTGGTCCTGGGCACGCACGGGATACTATTGAGTTACATCGACGATTCATCAATTGGTTTCAAAGACTATAGGGTAGAAAACCTGATAGGACAGTTTAGTCACCACTGCACCTTACCCTGCTTGTTACCTCTTATTACTGCTTTATTCATGTTCATGCTTGCATTGTTTATTACCATGTTTATGCTATATACTTGATATCATGACGCACTGACGTCTGGGTTTTGCATGGCCCAGATTCCGTACCTTTGTCGTCGACCGAGCAGGAGTACTTCAGCCAGCAGGCTGAACTGTGAGTTCTTTAGAGTTTAGTTCATTTATGTCATTTCATTTCCAGATGTGAGCCCGCATTATGGGACATACTGTTTATTCATTGTATTGGATCAATAGCTTCCGCACTTATTGTTTATTGATTCTTGTTATTATGGATTTGGACATGTATTAGTTTAGTTTATTTTACTGTTCTGGATATCTTTACAACCGTAATGTGACTGTGGATGGATACTTCCTACCCACAGGTAGCATGGTTGGCTATGTCACGTGCCCAAATCTTGCGTACTCTGGGAAGCGGGGCGTGACATGGTTTTATGGTATCAGAGCCATAGGTTAATTGGGTTGATTCTTTGTAGTTGGGTATTGCACCCGATACACGAATCAGGATACCCGTGATTAGGAAACATGTCCAGCCACCTTGACCGTTTTACCCTCCTTGAATCCTTCTTCCGGATCATGTCGACATGCAAACTTACTTTGCATTGTCAATTCGAAAACCTAACTTCTTGTTATCTCTAGGACTTAGGCGACTTGGGTGGAGTTAAGTAATTGCGGCTATGATACCGCGGCATAGCTACAATGCGGTACTCTATTTAAGTATCTTGGAGTTCTAGCCTTGATCCACATTCAGAATCTATCATCATGCTAATGTTGGGTGTTTTGAGTTCAGGATTATGACAGGTAAGAAGTTGAAGACGTACCAAAGGCGTGTGAACGAAGCCGCCATGCTTGGAGTGATAAGAGAAATGCTGGAAATCAAAGAAACAGACCGAGCTGATCCAGCAGCAAGCGGACTTGTTTCAGGAAGATTTGCAGATCGTTCAGCAATCTGTAAACGATGTTGGAACTAGACCAGTTGACCGAGTAAGGACCGTAGCAGATTTCAGACTTTTGGATCCGTCTACTTTCACTTTTCTGGAGGAGCCGTTGCCAGCCGAGCAGTGGCTAGTAGACACGGAGAATTTACTGATTGCGGCACAGATCCCAGACGACAAGAGAGTTGATGTGGTGAGCATTCAGCTGGTGGATTACGCCCGAGAGTGGTGGCTGGTGGAGGAGACCCGCTTGTCCAAGCCAATCAGTTGGGCGGATTTCTCTAAAAGTTTCTTGGAAAAGTTCTTCCCGCGGACTGCACGGGAGGAAATGGAGGAGAAATTTATCGGACTAAGGCAGAATGGAGCAACCGTGGACGTGCATGCAGCGGAGTGGACGAGACTCAGTAGTCTCGCTGGACCTTTCGCGGCCAACGATGCAGACAGCAGTTGCGGTAAGGAAGCAGTTCTGTCGGGCCGGTCGAGTTTAGGGCTAGGCCGACGAACAATGTTCTTGCGGCTATGGTAGTGGATAGTAATGAAGAGCCGGCAGTTGTCCGCGACTTTATGGATGTATTTGCAGATATTTCGGGCTTACCGCCGAAGCGAGATGTGGAGTTTGCGATTGACCTTATTCCTGGTGCAGCGCCAGTATCAAAATCTTATTATCCGATGGCACCGGTGGAATTGGAAGAAGTTAAGAAACAAGTGGGTGAATTACTCGAGAAGGGCTGGATTCGAAGCAGCAACTCGCCTTGGGGAGCTCCAGTCCTTTTAGTAAAGAAGAAGGATGGCACGAGAAGGATGTGCATTGATTATCGAGAATTGAACCGGGTGACTATTAAGAACAAATATCCGATCCCTCGCATTGGAGAACTTTTGAGCAGCTTAGTGGCGCGAGGGTATTCTTGAAACTGGACCTGCGATCAGGATATCATCAAGTCCGGGTGAAAGCAGAAGACATTTGCAAGACGGCGTTTCGGACTCGGTATGGGCATTTCGAGTATTTAGTGATGCCCTTCGGAGTGACTAATGCGCCGGCAATATTCATGGATTTGATGAACAGGATCTTTTCACCGTTCTTGGACCAGTTTATTGTGGTATTTATTGACGATATTCTGGTATACTCGAAGAGTCCGGAGGAGCATGCTGAGCATTTAAGGATCGCACTGCAGACGCTGAGACAAGAGAAGTTATTTGCGAAGATGAGTAAGTGTGAATTCTGGCTGGAAGAAGTGAAGTTTCTGGGGCATGTTGTGTCGGGCAATGGAATCGCCGTTGATCCCGAGAAGATTACAGCAGTTCGAGATTGGCCTGTTCCAAAGAATGTTGCAGAGATAAGAAGTTTTCTTGGACTCGCCGGTTACTACTGAAGTTTTGTGGAGAACTTCGCTCGTTTAGCTGAGCCGTTAACCAAGCTTAGGCGTAAGGAGGTACCGTTTGTTTGGACAGATGGATGTGCATTGGCCTTCGAGACGTTGAAGCAGAAGTTGATAACCGCCCCTATCCTAACCGTACCGGATGATTCAGGAGGACTGGTGATTCACAGCGACGCATCTGGAAAAAGGATTGGGATGTGTTTTGATGCAGAATGGGAAAGTCGTCGCTTACGCTTCGAGACAGCTGAAGACTCATGAGAAGAACTATCCGACTCACGACTTGGAACTTGCAGCCGTGATCTTCGCCCTGAAGACTTGGAGACACTACCTTCTGGGCGAGAGAGTTGAAGTCTTTACGGATCACAAGAGTTTGAAATATGTGTTCACTCAGAAGGAGTTGAACATGAGGCAACGCAGATGGTTGGAGCTGATGGCCGACTACGACCTTGATCTTAAGTACCATCCGGGAAAAGTTAATGTCGTGCCAGATGCACTAAGTCGGTTACCAGCAATTCAGTTATTGACTGCACAGAGAGAGATCATTGAGGAGTTTCGGAGATTTGACTTGGAGGTTGTGCTACCGCGTGCTACAGGACAGTTGATGCAGTTGCAAGTACAATCGTCCTTAGTTGAGAAGATTAAAGCGGCGCAATCGCAGGATCCTAGACTGCAAGAGTTCGAGAGCAGGCTGGAGCTGGACTACGAACCGATTTATTGATCCATGAAGATGGTTCGTTGAGATATGGTAGCCGTGTGGGTGTGCCAAAAGAAGATGTGCGTGAGGAGCTTATGGAGGAGGCACACAGTTCAGCTTATTCTGTACATCCAGGAGGGACGAAGATGTACCGAGATATTCGACAGCACTTTTGGTGGGAAGGTATGAAACGGGAAATTGCTCGCTTCGTGGCTAAGTGCTTGGTGTGTCAGCAAGTCAAGGCTGAACACCAAAGGGTTGCTGGTTTATTGCAACCACTTCCGATTCCTCAGTAGAAGTGGGAACATATAACCATGGATTTCGTGACGGCTTGCCGCGGAGTCCAAAGGACAACAATGCCGTATGGGTGATTGTCGATCGTTTGACCACAGCAGCTCACTTTATTCCTTTTCGGGTTGGTCAATCGACAGAGACTTTGGCAGAGCGATACATGCAGGAGATTGTCAGATTGCATGGAGTGCCGATAAGTATCGTGTCCGATCGGGACACTCGGTTCTTGTCGCACTTTTGGAGGAGTTTACAAGAAAGTTTGGGGACTCGATTGAAGCTCAGCACAGCTTATCATCCTCAAACTGATGGACAATCAGAGAGAACGATCCAGACCCTTGAGGATATGTTGAGGGCTTGCATGTTGGACTTCAAAGGTTCTTAGGAAGATCATCTACACCTGGTGGAGTTTTCGTACAACAATAGCTTCCAAGCGACTATTCAGATGGCTCCGTTTGAAGCGTTGTATGGTCGTAAATGCCGTTCGCCTGTTTGTTGGGATGATGTGGGTGAACGAAGGTTACTAGGGACAGATTTGGTGGTACAGACAGTTGATAAGGTGAATACAATCAGGAAGCATATGAAGGCAGCTCAAGACAGACAGAAGAGTTGGGCCGACACATCAAGAAGACCTCTAGAGTTCGCCGTGGGCGATTTGGTATTCCTGAAGATATCACCGACTAGAGGGGTGATTCGCTTTGGAAGTCGGGGAAAGCTTAGTCCCCGATTCGTTGGACCCTTCGAGATGTTGGAGCATGTTGGAGAGGTATCGTACCGGTTGGCGTTGCCATCGTCATTAGCAGGAGTTCATGATGTATTTCATGTGTCTCAACTACAGAGGTATGTTCGTGATGAGACCCATGTTTTGGATCACTCGGAGTTGACCGTTCGGGAGGACCTGACTTTTGAGGAGCGACCAGTCGAAATCAGGGATCGAAGTGAAAAGGTTCTTACGAACAAGGTTTTCCCCCTAGTACTAGTTTCTTGGAGTAATCGATCGCATAGAGGATCCACTTGGGAGCGAAAAGACGAGATCCGGCAGAAATTCCCTCATCCTTTCCAGTAGTTAGCTATCTTGTGTTCTTGGAATTTCGAGGACGAAATTCTTTTGTAGTTGGGTATGATGTAACACCCGAGCCCAATAATACTATGTATATTACTAGTTGAGGGTTGTGGTTTGCTCATTTCCAATTTTCCCAATTTTCTGGTGTTTATTGCTAAATTTTACCCGGTTAAGTCATTTTGGCACATAACAAATTTTAACTCCGAAAGTGAAATTTAAGATGTCCATGTTGGCCTACTCGTCGCCACTAGTCGCGTGGTAGCGTCCGCGTGTCGAGATTCCGTTCCGTTTGGCTAAACGGGCAAGTTTGGGCGACTACGCGCGCGTGCAAGTGTCCGACTTGGGGGCATGCATTTTAATCACTAAACACCTCTTTTCAAAATTTGGAACCCGCTTAAAATCCTAAAATTTGAATTTGGAACATTTGGGCGCAACCCGGGCGCGATTTGGAAATGTTTCATTTCGCGCCAAAAAGGGCCCATTTAAATTTAATATCTTAAACTATATTTTACACTTAATATTCATTATATTAGATTTCTACACGTTAGAATCCTCTCTTAACAATCTTTTCAAATATCATTATTAAACTCCCAGCCAATCACATGGCTTTTCCCCCCTCGTGGGCCCCCTTCCAATCTCTCTCTCTCTCCGCTTCTCTCTACATCTCTCCTCATTCTCTCTCTCTCTCTATCTCATCAAATCTCCCCCTTTCTCTCTCCAATCTCTCTCTCTTTCTTCCTCTGTATATGTAAAGAACCATGCAGACGCCTTCCTCCATCATCCGTCGCGACCACGAGAAATCACCCAAGCAAACCCTAACCCTAGCCTCGCAACCTCACCGCCGACCTCCTCAAGACCTCGCCGTCACCGTCACCGCCTCCTCGACCTCACCGCACCCACCTACCTCGTTCTCCCGCTCTTCCCCGCACCTGCACGCAACCCCGGCCTCGTCTCCATCCCCTCGCGACCTCGCCGTCGACGTCGCCTCCGACCGTCGAAGCCTCCCACGACCCCCTTTCACCCTCCTCGTCGAGACCTCGTCGACGCCACCTCCGACCACCTCTCTGTTCCCTCGACCACCAGAGCCGACCCCCTCTCTCCTCTACTCGTCGCACCCCGCTCCAGCAAGCCCAGCGGCTGTTCCAGCCTTCGCTGCCACCGCCGTCGCCTTACCGGCGTTCCAGTGCCGTCGAACCCGCCGTGGTCACCCCCTGGTGTCTCCCTATAAGTCTCCTTCTCTTTCCTTTTGGTACAACCCCCGCTGGTCGTTTTGGCGTATATCGTATCTTTGTTGCTAACTTTGCTATTTGGGTATTGCCGGAACCCGACCGTGCCGTTTGACGAACCCGACACTCCAGCGAGGTCCCCTGGTCCGTGTGATTCCGTTGACCTCTGTTGGGACTCGATCCGTGGCCCGTGCTTCCATATCGCAGTTTCTGCCGACATCGCATCCGTGTTTCGATTTGCGGAACCGCCGAGGCAAGTATTTGAATACTTGCTTAACATGCTACAACTTAATCATCATATTATAACCACACAACTAATATAACATCGATACCGTTATAACTTAGAATTGCTAGCCACGATTATCCGTAACTTTAAATCAATGAAATCATTGCTCGCTTTAACCGGTCTGCTATTAAGTCATACTTAACTAATCAAACCAAGTAGATCACCCCCAATTCATTTGTTAAAATCACTCATGAGACAATTACTGTGCTTAGTTCAGATTCATGTAACTCCATTACGTATATTATCGATATTGTTCGTCTGGTGGCCTTTGCACCTCAAAGGTGCGTGAACCGGATTAATAAGAGAATACGGAACATCACTGTGTTTACCTAGATTTATATTGTTATTTACTGTTTCCTGCTACTGTTCATTATTGATTGTGTACCTGTTGTGAGCACTTACCGATTGCACGACATATTGGCCTGACCCTGCCACACCTGACATATACATGCTTACCGACTCATCCCGTTGTACCATGACATACCATGACATTACTTGTTCCTGATCTCGTGCCTAATGCCGACAGACCTAACCATTCCTGCTGTCGATCCAGACAGACCTACCTTTACTTGACTTGTGTTGGCATTAGTCCTTGACTACTGAATACCTGACTGACATACATAGTTTGGGGGTATGGGGAAATCAAAGGTGAAACCGACTTGTAACTCAACAGTTCGATACATTGTTCTGATCAGTCTTACGGGCTTGGCCAGCTCCGGAGTGTTGATGCTGACATCACTCATCTATCCTACTACCTTTTACTGCTTAGCGGCACGTCTCGGATTCAGCCCCGAGAATCATGACCGTGGTCCCGGGCACGCACGGGATACTATTGAGTTACATCGACGATTCATCAATTGGTTTCAAAGACTATAGGGTAGAAAACCTGATAGGACAGTTTAGTCACCACTGCACCTTACCCTGCTTGTTACCTCTTATTACTGCTTTATTCATGTTCATGCTTGCATTGTTTATTACCATGTTTATGCTATATACTTGATATCATGACGCACTGACGTCTGGGTTTTGCATGGCCCAGATTCCGTACCTTTGTCGTCGACCGAGCAGGAGTACTTCAGCCAGCAGGCTGAACTGTGAGTTCTTTAGAGTTTAGTTCATTTATGTCATTTCATTTCCAGATGTGAGCCCGCATTATGGGACATACTGTTTATTCATTGTATTGGATCATTAGCTTCCGCACTTATTGTTTATTGATTCTTGTTATTATGGATTTGGACATGTATTAGTTTAGTTTATTTTACTGTTCTGGATATCTTTACAACCGTAATGTGACTGTGGATGGATACTTCCTACCCACAGGTAGCATGGTTGGCTATGTCACGTGCCCAAATCTTGCGTACTCTGGGAAGCGGGGCGTGACATAGAGTCTTGTGTGTCTCCCACTGTGCTTTGATTTCCACCCTACCATGGCTCTACTGAGTCATGCAAACAGGTGGTTTTTGGGTACAGTCCCGATTCACATGGAGGCAATGAGCGATAGGAGGGGATTCGTCTCTCCCGGTATTGGGGGTTGATGTTGTGCTATGCTCGACTGGCCATAACAGGAAATCCCTGGCCAGGGTTGAAGTGATATACTGGTAAGAGTTATCAGTAGTTTCACGAATGTTATGGACCTTACGTCGGCATGACTTATCGAGCTATTGGGGTCTGACGTTTACCACCCCTAGGCGAGATATGCGACATATCAGACGAACAGACCGGACTATACGGTAAGTGTTACTGGTTGGATTCACAGGAGTATGAGCGGGCTTGCTCGTCGATCTTCTGATCGCTCAATACCCGGGTGGCCGTTACGTTTAGCAGACCGCTTGCGGTTTGTGGGTGTTTGATATGATCATCACCTGCTGCCGGCGTATTGACGAGTCTTTAGAGTCGTACACAGAGGTTTCCTGGCTCAAGCGAAACGAAATAGGAGCGCGTATGAGATATGTGCGGGACCGAGAATAATGCGTGTATGTGATACCGTATTCCATTCTCGCGATGAATGTATCGATTGGTTGTATGCGATATAACCTAGTTATCGAATCGAAGATTGATTCGATAAGTTGATACATTGGATACTAGTCGGTTATATGCGACATGACCGGATCATTGAATTAAGTGTTGATTTAATGATTTAATGTATAATAATACATTTGATATATTACTTTGCATTAACTAGTATTGGTTCACTTTAAATGGATTTTCTCACTTCATATGCACATTGTATATGTGATATATTTTTGTGCACTTGTTTGTATCATATTTGATGATACTTGCTAACTTGAGTTTGTGTAAAGATTAAACCATGGTTATATGTAATGGTTAGGATTTTGATCTTATTTAGTTATTCTTTTTATTTATTTATTTATTTTGGAAAAGAAAATGATATGGTGGCTTTCTTTGTTTGCTTGTTGAAGCTTCTTGAAGCTTTGAACAAGTCCACCACATTTGTCTCATGCTTAACCCTAACCATTCCCACTAACCATAGTCTATTCTCTACACCTAATCATGGTTGCCATATGATAAGTATTGATATTTTTTCTATTTTGAAAATTACTTAGGATATTCTTTCATCATCTTCTTTTTCTTCTTCAAGAAGAAAAAGCTTGATAGCTTCAATGGCAACTTGAGCAAAAGAGTGAGAAATCCAATTATAAAGTGAACCCACCTCCTATTTCTTCATCCTCTACCTCTTGCCAAGTATTATAGGATGTTTTCTTCACAAGTTTCATGACTTGGTGAAGTTGGAGCTTGATCTTGTGTTGCCTCGACGTAGATCATCTTCGGCATCGAAGTCGACGACCTAGCCCGCCCATTTCTCCGATGAAGCCGATGCTAGAGTCATGGATTCGATTTGGACAGCGGAGGGACATCATCACGGAGCCTAGGAGGTGGAGGACCGGATCTACAAAGGTTATAGCTTCTTTCCTTTAAGTTAAAGTTGTTTACTTGCATCGCATCGCCTATATATCTAGTTAACGATCCGTATAAGGGTTTCTCGGCACTTCTAAAATATTAATTGGCCATGTTTGATCACTTGTGAGACTTCATTAGTGTGCCTAGGAACCCTACAGTGGTATCAGAGCCTAGCTAGAGCCTTAGGCGAAGTCTAGACGACGTTTGAAATCCGAACGAACATCGAAACCCTATTTTTTCATGCTCTCTGGACTTTTTTCAAAAACTGGTTTTTTTCCAGATTAAAAATGCTTAAAAAATTCAGCAGGGAATTCTAAGAATTACGGTGCAAAAATTACTTAATAATATGTCTAAAGCGCGGCGGAACCGCGGCAGAAGCCAGGCTTTTGCGGCGGTTCCGCGGCATATTAATGAGATTAGTCTCCATGTTTTGCACAGTAATTCATGTTTTCAGGTGCTGAGTTTTCTGGGAATTTTTAATTTGCACTCAAGAGTTGAGTTTTCTGGGGTGTTTTGGAGCGTAGATGATTCGATCGGATTATCAGAATTTGTCTATGTGGCTTTCCGGATATTTTAGAATATGTTAAAAAGTTCGACCGGATATAAATACCCACTTTTTCCCCTGTCGGGTAATTTCCAAGTGTTGGATCTTTCCGTGGTTTAATAACGTTCTAAGTAGTGCAAGTAATGCGATGGTCCCTCTAGAAGACAACAAACCTTAACTCGATTATGTGACCGTCTTGAACTGCCCTTTGAACCTTAGGGTTTGGGGCAGTACAGCGTGCCACATGTGAGGCGTTGGCTTGACCCTTCTACGGCTGGACCGTTGGTACTGAGGCACGAAGTGAATGTTTTTAAACTTATTTCATGAGTTGAGCTATTTCGGGAAAACTTGGGTGTTCGATTGTTCGATCGGAAAGTTTAACATTTTCTATTTATCCGGAATGTGATACAATACTTGGAATTCGCAAATAGTTATGTGATAACTGAATGAATGTTATAAACACAGCACTTTAGTCTCACTTGATCGGTTGCCACGGAATTTTGATGCGATCAAAAGTCCGTCGCAATCGCGTAGCGTATGCGGATACTCCCCGGGTAAACTTAATAGACAGCCTTACTCCATAGCCCCGACCAAGTGACTGTAGGAGAACCCCGTCGCCGAAAGCATCCGTCCGGGTGCTCGCGGCAGCGGTGTTCCTCCTTGGTGCATTTCGTCGACGGTATCGGGGGTGCGGCAGCCTACTAAAGTTTGCGACGAGCATTCGATCAGTTTTTCGGGAATCTTGTTGAATTGCCCGACTTGATATTGAAAAGTGTTTTCGATAATGAGACTAAAATGCGGGGTTTATAATTGTTAGGCATGCGATGTCTAAGGAATTCATTTGGATAGGCATGCGATGTCTAAAGAGTTTGCGGATTCCAACTGTTATAGTTTTACATTTTCTTTTCTGTGACCGTAAGTGTAATATGTGATATCGCCGGTTTCGTTGCTATATGTCAACGACAATTGGGATGTGCATATTTACTTACGTTGATGACATGTGATGTTATGTGTTGCTGGATATGTTATATTGGATCGTCGTGTTTGAATAGCCGGGGTTTTTTTATGTGAGATGGGTGTTTTTCATTTTCATTCATGTAAAAACTTGTATGTAATATTCTTTTATTGGGGCACTTCCAGGTTGCGGATGTTGTCACCATTTGTATATTATTTACTTTTCCGCATTAGGATAGACCCAAGGAGGGGAGCACAAGTAACCGGGTTCTGGGGTCCAGTGGGAGACCAACTCGAGGAGTCGAGTCCGGATCTCCTAACCCTAGAATTGGTAGGGTTGCTTGCCGCTCTCGTAGGGGTCTAGGGGTGTGGGATTGGCTATTCATTAAGACCGTGGAATCCATGTTTTATACCGGCTCGTATTAAAAACACGGACGTCTTAGTATATCCAATATTTCATATGATATTTTCTGCTGCGTTATCTGTGATGTGATCATGTGATTTGTTCAGATAGATAGTATATATAGTATATATGATATATTATATAGACGTTGCTTATGTTTTACACCCGCGCTAGCCCTGCCCCGCTCTGCCGTTAGTTACCTAACCTAACGGTGCAGACGGGACATCAAGGCGAATGCGGATGGCATAAGCGTACGTCATATTTATCTGTGATGTTTAGGTAATTTAAATGATGGGATATTCATTAATGAGATTAATGAAAGAAAATAAACCTAAAAGATGTTGTGGGATCGAATTTCAAATTAAAACAGGTAGCTACAGTTCTTGCTTTGCATCGCGGTGTTCCTTGTAGAACATCCAGCACCTTATTCGATAAGGAAAGGACCGAGATCCCTTCACCGGGAGTGACTCCTTTAGAAATAACTGGCAGATGCTACAACTCTCGGTTTGTCTTTTGATTGCTTCTATAGTTTATGCTTTGCACAGTGATATATATGATATATCCCGCACCTCATTCGACGAGAAAAGGGCCGACGATCCCTTCACCGGGAGTGACCCCTTTAGCAAAACTAGAAAAGCCTCAAAAACATTCCATTTAAAAACCATTTGATTTCGCAACGAGATCAAGTTCAAAGCGTTAAAGGTTTTCATAAAAACCAGCTGCAACCCTCCGTCATTTTAGGAAGTAGAGTACTTAGTATTCGTGCTGTGTTTGTTGACCATAGTCAAGGCACAGTGTACGGTAGCTAAATGATGTCTTCCTACACTGCATATGATGCGATTAGTTAGGACAGTCGCGTGACTTTGTTGACCTTAGTTAAGGGTCATGTGGGTGGGTCTAATTAATCACGAAATGACGGGTAGAACTTGACTACTGCTTATGATTTGTTGACCATAGTTAAGGTCATAAGCGCTAGGGGTAAAAATCTTTATCGGGAGTTTCAAGCGTTGAAATTTGCAATGAGATTGCATACCTTCTATGTGATAGTTGGATCCCGATACCCACTGCGAGTAATTGTTACTCCTGAAAGAGTTTTGCACTTTACAATTAGCCGATCAAGTAGGTGTCTAGAAAGGTGTCAACGGGGTTACGCCTCTGGGAAAACGGGTTTACATTAATTAGGTTCGTGCGAAAGCACGGGGGACCTCCCTCAAAGTACCGACACTGGCCTGGCTGAAAGATTGGCGAACTTGTAGTGTGTAATTAATCCCGGCTAGTCTTTCCTTTTAGGGTTTGAAGGAAGATTTGATAAAAACAGTGGGAGCCATCCTGATTAGATAAAATAAATAACCAATCTAGTCTTGCAAGAGCGCACGCAGAGTGTTTTCTTCTCTCTCTCTCCAGGTAGCGACCATATCACGCCTTAATCAAGATAATAATATGGATGTATTGACCGAACCCGCTTGTTATACTGAGCTGGGAACATTGGTCCCGCTCCAACTTATAATTGTTATAAGACAGAGCAGGAAATAGGGGAATACCAGAATTCCTATGCCGCCCAAACGAAGAAAGTGCATATGATGCATCTCCTTCGGGTGTATTCATTATAAAGAACTGTTTCTCAGTATCCTCTGAATCCTGGGTATTTGATACCGGATCAGGATCCCAGATATGTAATCTGTTACATAGGGCTACAAAAAGGTAGAAAGACTGAGAACGGGTGATAAGTTTCATGAGACAGAAAACGGGGCAAGTGTTGCAGCCAAGTCTGTTGGTCACTGTCACCCTGTATTACCAATACATTGATTCTGAACAAATGCTATTAGATACCGAACCTGATATACAAAATCATATCAGTCTCTTTATTAGTAAAGAAATGATAAAATTTTGTATTGATGGATAATGTTTTGAACATTTCCTATATCAAAAGTTGATCGGTTCAGGCACGTTATCTAAAAGCATTGACGTTCTAAATCAAACTACAGTTCCTAGTATACAGAACACATACAAGAGGAAGAGTTCAGAAATGAACGAATCCTTCTTGAGGCATTGTAGACTAGGTCACATCAATGCGACCTGACTGGCTGAAGTTACATTTTAGATGCATATTTAAATCAGTTTGAATTTACATCTTGTGAAACTTGCCAGTCATGTCACAAAGATTAGATGACCATAGCCCTGTTTATTGGAAACAGAGAAAGAGTTAATGAACTCTTGGGACTGACACATGATGATGTATGTAAGGTCTCCTGTCTACAAATGCCAGGACTGGTTCTTTATACTTCATTATATTCTCTGATAATCTCTCAAGATTCAGTCATATGTTTCTGTTGAAACATAAGTCCGAAGCTTTTGAGGTATTCACAGAATATAAGTTAGAAGTAGAGAACCAAATACGGGTATAAGTATTATGTCCTTTGATGAGATCAAGGAGGAGAATACTTGAGCACGGAACTCCTGGACTATTTTAAGAAGAATGAGATTCTATCTCAGTATTACTCCTCTAAATACACCACAGCACAACGGTGTATCAGGGCGGAGCAATAACACCCTATATGATATGGTGTGCTCTATGATGAGTATTACTGAGTTACCTATTTCCTTTAGGGAGTTACGCACTTATGAAGTTGCATACCTATTGAATAGGGTTCCAATCAAATCAGCTGCCTACCGCTTCATATGTGATATGGAAAGGGAAGAGCCCATATCTTAAGTTAGTTAAGATTTGGGGTTGTCCGGCCTATGTCTGAAAAGCAAAATCCGGACAAGCTCGAGGCAAGATCTGTTATGTAGAACTGGAAATGTTCCAGCTATACAAACTGCAGCTGATGATTTGATAGAACCAAAGGATTCAGTAGACTCCAACGAACCTCAGCCTCTTCGCCGATCTAGTAGGGTTCCTCACCCACCTGAGAGATACTTCGGTTTCTCTATGACAGTGGGAGCGAGGATTGCATCATGAGATGATGACCCAACTAGTTTCGAGCTGGCCATCAGGAGTGGGACTCTGTAAGAATGGCTGGATGCTTAGCGATCTGAGATGGAATCCATATACACCAACAAAGTATGGACTTTGGTTGCGATATCTGAAGGGTTAAATCCCCATCAGGAGCAAGTATATCTTGAGAAGATTACTTGGTGTAGATGGAAAAGTTGAGACTTTCAAAGCTAGACTTTTTAAAGGTTTTCGTCATCGACTAAGCGTGGATAATGATGAAACCTTTTCCAGGGACAATGCTTAAGTCCATCCAGATACTACTTGCCACTGCTACATACCATGACTGCGATATCTGGTGGTTGGGTGCCATGACTACTTTTCTAAATAATGATTTAGAAAAGAACGTCTATAAGTACACAGCCAGAGGGCCTCGTAGACAGTGGGAGCAGCGGAAACGTGTGCAAGATGTTTTATGTGATAAAGCAGGCATCGCGGAGTTGGAATGTCTGTTTTGATGTGTTAGTCAAAGAGTTTGACACCATCAAAATGGTAGATGAACCTTGTATATACAAAAAGGTAGTAGGGAGTTTGGTGGTGATCCTCGTAGAGTACGTGGATGACATACTCTTGATAGGAAAATAGTTTCCTATGCTACAATCGGTCGATCTCCTCTTATCACATAGATTCTCCATATAGGATCAAAGTGATACCTCCTTAATCCTGAGATTTGGGTCTATGAGATAGATCTAAATGGATGTTAGGATTCTCACTAATTGAAGTGAGATGATATCAGTTGATTCTAGGGAGAATCACTGGAAAGGTTCCAGGGTGATAAGGACGACTGAATGTCAGTCACAGGCATTGTCTTTACCCTCAGTGAAGGGACGGTATGTTGGAAGAGTTCCAAGCTAGATACCGTGGCAAACTAGACGATAAAGGCTGGTAACATCGATATTAAAGATACTACCAAAGAGGAAGTTTGGGTGTATATTAGTTCATAAGATGAACTAGGTTCCCACCATTGTGTGACAATGGAAGTGTGGCTTTGGCCAAGGAACCATGATCCCATCAGTGACCCAGATATATTCTGAGGCAGCATCTCCTGATCATGGAGATAGTTGATCTCCAGGGTGATCGAGGTAAGGAGAGTAGACTTAGAGGACAACACAGCGGATCCACTCACGAAGGCCTTTTCCCAAAGAGAGACTTTTATGGGATGGTTGAGTATGTGATACTGCAACCACTGCTACAGATGGCCCTAGTGCAAGTGGGAGATTGTTAGTTATATGTATGCCCTAGAGGCCATTACTGTACATAGGATGTATATTGTAGTGGATGCTGGGATATATATAGGTAGGACTTTCTTGCTCGACATGATAGTACGCTATCTGGTTGCTCTTTATCTTAACATGTATACTTTCTGTCTCTCTGATTATATGTTGATAAAGCCCTTAGGATGTGCACTCGACTTCCAGGATTGTGATAAAGATCATACTAGTGGGGCCTGGGTAGTCAATGAGTACATCCTTCATTGTTCCTAGTCGTGGGAATATCGAGACGGGGCATCGATATTCCAGAGTAGACTAGCGTATATTTTCTCGACCCATGTGATGGGCGATGGATGATCCCATATCCATTGGTGTTTGACATCAGAGATGTGTTAGTTATATGTATGCCCTAGAGGCCATTACTATACATAGGATGTATATTGTAGTGGATGCTGGGACATATATAGGGAGGACTTTCTCGCTCGACATGATAGTATGCTATCTGGTTACTCTTTACCTTAACGTGTACACTGATTGTCTCTCTGTTACATGTTGGTAAAGCCCTTAGGATGTGTACTTGACTACCTGGACTATGATGCGGATCATACTAGTGGGGACATGGTAGTCCATAAGTACATCCTTCAAGGTCCCTAGTCGTGGGTGTATCGAGACGGGGCATCGATATACCAGATGTAGACTAGCGTGTACCTTCTCGACCCATACAGATGGGCGATGGATGATCCCATATCCATTGGTGTTTGACATCAGAGATGATATACGGGTGCTCAGTGGAGACTGGGTACACTGGACGGACTCGCCGAGAACTCCCAGATGGTATTATACCTTACGTCAGATGGCAGTTCTCTGGTGACACTGGTACAGAGTAGTCTGTTGACCCGAGATCGTCATAGAGTCTTGTGTGGTTCCTACCGTGCTTTGATTTCCACCTTACCACGTCCAAGAGGGCGTGCAAAACGGTGGTTTTTGGGTACAGTCCCGAGTCATATGGAGGCAATGAGCGATAGGAGGGGATTCGTCTCTCCCGGTATAGGGGGTTGATGTTGCGCTGTGTTCGATTGGCTATAACAGGAAATCCCTGGCCAGGGTTGCTGAGATTTACTGGTAAGTGTTACCAGTAGTTTCTCGAATTGTTATAGACCTCATATCGACACGACTTATCGAGCTATTGGGGTCTGACATTTACCACCCCTAGGCGAGATATGCGACATATCAGACGATCAGACCGGACTGTACGGTAGTGTTACTGGTTGGATTCACTGGAGTGTGAGCGGGCTTGCTCGTCGATCTTCAGATCGCTCAATACCCGGGTGGCCGTTACGTTTAGCAGACCGCTTGCGGCTTGTGGGTGTTTGATATGATCATCACCTGCTGCCGGCGTATTGACGAGTCTTTAGAGTCCTACACAGAGGTTTCCTGGCTCAAGCGAAACGAAATAGGAGCGCATATGAGATATGTGCGGGACCGAGAATAATGCGTGTATGTGATACCGTATTCTATTCTCGCGATGAATGTGTCGAATGGTTGTATGCGATATAACCTAGTTATCGAATCAAGGAATGATTCGATAAATCGATACATTGGATATTAGTCGGTTATATGCGATATGACCGGATCGTTAAATCAAGTGTTGATTTAATGATTTAATGTATAATTATATATTTGATATATTACTTTGCATTAACTAATATTGGTTCACTTTAGAGGGATTTTCTCACTCGGATGTGCACATTGTATATACGTTATAATTTTGTGCATTAGTTTGTATCATGTTTGATGATGCATGCTAAATTGGCTAAGTGTAAAGATTAAACCATGGTTGTGTAATGGTTAGGGTTTTGTTTTTACTTATTCATTTATTTATTTCATTTATTCTTTTTGGAAAATAAAATGCATAAAGAGAAAATGGTGGCTTTCATTTGTTTCTTTCATGAAGATTCATGAAGGTTTGACTAAGTCACCATTTTGTCTCATGCTTAACCCTAACCACTCCATTTAACCATAGTCCACTCTCTACACCTAACTATGGTTTTGTTTATGATAAGTTTTGATTTTCTATTCTAATTTAATTAACTCATCATATTCATTATCTTCTTCTTCTTCTTGATCTTCAAAGAAGAAAGCTTGCTTCATCAATGGTGATTGATGAAAAAGAGTGAGAAATCCAATTCTAAAGTCTACCCACTTCCTATTTCTTCATCCTCTACCTCTTGCCAAGTAGTAGAGTGTGTTTCCTTCACAAGTTTTCTAGACTTGGTGAAGTTGGAGCTTGATCTAGCGATGCCTCGACGTAGATCATCTTCGGCACGTCGTCGATGACCTAGCCCGCCCATTTCTCCGATGAAGCCGACGCTAGAGCCCGGATTTTGATTTGGACAGCGGAGAGGACTTCATCACGGAGCCATGGAGTTGGAGGACCGGATCTACAAAGGTTGTATTTCCGTTCTTTTAGTTTAGATGTAAACTAGTTTCTTTTTCGCCTAGACATCTAGCCAACGATCCGTAGTTTAGGGTTTCTCGGCACCGTAAATTTTTAAATTGGCATGGTTGATGCCTTGTGAGACCTCTTGGGAGTGCCTAGGAACCCTACAGTGGTATCAGAGCCTAGCTAGAGCCTTAGGTGAAGTCTAGACGAAATTTGAAACCCGAACGAACCCGAAACCCCAACATAAACATGCTCTCTGGACTTTTTCCAAAATCTGGAGTTTTTCAATATTAAAAATATGCAGAAAAATCAGCAGGTGATTTTAAGAGTTTCTGTGAAATTCGTGTTCCTAAATCCATTAAAATGCCGCGGTTCCGCGTCACGAGCATTGCTCGTGCGGCGGTTCCGCGGCCGTACGGCCACCTTATTTAATATATTTTACACAGTAACACCTAATTGATAATGCTGGATTTTCTGGGAATTTTTAATTTTTATTCAAGAGTTGAATTTTCAGGGGTTGTTTTGGGGATTCGGTGTTTCGATCGGAGTATCAAATTTTGTCTATGTGACTTTCCGGATAAATATTAGAATATGTTAAAAAGTTCGACCGGATATAAATACCCAATTTTTCCCCTGTCGGGAAATTTCCAAGTGTTGGATTTTTCCGTGGTTTAAAGACGTTCTAAGTAGTGCAAGTAACGCGATGGACCCTCTAGAAGACAACAAACCTTAACTCGATTATGTGACCGTCTTGAACTGCCCTTTGAACCTTAAGGTTTGGGGCAGTACGGCATGCCACATGTGAGGCGTTGGCTTGACCCTTCTACGGCTGGACCGTTGGTACTGAGGCACGAACTGAATGTTGTTAGACTTATTTCATGTGTTGAGCTGTATCGGGAAAACTTGGGTGTTCGATTGTTCGATCGGAAAGTTTAACATTTTCTATTTATCTGGAATGTGATACAATAATTGGAATTCACAAGTAGTTATGAGATAACTGAATGAATGTTATAAATCAAGCACTTTTGTCTCACTTGATCGGTTGCCACGGAATTTTGATGTGATCAAAAGTCCGTCGCAATCACGTAGCGTACGCGGATACTCGCCGGGTAAACTTAATAGACAGCCTCACTCCATAGCCCCGACTAAGTGACTGTAGGAGAACCCCGTCGCCGAAAGCATCCGTTCGGGTGCTCGCGGTAGCGGTGTTCCGCCTTGGTGCACTTTGTCGACGGTACCAGGGTGCGGCCGTCTACTGAAGTTTGCGACGAGCATTCGATCAGGATGTCGGGAATCTTGTTGAATTGCCCGACTTGGTATTGAAAAGTGTTTTCGATTTTGAGACTAAAATGCGGGGTTTATAATTGTTAGGCATGCGATGTCTAAAGAATTCATTTGATTAGGCATGCGATGTTTGATCACTTGTGAGACTTCATTAGTGTGCCTAGGAACCCTACACAAGTATCCACTATATATATATATATAATAATGGTCTCTAGGGTATACATATCCAACAATCTCCCACTTGTACTAAGGCCAGTTATTGGAGTATCGAGTCCCCAACATCTGCACTAATTGTTGAGGTATCGCATACCTAACATCTCAAAAGGTCGCTCGAACTGTGCTTGAGGGAGGGCCTTTGTGAATGAATCCACTGTGTTTTCTTTTGTGTCCACTCTCCGAACCTCGAACTCCCGGCGATCTACGGTCTCCCTGATCAGGTGATACTGCCTCAAGATGTGTCTGGATCTCTGATGGGACCATGGTTCCTTCGATAAAACCATAGCCCCATTGTTATCACAATAAAAATGTATTGGATCAACAATAGATAGAACCACCGCAAGTTTAGTAATGAACTTCTTCATCCAGACTGCTTTTTTTGCGGCATCGTTGGCAGAAATATATTTAGCCTCTATCGCCGAGTCTACGACGGTGTCCTGTTTGGAGCTCTTCCAACAGACCGTCCATCCATTGAGGGTAAACACATAACTCGAGACAGACTTGCTGTCATCCTTGTCACTTTGGAAGCTTGAATCGGTAAAGGACTCCACCTGGAGGTCTCCATTACCGTATATCAAGAACATCTTCTTAGTCTTTCTCAGGTACTTGAGAATATTCTTCACAGCTGTCCAGTGCTTCTCCCCTGGGTTTGATTGATACCGGCTCACCATGCTAAGTGCATAAGTTACATCTGGTCCGGTACATAATATCGCATACATTATAGATCCTACCGTCGATGTGTAAAGTATAATACTTATGCGAGCCCTCTCCTCATTAGTTTTTGAAGACATCTTTTTGGAGAGGGTGGTTCCGTGCAAAGCGGGTATGTTACCGCGCTTGAAATCTTCCATACTAAACCTCTTTAGTATGGCGTCTATGTACCTGGAATGTGAAATTCCTAACATTCTCTTGGATCTATCTCTGTAGATCTTTATCCCCAGAATGTAAGAGGCATTACCCTTGTCTTTCATGGAGAACTTTTGTGACAAGAACAACTTGACCAATTGAAACATAAGAATATCATTTCCTATCAGGAGAATGTCATCGACGTATAAGACGAGAAATACGACAGCTCTCCCTACAATCTTCTTATAGATATATGGCTCATCCTCATTCTTGATGAAGTCAAATTCCTTGATTGTCTCATGAAAACAGATGTTCTAATTCCACGATGCTTGCTTTAATCCATAAATGGATTTAAGCAACTTGCATACCTTCCCGCTGCTCTCACTGTCTATGAATCCCTCCGGATGACCCATATAAACCCACTCTTCTAAACTTCCATTTAGAAAAACCGTTTTTACGTCCATCTGCCAAATATCATAGTCATGGAAGGTATCAATGGCAAGTAGAATCCGAATGGATTTTAGCATAGCTACTGGAGAAAAGGTTTCGTCATAGTCCACACCGGGTGTTTGACGAAAACCTTTTGCAACAAGTCTAGCCTTATAGGTTTCCACCTGTGTCACGCCCCGCTTCCCAGTAGATGGAAATGGTGACGTGACAGGCCGCAACGTATTTACTATGAAATAAATACGTTAAGTGTAATTAAGAAATATATAAAAATGAACAAGAATAACAAGAGAATAAAATGAAACAACAACTTTATTTACATTCAATTTTACATACAACTGTTTGAAATAAAAGAAATAATAAAAAAAAATAAATGCCTAAACAATGGCATACTGAAAGTAAGTGCAGAGGAACTAGTAGTCAGGCTGAGCGGTAAGTTGGTCCAAATCCTCCCGGCTCGGATCTATCTCTTCAGAGTCCGGTCCTCCTGACAAACATTCCAAAGAAAGAAACAGAAAGAAATATTGTCAGCGAACTAACGCTCGGTAAGTCGCAAAAGAAGAAAAAGAAAATAGTATATAAAGTGAAATGAACAGGTAAAGTTGTATATAATCGATTATTGGTATACGATAGTTATTCTAACGTGGTCGTTTGTAGTTTGATAAGAAAGATATTCATGTATACGAAAGGAGTCCATCATGCCCCGTGGACTATGGTAATATGTAATACAAGGTGTCGTCATAACCCACGGGACAATGTCACGAGAATTCATGTAAGTGTCTTTTAAGTGACCTCTCATGCCATGATATACATTCTGTACCAATCTATCCCTTTATACCTGTGTAATGTATTGTATAGATGTAACATTTCAAAAAAAATGTTAAATATATAAATAAATAAATAACATATTATTTTTGGGAATTGAAATAATTAAATTAATAAATATTATGTATATTTTATAAGTGTGGAGATTGGTTTTTGAATAAAATGGTATAATCATATACGACTAATTATATACAGGTTATTACTAAACTCGATTAATTTTTATTAATTATACATTAATCATGCTTATGTGCATGGCATGTAACAAAACATGTTGCATACACTTGTTACATTTTATGAACTATGACTTTAATTCCTCATTTGCATATATTATGGTTTTGTTTTAAGATGAGAAGAAAAAGAACAAGGAAAATAAAAGAAAAGAATAAATAATGTGGATGAGGTGACAAGTACCATGGCATGGTTGAGAGAGAGTGAGAAAGTTCTAGAGCTCCCCAAAATCTTCTTCATTCTTCATCTCTCATTCTCCTTCATCTACTTCATTTCCCTCTAACTCATCCACCTTCTCACAACACCCCCAAATCCACATCAAAACCTTATATCCCCTTCATTAAAATTGTGCACAAGCACACTATAAGCATGCTGGACCAAACAAGTTAAGATTTTGAGCACTTGGGGCAACTCAAGAAAATTCTTGAGTTGCCAAATGAGGTAAATCCCACACTTTTGGTTTAGTAATTTAGTTTCTTTAGCTTCTATTTTAGTTTAGAATTGGTTAAGTGAGGATTTGTGAGCTTTGAATATTTCTAGATGAGACTTAGGGCTTTTCTTAAGTTGCGATGGCGTATTTGAGAGTAATTAGTGACTACAACCCATTTAGTGTAATAATCTTGGACCAAGTAAACTTAGAAAACCCAAGACTTGGACTTTAGAAACTTTTCATGTCAGTTTTGTGAATATTTTGTGGACTACAGGGAATCTGGAGCACTTGGGATGTTTCTAACAAATCAAACAAGTACATTAACCTAGTTATACCAAAACGAGGCCAAATATCCTTACTTGGATCGACGACACCCGTTTTTTTCACAATCTCGCCGGGTCAATGGTTGCATATGGGGTTGGATTTTGGTGTATAGCTCAGTTACCTCATAATCTAGCCTCTTTAACTGTTTGTTTAGCCTAATTTTACCTGAGACTAAATCTGGAACCATTTTTCTTGAGTTGCTATTTTGTTTTATGACTTTTAATGACTTGAACTTTGGATATTTTTGTTTTTTCTTGGTCACTTGACGTTTGTACGTCGATATCGGGAGTTGTTTGGTTATTCTTGCATGCGTAGACCATAGGTTTTAACCTATGTGTGAATGGTGTGCCGTTTTGGTTTTCGTACGCGAATCTTGCTTATGATACTATGTGTTTATATGTGTATGCACCTTCATGTGGATTTTAGACAACAAGGAAGAGCGTGGCGTCATCGACTTCGACAAGCAAGAATCGAGGTGAGTAGATGTATATCTATGGAGGAAGTCGGGTGGATGGCGTATAGCACCCCCGCAAACGTAGAATAGGGTTGTTACCATATTCTTGAGCTTGGATGTGATATTGGATACTTAGTGAGTAGGGTATTTAGAAGACTCTAAGTTAGATTAAGTTGATCTAGGAAGACTACCTAGAGGATGATTACCTTGGAGGCGAATCACATGTTACATGTAGCCACACGCACATGCACGCACACACGCACACTTGATTTTTGTATGTATGTGTGTGTGTGTATATATGTATAAGTGTAGGTTTTATATGTATACACACACACACACACACACATACACACGTGATATGAGGATAGTATATGATACTTGGAGATAAGTCGATATGATCGGGCATGATGCCGTGAGATTGTGATATGTGATTGAGTCGCGATATGTTATACGACATGATATTATAATGGATCATTGGGCGACGTGTATTTATTATATACGATAATATATGTTGATGATATTGGAATGTACGGGACTTTAGAACAGTACCCTTGATTATGATATTGTTCGATGATGATACCATATGAATGATGATGTATATATGATAGTTGACCCGTACCCCGATTTTTGGGATGCCGTATGATGGATTTTACAGTACGAGGTATAGATATGATGATTGATCCGCACTCTTGACTCGATAATGTCGTACTATGTATTATACAGTATGTGACGCTATGAGACTGGATCGCCGACTACTAGGTATATCGACTCGGAATTTATGTGGATTTTCTTACCCCTTTCGACTAGTTTCTTATTTTAGTATTTTAGTTGATTAGGTAGATGTTAGACTAGGCTTGAGTCATACTTATTTTCAAAAACTAACGAATCGTGGGTATTTCCAAAGGTAATCCGAGGGATGCTACGGATTTTCAAAAGGGCATATCTTTTCTTAAAAAATACCGTAGCCCCTATTTTTCTAAAAATCACGATTCGTGCTATTTCAAACACCAAAACTGTATGACTCGTATATAAATATGTATATTCTTCAATGTAGCGTTTGCTACTCATTCTCCGTTATATTCATGTTGTTCTCATCGCATTGCATGTTATACATGTGTTTTCTTTAGTAATTATGAACCCTGTCTGTTAGGACACCAGCACCATTACCGATGATGCGTATACTCCACGTACACTTGCTTGCCGGCTCACACACATCATCATCGGTAATTGTTATGTCACGTACACCTTAGAAAATGTTATGTCATTGGTATAACCTGTTAGCTGGTAGTTTCAACATATTATTATTATGCTTGCTCTCATGTGCTAGTTTAGATATTGCATTCCGTACTTAGATACCCCAGGCATTTATATATCCATTCAATTATGCCATATTATAGGCTTTCTGTCGATATTCATTGCTTATTGACTCTTGATTTCTGGGATTTCAGATTTTCTATGAGATTTCTGGATTTGGGGCAAAACCGCAAGACTTTTATAAACTCATTATCTTTTTAAAATGCAAGTTATGGTTTTCTCGTGATATGATGTATGTGTCATCCACCATGAGTTTTCCTGTTTGTTGTTGGTTTTTGAGACCCGATTCGAGGAGTTGGATGAACCGTCTCAGGTACATGGTTGGCCCGGCATGGTACCTCGGAGCAAGAAACTCGAGTTGTAGATGATGAGCCTGGCAAGGGAAGACTACCTACCGGTGATGTTTGACGCGGCGGATATCCGGAGGATACCGATCGTAGTCATGAGATTTGATGATATGGGCCGATCCGGACCGACGGAGCCCGAGATATTGAGATATTGAGACATTGAGATTTTGAGATATACATATATTGTGTTGATGCGTGACATGGATTTTCTAACGATTTCACTGATGATGTTCCAGTTTTTATTATACAAGTTTTACTAAGATAAAAACACAGATTTTCTTATACCAGATATATCCAGATTTCGTGGTTGATTGTTTCATTCATGATGCATTCATACATATACATATGACATGTTACTACTTGAGGCACTGACACGAGTATTGGTATTATACTTATGCTTAGATTAGTACCTTTGCCACTACTAGATACTTCAGTGTTATATTATGAGCATATTATTGTACGACCTAGGAGATTGTCTTTCATACGATTTCTACCTGGTGATGTCTTCTACTCACGAGTTGGTAACTCACCCCTGCTGTGCCGCAGTTTCTTACAAGTTTGGCCGTACAGGTTCCATAGCGGCTTCGCTGGTACACCACTTCCTTTCGGGTGATTGTTTTGGTAGGTGGTTTCACTTGTATCGTGACCTCCGTTGTACTTTTATTTATTTCAGTTTTATCTAGTAAGCACCATCAACCAGACCTTGTATATTTGATAGACTTAGAAAACCAGTTGTTTATTCTTTCGACCTTAGAGTCGCGCGCTGGTATTATTATGGTTCTTCTCTGGTTTTCTTGAGGATGTTGGTTTTCTTTCTGAGTTTTGATCCTCGCCTTCGGCGTTGTATATTTGTATTGCTTGCGTGGTTATTTCCGCCAATTGGCGAAGAGCTAGCTCCCACTTGGGAATGCCTTTATTCATTACTTATGTATATTCTTGTTTTGTACCTGTTTGGGGCCAGTATTTATAAAGGAAACTCTGCCGAAATTTTTATAAAACTTGGGCATATTATAAAGACTTTCAAGTGATTTTCTATGTTAACTTATAACAAGTTTTCCTTCACTCTATTTTCTTTAAATGGTTTAGATTCTGGGCTTTAGCTTACTTAGATTACGTTACGCCTCTAGACGTTGCGTAATTTAAGTGCCGGTTACGTTCCGTACAATCGGGTCGTGACAAAATTGGTATCAGAGCGTTAGGTTTAACCTTGGTTCGAGTCTAGGTTAACCTTGGGTGATGGAGTATGTGACTTAGGTAGAGTAACGTACCGTGTGTATGTTCCGCGGCATACTTACGATACGGTACTCCACTTAAGAAGCCTTAGGATGTACATTTCTTTGCACCGTATTCTATTCGTTCGTTTGATCTATCCTCATCGATGTCGGATGGTGGTTTCTGTTACCACGGTTGCACGGGCTGAGAGAGCTGCTGCTAGAGTTGCGGTCAGCATGGGCTCGTCTTGGACGAGGACTGACTAGGGCGTAATTCTGATGACACACGATTGCATAGATATGTCGTTTATTGTGTTTTTTCGTGACGTGAGTGTTTTGATGAATTGTTTTTACTAAGATTTCTCGTTGAAGCATACGTTCAGATTAGCACCAGAGGATTGGGCCACTGCTAGAGGCCGACTAGAATATAATGACAGTTAATGTACTGTCTATTCTTGAGGATTGAGGTATTGTTTAGCGTGCGGACGAATAAGCCAGCTGTTGCTACGACTGACAAGATATCGCCCCGGATGTTTGAAGCTATTGCAGCACGAGTTTATACTTAAGGATATAATAGAAGATCGCTAGTCACCCATGGATGAATGAGTAGGACAAGTGGTTCGTTTGCATACCCCGATGCGAGGTCATCAGATTGATTAATTTCAGCTAGAGAGGACTTCACACAGGCATGTTGAGAGTCGATCGAAAACGGACGAATGAAGAGTATTCCTCCGACGATTTGGAAGAGTTCCCGAGGACGTAGTTGGCAAGATGCCTACTACAAGATAATTGAGATGCTGAGTACGTAGCTTTGGAAAGGAGACTCTAGATGAGTGTAGCCGTTTGGAGCGCACTTCACGCAACTACGAAGAGAGAATTCCGAATTAGTACGCATTGAAGAAAAGCAGAGTAAGAAGTTCGTAAGAGATCTTGACAGATGAGATTCTACCCCGTTGATATCAGAGATGTGATACGCATGAAGAGGCGTTGAATGTAGATATATCTTCCAGAGAAAGTTGTGATGAGAATGCAGCTGTCCCGGAATAAGAAATGGATTAAGTAAAGGGCGATGACTTCAGGGCAGCTCGGCAGAAATGAGATTCAAGAGAAACCCCGACAGAATCTTTCTGAAACACTACACGATAATACTTGGAACCAGGATCAGGCATATCACTGTCATGACCCGAAATGGCACGTGACTGTCACTTGAATCATATGAAGTCTATAGGACCCCATCTAATTCAAGTAAGCCAAAAATCCCAAAAATCTAAACCTTTAAAGAAGAAAGTAAAGGAAAACTTGTTTTAAAGTTTGCATATAATCACTTTGAATAGTCGTATTAAACATTTTTAAAACATCATATCTTTTCCGAAAATTTCGGCAGAGTTTCCTTTGTAAATACTGGCCCCAAAAGGGGTACAACATGCATAATATGAAAAAAGGCATCCCCAAGCGGGAGCTAGCTCTTCGTCAATTGACGGCCACAACCACGCAAGTAATATAATATACAACGCCAAAGGCGAGGATCAAAGCTCAAAAGGAAATCAAATCAACATGAAAATCATAATAATACAAGTGCGACTCTAAGGTCGAAATAATAAACAACTGGTCTCTAAGGTTATAAAATATACAAGTCTGGTTGATAGAGTTTACTAGATGCAACTGAATATAAATGTACAATGGTGGTCACGATACAAGTGAGTCCACCTACCAAAGCAATCACCCGGAAAGGAGCGGTGTGCTAGAAAGCCGCAATGAAACCTATACGGCAAAACCTGCAAGAAACTGTGGCACAACGGGGGTGAGTTGCCAACTTGTGAGTAGAAAACATCACAGAGCAGAAATCGTATGTATGACTCAATCCTAGGTCAATACGATCAGTAATATATATCCTCAATATGATAAAGTCTGAAGCATGATAAGGTGGCAAGGGTAAACCTCTATACAAAAGTGTAATACCAAGTGCCCGTGTCAGTGCCTCAGGTAGTAACAGATCATAAATATGAGGTATGATCAATGTAATCAACATGAAATCAGTGTCAACAATATACTCAAGTCTATAAGTATGTGGATATCATCCAACTATGTAATCAATGCCTGTATGCATGTGGATCTCGTCCATGTGTCAACCAAAGACGCAACAACATCATGCATGTATATGTCATAAAAGCATATGCATGAAAGTATGAGGATATAAATCAAGGTGTGTCCCTCGCGACACATCAAAATCATGGAACCGGAGTGTCCAGTATCGACACTCGAAACATCATGAAACCCGTGCCCAGCATCGGCACGTAAATCCTCATATATCTCAGGCTCCGTGTCATCTGCGGGATCGACCCGCGGGCTTCGGCAGTACGGATTGGCCTATATCCATCTCATGACTCCGGTCGGGATCCTCCGGATAACCGCCAGGTCCAAATACTATCACCGGTAGGTCGTGGTCCCTCTGCCAGGCTCACCGTCTACTGCACAGCAATCCGTTCTCGCCCCAGGATACCATACCGGGTCCATCATGTACCCGCAATCGGCCTTATCTAGCTCCTCGAATCGGGTATCACATGCTACTCTCAGAACCGAGAAAATACATGGTGGACGCACTGAAATATCATATCAAGAGAAACCGGGTTTTTAAAACAATACATAGTTTCTTTTAAAAAGGCCATGGTTCTCAAATCCAGAAATCTCATGAAAACAGCACATCTCAATGCGTATAATCGTAAAGCATGATGTGTGCGACATATAACAGAAATGTAAGCATATCCGTATATCATGCAACATGGAACAGTAATATGCACATATCGAGGGAAAACTGCTCCTTTAAATGAATCCAGTTTTAAGATATATTCTCCGGTTCCCAATTTCTCCATGGTCAATTGCAACTTCGTATAAAGGTGTATATGCAACTATAGCAAGTAATTTATGCAAAGAGTCATATCAAGATGCAGCAATTCTACTGTGTAGTGACATGGCAATTATAGATGATGAAGTGTGTGTGAGCCGGCAAGCAGGTGTAGTGGAGCATACGCTTCATCGGTAATGGTGCTGGTGTCCTGACAGTATGGGTTTAATATAACATAAATCACAAGTATATAAGCATGCAATGCGCTAATAACAACATGAATATACGGAAATGGATAAGTAATGCAACAATAAGAAATCTACATTAGTTATACGAGTCATACAGTTACTCATTTGAAATCACACGAACCGTGGTGTTTGGAAAAAAATAGGGGCTACGGTGTTTTTAAGAAAAAAGGTACGTCCTTTGAAATATCTGTAGAATCTCTTGGCATGTCTTTAAAATACTCACGATTCGTTAGTTTTGAAATAGGTATGACTCGAGTCTAGTGTAACATCTACAAGTAAACTATCGGACTAAACGAACAGACTAATCGAAAAGGTACGGAAACCACCTAAATTTGAGTCGATACATATAAATATAATAGTCGGTGATCCCGCCTCAATAGTATCACATACGATACAAAATATAACATGACATCCTCGAGTCAAGAGTGAGGATCTATCATCAATAAATAGCTTGTACGGTAAATTCGTCGTACGGCATCCCAAATCTGGGTATGGGTCAAATATCACATTAATCTCATTAATCAACTGGTATCCTTATCATCACATATCGTGAACTGGGCACTGATCTACGTCTAGTACAATACTGATACCATCTACAAATATATATGCGTGTGTATGAAACACATCGCCTAAGGACCCGCTATAATATCATGTCGTATCTCATCATACGAACCACATCATATCACCAATCTCATGGCACCATGCCCAAACTCATCGACTCATCTCCAAATACCTTATACTATCATCATCATCTATGTATATGTATATGTATCTATATATATATATATATATAGTCCCATACCTATGTGTGTGTGTGTATACTGACACACACACACACACATATGCCCTTATACGCACAAGTAAAACAATGTAAGTGTGTGTGCGCGTGTGGGTGTAAAGCTTATTTTAGGGTTTAGCGACTAACACTAAACTATACCATTAACTACCAATTACGTTTACACCAACCCAAAGTCTACTAAACCATTTCTACTAATGTATACACATCTGATAATAACATATAAATATATATATATATATATATATATATATAATATCATAACGCATTCGCGTTCTATACTACGAAACAGCGGTGGTGCTATACGCCATCCACCCGATTTCCCCCGTAGATATATATCTACCCACCTTGATCTTCGCTTGCCGATGCCGATGTCACCACGCGCTCGCTTTTCGTATCAAAGTCTTCGCGAGGGTACCTACATATCATAACATATCGTGCCGCATTAAAGTCCAATCCAAAACCAAAACGACACACGAATCTTACATAGGTCAAAACCTATGGTCTACTCACACAAAAGAGCCCAAAAACACCCGATATCGACGTACAAATGTCAAGTGATCGATACCAAACACAAATATCAAAACTTAAATTCATAAACATCACGAAAACAAGACAGCAACCCATAAAAGTGTTCCCAGATTTTAGTTCAGGTCAAAACTAGGTGCACAAATAGTACAGGGGTGATGTATAGGGTGTATATGACCTATAGAAGGAACCTGGGCACCAAATTCATCAATGTGGCCGGCCCCAAGCCCTATAAATCCTGCCTTCTCGGTTCCTATGGGTCAGAATGGGTTCTTATTGGTAGGATGGCCTCCTAGTGTCCAATATAGGTCAATAGTATTGTTTGCTTTTCCTGGAAAACTCTCGGTTCACTCCAGATTCCCTGTAGGCCATCAATTTCCCACAAAACCGACATATCGATATGAAACTTGTAATTTAGGTTAAGTTACAGGTTTGGTCCAGGTTTTAAACTTTAAGGGGGTTTAGGGTCACCAATAAGGCTCATTAGCACAATCACAACTTAAGAATCCATCAAAACCTCTTCTAAAATTTTCTAAGTTCACCAAAGCGCATTAAAACACTTCCAAACTTGTAAGGATACTAAAGTGAAAGTAATAAGATGCTAGGGGTGCAGGAAATACCTCATTTAGCATCTCAAGAAAATTCTTGAGTTGCCCCAAGTGCTCAAAATCTATCCTTTCTTGGTCCAAAGTGCATTTAGGAAACTTGTGCATGTTTTTTGTGAAATGGAGATGATGTTTTGAGTTGTTTTTGGTGTTGTAATGAAGAGGTAGAGGAGGGGGATGATGTGTGCTGCCATGGAGATGAAGAGAGAAGAGAGAATGAGGAAGATGATGAAGAGAACAATGTGATATGGTCCAAGATTGACCCCTCACCTCTCTCTCTCTCTTGCCCATACTCTATATTTTATCATTTTCCTTTTGTTTTCTTTTGTTTTCTTTATTTTTCTTTCTCATTTAAACATAAACCATGCATGAAAAATGAGAAAAAGCCATGATAAAAATGTAACAAGTGTTAAAATGTGACATGGTGCATGTTATGTGTACAAATCCGGCTTAATGCGCGATTAGTAATATTTAATCGCGATTAGCATTAAAATAGAGTATAATTAATTATAAAAACTGTAATTTGCATAATTCACATAAAGCACCCTCATTTCAGTTATTCCTATAATTTTCCAAATATTTTCCACTTTATCGGTATTTAATTATACCGCATTATTAAAATATTCATAATATTTATTATTTAATTATAAAAATTCCCAAAAATAATATTTTATTTTTCTGAAATGTTACAATCACGCATCCTCAGTAGGCCAGAGTTTGCCATCTTTGATGAGACATGATATGAGTGACCATGATAGTTGGTCAGGAGATCTTCAGAGGATGTGCCACAGCGGAAATGTTTCCGTCATCACTCCGTATCGGGACGTTGAGCCGAGAAGTCATGTAACTAGCAATCCGCAGTGAGAGACGAGGACATAGGAGCAAAGGCACCAGACCGTGAAAAGGAGGCATGTAGATAACTTGCTCTGCTAGCTTGGATGCACCGGCACCTTTCGATCTGGAAGGAGGGGCACATGGACGCTAGTAATTATGATTTGCGATTTGATGATTCGAATATCACGTTTTTGTTGTTTTGGATTTCGGTATTTTGAGGATTTAGTTTTATAATTAATATTTCCTATGTGCACCACAGTTGCACATGATTCATATTTCTATGTATCAGTTGTGCTGATTTTTGTTTTGTGCGTATTCATTGCCCTCGATTTCGATTTTATGCATTTCGAGACATTTGATTTTGATTTCATGCACACAATGTGCACATGAATTGACTTGTTGCATTTGGTATAGTTATATGAGTTTTCAGTATTGGTATGATTTTGTGCACGCAGATGCACATGTTTATGAGTTTATGCACTGCGGTATACTTGAGTTTGGATTGATATATAGTGTATACCGTCGATTTTGATTGAGATGTTGGTATTTGTTTTCGTGCACCATGTTCACATGATTGAGATTCTTGCGCACACTTGGCGCACTTGATGCGATTTTGTGCACACCAGATGCACTAAATCGGGATTTTTCGTGCATACCAGATGCACCTGATATTATGGTCAGGCACACCCGTTGCACTTGACTGATGTTTTTGTGCACAACCGTTGCACTCAGTTTTGTTACAGTGAATATTCGTGGTACCTGTATTTGGTTTCGATTTCCGTGCGCACCGGACGCACATAGTATTTTTGTACACGGTTTGGGATTTATTTCATTTTGAGCATCAAGTTTTTATGACATATACTATATGGTATAGTAACCGAGCAGGACTAGTCCGAGGACAGTACCTGAATATGTTTTTGCATGCATCGATAGTTACCAAAGGGATTTCCAAAAAGGAGCTATACTCTCAATATTTTCCTACGTGTCCGAAATGACACGAAACATTTTTAAAAAAAAACCCTTCTAAATTATTTTCAATGGCGGGACATGCATGTTAAACAAAGAATATATATATATATATATATATATATAGTTATAGTTATTTTTCTTACAATAAACGTCCGCTACTTGTGCCATGATACGCGCATCGCACGGCGATTTGAAAAAGGATTTTGCATGCATTACTATTCGGATGTTTTGACGATTTCATGACGATGCGTACTACATGCAAATTATAGTTTGATTATATCATGTTGGTTTTCGTATTGGATTTGACATTGTATTCTCGCCATGACTCCGATGATTGCATGATGCTTGACGGAGTGTTGATTTTGAGTTTTACACTCGTTTTTCATGCGCATGCATTGCGCTGAGATGTATTTTAAGTATTTATGATTTTGGAGCCCCGACGACTTGATTGTTTTGCTGAAATGTTTTAGTATTTGGGGGAGTTTTAAATTTAAATTCGGGGACCGAATTTATTTAATGGGGAAGATTGTAAAATTTAAAAAAAATGTTAAATATATATATAAATAAATAAAATATTATTTTTGGGAATTGAAATAATTAAATTAATAAATATTATGAATATTTTATAAGTGTGGAGATTGGTTTTTGAATAAAATGGTATAATCATATACGACTAATTATATACATGTTATTACTAAACTCGATTAATTTTTATTAATTATGCATTAATCATGCTTATGTGCATGGTATGCAACAAAACATGTTGCATACACTTGTTCCATTTTATGAATCATGACTTTAATTCCTCATTTGTATATATTATGGTTTTGTTTTAAAATGAGAAGAAAAAGAAAAAGGAAAATAAAAGAAAAGAATAAATAATGTGGGTGAGGTGACAAGTATCATTGCATGGTTGAGAGAGAGAGTGAGAAAGTTCTAGAGCTCCCCAAACTCTTCTACACTCTTCATCTCTCATACTCCTTCATCTCCTTCATTTCTCTCTAACTCCTCCACCTCCTCACAACACCCCCAAATCCATATCAAAACCTTATATCCCCTTTATTAAAATTATGCACAAGCTCACTACAAGCATGGTGGACCAAACAAGTTAAGTTTTTGAGCACTTGGGGCAACTCAAGAAAATTCTTGAGTTGCCAAATGAGGTAAATCCCACACTTTTAGTTTAGTAATTTAGTTTCTTTAGCTTCTATTTTAGTTTAGAATTGGTTAAGTGAGGATTTGTGAGCCTTGAAAATTTCTAGATGAGACTTAGGGCTTTTCTTAAGTTGTGATGTTGTATTTGAAAGTATTAGTGACTACTTTAGTGTAATAATCTTGGACCAAGTGAACTTAGAAAACACAAGATTTGGACTTTAGAAACTTTTCATGTTGTTTTTGTGAATATTTTGTGGACTACAGGGAATCTGGAGCAACTTGGGATGTTTCTAAGAAAATCAAACAAGTACATTAACCTAGTTATACCAATAGGAGACCACCATAAGAAAACGAGGCCAAATATCCTTACTTGGATCGGCGACACCCATTTTTTTCACAATCTCGCCGGGTCAATGGTTGCATATGGGGTTTGATTTTTGTGTATAACTCAGTTACCTCATAATCTAGCCTCTGTAATTGTTTGTTTAGCCTAATTTTACCCGAGACTAAATCCGGAACCATTTTTCTTGAGTTGCTGTTTTGTTTTGTGACTTTTAATGACTTGAACTTTGGATATTTGTGTTTTGTCTCGGTCACTTGACGTTTGTATGTCGATATCGGGAGTTGTTTGGTTATTCTTGTATGCGTAGACCATAGGTTTTAACCTATGTGTGATTGGTGTGCTGTTTTGGTTTTCGTACGCGATTCTTGTTTACGATACTATGTGTTTATATGTGTAGGCACCTTCACGTGGATTTCAGACAACAAGGAAGAGCGTGGCGTCATCGACTTTGGCAAGCGAGAATCGAGGTGAGTAGATTGTATATCTACGGGGAAAGTCGGATGGATGGAATATAGCACCCCCGCAAACGTAGAATAGGGTTGTTACCATATTCTTGAGCTTGGATACTTAGCGAGTAGGGTATTTAGAAGACTCTAAGTTAGATTAAGTTGATCTAGGAAGACTACCTAGAGGATGATTACCTTGGAGGTGAATCACAGGTTACATGTAGCCACACACACACGCACGCACACACGCACACTTGATTTTTGTGTGTATATGTGTGTATATATATGTATGAGTATAGGTTTTATATGTATATGTGTATACACACACACACACACATACATACACACATGATATGAGGATCGTATATGATACTTGGAGATGCGTCGATATGATCGAGCATGATGCCGTGAGATTGTGAGATGTGATTGAGTCGCGATATGTTATACGACATGATATTATAATGGATCGTTGGGCAATGTGTATTTATATATACGATAATATGTGTTGATGATATTGGAATGTACGAGACTTTAGAACAGTACCCTTGATCATGATATTATTCGATGATGATACCATATGAATGATGATGTATATATGATAGTTGACCTGTACCCCGATTTTTGGGATGCCGTACGACGGATTTTACTGTACGAGGTATAGATATGATGATTGATCTGCACTCTTGACTCGAGGATGTCGTACTATGTATTATACAGTACGTGACGCTATGAGGCCGGATCGCCGACTAATAGGTATATCGACTCGGAAATTAGGTGGATTTTCTTACCCCTTTCGACTAGTTTCTTAGTTTAGTATTTTAGTTGATTAGGTAGATATTAGACTAGGCTCGAGTTATACCTATTTTCAAAAACTAACTAATTGTGAGTATTTCCAAAAGGTAATCGGAGGGATGCTATGGATTTTCAAAAGGGCATATCTTTTCTTAAAAAACACCGTAGCCCCTATTTTTCTAAAAACCACGATTCGTGCTATTTCAAACACCAAAACTGTATGACTCGTATATAAATATGTATATTCTTCAATGTTGCGTTTGCTACTCATTCTCCGTTATATTCATATTGTTCTCATCGCATTGCATGTTATACATGTGTTTTCTTTAGTAATTATGAACCCTGTCTGTTAGGACACCAGCACCGTTACCAATGATGCGTATGCTCCACGTACACTTGCTTTCTGGCTCTCACACATCATCATCGGTAATTGCTATGTCACGTACACCTTAAAAAATGATACGTCTTTGGTATAACCTTTTAGCTGGTAGTTTCAACATATTATTATTATGCTTGCTGTCATGTGCTAGTTTAGATATTGCATTCCTTGCTCAGATGCCCCATGTATTTATATATCCATTCTATTATGCCATATTGTGGGCTTTATGCCAATATTCATTACTTATTGACTCTTGATTTCTGGGATTTCGGATTTTCTATAAGATTTCTGGATTTGGAGGAAAACCGCAAGACTTTTATAAACTCATTATCTTTTTAAAATGCAAGTTGCGGTTTTCTCGTGATATGATGTATGTGTCATCCACCATGAGTTTTCCTGTTTGTTGTTGGTTTTTGTCACGCCCCGCTTCCCAGAGTATGCTAAGATAGGCACGTGACATAGCCAACCATGCTACCTGTGGATAGGAAAAGTCCCTCCACAGTCACATTACGGCTATAGAGATATCAAGAACAGGAAAGTAAACTAAACTATCTAGTACATGTCTATGAGCCAGAGTAAATAAATTAAGAAATGATATAATATGTGGAAGCAAAAGGTCCAAACATAAAACACCTGGGAAGTAAAACTGGGTACCAATAGGATCCTTACCGCTCGGTCTAACTGCGACAATGCTCCTGATCAGTCTGCAACAAGGTAGAGGATCTAGGCCATGCAAAACCCAGACATCAGCGCGTCATAACATCAAGCAATAATATATAAACATGGTAGCAAGACATGCAAGTATGATCATAAATAGCAAAGCAGGTGTAACAGCAATATAAATCAGGGCATTGAAATGTAGTGTGCAGTGAGTAATCTAAACTGGTCTATTGGGTTAACTACTCTCAAGTCTTTGAAATCAATTTGATGATCATCGATGTAACTCAATAGTATCCCGTGCGTGCTCGGGATCACGATCTATGACTCTCGGGCTGAACCCGAGACGTGCCGCAAGGCAGTAAAAGATGGTAGGTAATGACGAGTGATGTCCGTAGCATCACTCCGGGGTTGGCCTAGCCCGTAAGACTGATCAGAACAGGTATAGAACCGTCGAGTTACAAGTCAGGTTTCATCATTGATTTCCACATACCCCCAAGTTATATGTGTCCAAGTCAGGTATTAAGTAATCTAGAGCTAATGCCAACACAGGATCAGGCAGGTACATGTTTGTCTGGATAGACAACAGAAACTGTCCGTAAGGACAACAGGTCAGGTTTGTTGGCATTAGACACAAGATCAGGTAACAGGTAAAGCCATAGTACAACAGGTCAAATCGGGTAGTAAATAAGTATCCTGTCATGTCGAGAGGTGCACGGTACCATGTCGTGTCAAGTAGTAGGTGTAACAAGTCATGTCAGGGGTGCACAAAATGTCATGTGGGTGCTCATAATCAAACTAGCATAAGCATGGGTATACAAAACAAGCATGGGTACTAATAGAACAATAAACTGGAACATGTAATATGATATGCAAATAAGTACAGATTAAACTATATGGATGTACGGTTATCGATTAGAGTTAGGGTTATGGTTCCAACATTAAGTAGCATACACTTAAATGAATATGGAATATTAAAATCACATTAACATGCATTAAATGACCTAGTGATGCAATTATATATATGCTAGACGAGATGGATGCAAACGGGTGTTTGAACAGTTATAAACTATTTAAAGGGTACTATGGCTATGCCACCAAGAGCTATGATATAAATATGGGCGTGGGCACAAAATATTGTAATCTAATATGCAACCATGTATGTTTTCATAATTAACTCTAAAATGATATAAACGGGACATCGAATGGTAAAGTGTAATATAGGGTACTAAATTCAAACTTCATGCTTAATATATATCTGAATAAATATGAAATATTGTAAATAGCATGTAGCAAGTTTTACTTGCCTCGGGGATCCACAGATGCACGTCACACAGCAAGAATGCGATAAGACAACGGAAAATCTCCATTGGGGCATTTCGTTGAACACTTTGCGCACACAAAAATATAGAACAGAACCAGGCAATGCAAGAACGTAACCCCGCAGGTAGGGAACATCCACAGGGTTGTTAGGATCGTCGACAGCGATACGGCTCCGTCGATCACCGAAAAATGTGAATCAAGAGAAGAAAATAGAAAGAGAAAAGAAGAAGAAGAGGAAAGAAGAAGAAGGTTGGGTTCTCCGGGTTCTCTGGGCAGAGAAAAAGGTGAGGGGGTGTCGTCGACGATGAGCCGTCGACGGCAGGTACAAGCGGGGTTTTCCGATGATGGTCGGAAAACAAGAAAGAAAGGGAAGAAGAAGTAGAAGAAGAAGAATGAAGAAGGAGAATGAAGGGGCTGCACTGTGGGTTGGTTTACAGGGTTCTCTAGTGTACGGGGACAGAGATGGGGTGAAAGGAAACGTCGACGACGAGTCTCCGGCGAGGTTTTCGGCGAGGACAGTGGCTGTTGGGGTTTCACGAGAGGGAGAAGCTCGGGTTGAGGGTTTTCTTGGTGCAGGGTCGAAGATGGAGAAGAGGGGTGGTTGCCGAGGAGGTTCAGGTGAGGGTGACAGGGTGGTAACGGTGAGGCGGTCGCCGGCGGTGGGTGCAGGCGCTCGCGCGGGTTAGGTTTTCAGGAGGTGGCGAGGCAGGAAAGAAGACGTAGATGAGAGAGAGAAGAACGTGGAGAGGAGTTCGAGGAAATAGGATGCCGACGAGGGTGGAGGCGGCGTCGGCGGGCGAAGGCAGGGCCGTGGGTTCAACGGCAGCGAAAAAAGAAAAGAAGAAGAAGACGGAGAGAGAGAGGGACATGCTCAGTTATTTAGGGAAAAGAAAATATAAAGAAGAATATTTAGAGAGAGGGGCGTCAGGGGAGAGAGAGAGAGAGAGAGAGTCAGGAGAGAGAGAGAGAAACGGAGAGAGAGAGAGAGATCGATCATAACTGATTGATCTGTTTAGTTTTTTAAAAAATAAATAATATATATATATATATATATATATATATAATTCTTACTGGTAGTATAAATATATAAGGATAAAAATAATATATTTTAGTTAAAATATATTAATAGTTTATAAATATATAAAGAATATAATATTAGTCCATTTTGAGTTTTTGGAAAATACAAACTTACTCCAAAACACGCCCGGGTCGGGTCTAAAAATTCATATTTAAAATATTAAAAATATAAGCGACTTCCAAATTTCAAAATGAATGCTCTGATAACGAAAATGCATACTCTCAAGAACGGATGCACGTACGTGCGAGTAGCCATCCAAACACGTCCGTTTCACTGAACGGACGCGAACAAGATGTGCGGATGCTACCACGGGGTTAGGGATATCATGCAAGATATGAAATGTATTTTTAAAATATTTTTCGTGACTTAAAAAGTTATATGGTAAAAGATGACATGCCAGATAAAATGCCAGTATGCGATAAAGTTGAAAATGCGCAATTCTACATAACAAGTCAGGGTGATTCATAAATATGAATCAAACAAGTTTCAAGCAAGCGGGTCGGGTCGAATGCAATGTAAAATGTAAAATACCATTCGCACCCAAAATACGATAAATCAAGAAAATACCACGAATAAAGGAATACGAGATCTGGAAGTGGTATAAATGAACTCGGGTGTTACAGTTTTCGAGACCCGATTCAAGGAGTTGGATGAACCGTCTCGGGTACATGGTGGGCCCGGTATGGTACCCCGGAGCAAGAAGCTCAAGTTGTAGACGATGAGCCTGGCAAGGGAAGACTACCTACCGGTGATGTTTGACGCGGCGGATATCCGGAGGATACCGATCGTAGTCGTGAGATTTGATGATATGGGCCGATCCGGACTGACGGAGCCCGAGATATTGAGACATTGAGATTTTGAGATATACATATATTGTGTCGATGCGTGACACGGATTTTCTATCGATTTCACTGATGATGTTCCAGTTTTTATTATATAAGTTTTACTAAGATAAAAACACATATTTTCTTATACCAGATATATCCAGATTTTGTGGTTGATTGTTTCATTCATGATGCATTCATACATATACATATTGTAGGGTGTTTTTCGTCACCCCATTGAGATGGGAATACGCGCACGCTTGTCAGGCGTACTACAGATTCCCCCTGCCTAGGGTAGGCCGGGGTTTAATGATTGTGGGGATCCATATCTCCGGCAGCCGCGGACTAAGCTGCCGTTAATTACCCATCGCCTTTGGGGCGAGGGAACCTCCGATTAACGGGTTAAACTGGTCATGCGAACTCAATGTGCAGTGTACGTGTGTTCTGTTCTGAAAGGGGGGTTTTGGATATATCGGGAGCCACGCAGAGTTTTTACGGGGGTCCCGCTACCCGGATAGCAGGCTGGGGGTCAAGGTGGCTAGCAGCCCCCTTGCGGGGTTCGGGGCAGCGCCCCGGCCCGAAAATTTTTTTGAGGGGGAGAGTGTGGCGGAGTATGTGTATGTGTACATTTGTATACATATGTATATATATACATGTATATATAAATAAAGGGGAAAAGGGTATCCAAAGGATGCGTGGGGCAGCACCTTGGGCGCTGTGCGCTTAGGTGCTGTGCGCTCAGGCGCAAGCGCGCCACGTGTCGGCACGTGGGTGCTTTGCGCATAAGCGCTGCGCGCAGGTGCGCAAGCTCGCCACGTGTCGGCACGCGGGCGCTTTGCGCACTTGCGCAAGCGCGCAGGTGCGCAAGCGCGCGCGCCACGTGTCGGCACGCGGGCGCTTTGCGCCCTTGCGCAAGCACGCAGGTGCGCAAGCTCGCGCGCGCGCCACGTGTCGGCACGCGGGCGCTTTGCGCACTTGCGCTGCGCGCAGCTAAAACAAATTTCTCAGAAGAGAAATCAGAGAGGAGTTGGACTCCTGAGTGTGTGTTTTTTTTTTGGGTTTAGTGAACGATGTTCTTCTTCCTCCTGTTGCTTGCTGGATCTTGAAGATCAAGAGATGTGAAATCTCAAAATCTCTTCTTTTTCAGATCTAATGATAGATCCAAGTTTCCCTTTGTGGGTTTTGTGGTGAAAAACTAATTTGTTTTGAAAAAGGAAGAGTAAAACTCTTGATTTAATTCAAGAGAAAGAAGAAGGTTTTGGAACCTTGAAGATGGAAGAAAGAGCTCAGCTCTGAGACTTTTTTTTTTGAGAGAGAGAAAGTTGTTGGGATATTTCATTATCCTTGCCTTTATAGGCCATACATTTTACACATAGCCCCTTGGGCTTCACAAAATGGCATTTTGCCTATCCCATGGCTCGTGTGCCATTTCTTTTTTGCACATAAGCCATGGGCTTTACAAAAATTTGGCTTTATGCCTATTTTTCTTACATTTATCCGAAAATAAATAATAAAAAAAAAAAGAAAAATGCAACAAAACTATTTATTACAAAAATTTTATCTTGGCGTGGGGGAGGCCGGCCGCTTCATGTTCGGGCTCGACCCGGGCATGGGCCCACTGGATCTGGGCTTGGACCCACTTGGCTTGGGGTTGACTTTGATTTTGACTTGGTCAACCGGGGTGTAAATTTTTACCCCAACAAATTGCCCCCCCATCAATAAATGCACACCACATATGTGGGTCGTGTGCATGAAATTGATGGATCTTCTTTCACGTGGAGGCGACTTGATTTGGTTCCGGCTTTTTGGGAAGCTGGCACTGCCCTTTTTTTTTTTACGACATGGACGATCGTTGCTTGACATGTCTCCGAGACGGAGTGTCCGTGATAGACATTTTCCCTGGCCCGGAGTTATCTGGTTCCCGCTTTGTAGGAATCCTGCGCTGCCCTTTTTGTGACTTGGACGGTCGGTGCTGCCCTTTTAACGACTTGGACGGTCGATACTGCCCTTTTAGCGACGTGGACGGTCGGTGCTGCCCTTTTAGTGACGTGGACGGTCGGTGCTGCCCTTTTAGCGACGTGGAAGGTCGGTTCTGCCCTTTTAGCGACTTTGGACGGTCGGTGCTGCCCTTTTAGCGACGTGGACGGTCGATGCTGCCCTTTTAGCGACTTGGACGGTCGGTGCTGCCCTTTTAGCGACTTGGACGGTCGGTGCTGCCCTTTTAGCGACGTGGACGGTCGATGCTGCCCTTTTAGCGACTTGGACGGTCGGTGCTGCCCTTTTAGCGACTTGGACGGTCGGTGCTGCCCTTTTAGCGACGTGGACGGTCGATGCTGCCCTTTTAGCGACTTGGACGGTCGGTGCTGCCCTTTTAGCGACTTGGACGGTCGGTGCTGCCCTTTTAGCGACGTGGACGGTCGGTGCTGCCCTTTTAGCGACTTGGACGGTCGGTGCTGCCCTTTTAGCGATGTGGACGGTCGGTGCTGCCCTTTTAGCGACTTGGACCGTCGGTTCTTCCCTTTTTGCGACTTGGACGGTCGGTGCTTCCATTTTTGCGACTTGGACGGTCGGTGCTGCCCTTTTAGCGACGTGGACGGTCGATGCTGCCCTTTTAGCGACTTGGACGGTCGGTGCTGCCCTTTTAGCGACTTGGACGGTCGGTGCTGCCCTTTTAGCGACGTGGACGGTCGGTGCTGCCCTTTTAGCGACTTGGACGGTCAGTGCTGCCCTTTTAGCGACGTGGACGGTCGGTGCTTGATTTGACTTGCTCTGCTTCTTGCAGTGTCAGGGGTAGACTTGACTTGCTCCGCTTCTTGCGGTGTCGAGATTGGATTCTGACTCGTCTCGCTTTCTGCGGTGTCGGAGTAGAAGTTGACTTGTTGATTTTGATTTGGGTTGACATCAGCATCGCTATACTGGAATATGGTACCAGGAGCGAATCATCATCTGTCATTGAGAGGATTTTGAGATTTTGGTTTTTGTTTGGCATCTGCATTGCTCCACTGGAATAATGCCAGGAGCAACTCATCATTTGCCCCGGGAGAATTTGAGAATTGATGGCTTAGGAGGCAGGTTTAGATCCCTATCACCTAAGACTTTTCAATTTTATAGGCCGTGAGGGTCCCATAAAAGCATTTTCTCCCTACGAGTCGAAAGGATCTCGTAGGTGTATTTTCTCCATAGGAGTCGTGGGGACTCCTAAGGGTGTTGCTCCTTTGTGAGTCGTAAGGATCTCACGCGGGAATTTTCTCCTCTCAAAGTCGAGAGGACTTTAAGAGTGCATTTCATCTCCTTTCTTTTTTTTACGAGTTTGCGCCCTTTCGGGTTTTCACAGACTCGCCGGTAGTCCTGCTGTTTTTACTCACGGAGCCCTTTCGGGTTTTCATCCGTGCCCGTTTTGCTTGTGGACATACCGTTTATATTTTTTTTTCTTTTATATATATTTTTTTTCTTTTTCTATTTTTATTTATTTATTTATTTTTTTTTTTGGAGAGATCGGGATTGTTTTACGCCCGTAGATTGTATACGGTTTTGCAGGATGTATGATCCAGACCGTAGGGCCGAAAAAATTTCAGGGCTTTGTTGGCGTCTGCATCGCTGCACTGGAATGTGGTACCAGGAGCGACTCATCATTCGCCGTTGGGGTATGGGATTTGGAATTTGGATCTTGTTTGGCATCAGCATTGCTGCACTGGAATAATACCAGGAGCAACTCATCATTTGCCTTGGGAGGACTTGGGATTTGGGTTTTTGGTCGGCATCAGCACCGCTAATACTGAAGCGGAATGCCAGGAGCGACTCATCATTTGCCGTTACCCGTTGGGGAACGATGGCTTAGGAGGTAGGTTTGGGTCCCTACCACCTAAGGCTTTTCAATTTTATGGGCCGTGAGGGTCCCATAAAAGCATTTTCTCCCTACGAGTCGTAAGGATCCCGCAGGTGTATTTTCTCCTTAAGAATCGTGAGGATTCCTAAGTGTTTTGCTCCTTTGTGAGTCGTAAGGATCTCACGCAGGGTTTTCTCCTCACAAGGTCGAGAGGACTTTGCGAGTGTATTTCATCTCTTTTCACGAGTTTGCGCCCTTTCGGGTTTTCACAGACCCGCCGGTAATCCTGCTGTTTTTACTCACGGAGCCCTTTCGGGTTTTCATCCGTGCCCGTTTTGCTTGTGGACATACCCTTTTTTTTTTTTTGGTGGGACTTTAAAAGTAGTCATACCGGAAGGATTTGGGAGAGATAGGGGTCATTTACGCCCGTGGATTGTATACGGTTTTGCAGGATGTCTGATCCAGACCGTAGGGCTGATGTGCTCAGTTCGCCTGCGACTTGGAGCATTCACGTGTAGTATTTCTTGAGGTATCGGCCATTGATGGGTGGCATGGGCCTTTCTCCCTCGGCACTTATTAGTTGGTAGGATCCTCCGTCGAACACTTTCTCGATGACGTATGGTCCTTCCCAGTTTGGCTCGAATTTTCCCTTGGCATGTCGATTGAGGATGATCGGTCTTTTGAGGACCAACACTAATTCACCTTTCTTGAAAGCGCGGAGACGAGTTATCTTGTCATAGGCCCATGACATTTGGGCTCGGTATAACTCCAGACTTTGCTGCACCGTGAGCCTTTTTTCTTCGAGGGCATCAAGCTCTTCAAGTCGAAGGAGCATGTTTTCCTCTTCCGTCAACTCATGTTGAACGGCCATTCTTAAGCTCGGAACTTCTACTTCGAGGGGGAGGACCGCCTCTACTCCGAAAAGCAATGAGTATGGAGTGGACTGTGTTGGAGTACGGTGAGTGATACGATATGCCCACAGCGCCTCATGAAGTTTGAGATTCCAGTCTCTCTTGTTGGCTGAAGCATTTTTCCTCAGGAGCTTGCATAAGGTCTTATTGAAGGCTTCGGCTAGCCCATTGGCTCTTGGATTATAGATGGAGGAATATCTCCAGTCTATCTTGTGCTGGGTAGCGAACCTTGAGACATTGAAGCTCTTGAAAGAAGGCCCGTTGTCAGAAATGATTCTTCTTGGTGTACCGAAGCGGTATAGAATATTATGCTGGAAGAATGTCAGAATATCTTTTGTCTTGACTTCTTTTAGCGGGACAGCTTCAGCCCATCTGGAGAAGTAGTCTGTCGCAGCCAGTATGAACCGGTGGCCTTTGGATGACGGAGGATCAATTGGACCAACAATGTCGGTGCCCCAGACTTCGAAGGGCCACGATGCCACTGTAGGATGCAATGGATTGGGATGCTTGTGAATAAAATCACCGTGAATTTGGCAGATATAACATTTCTTTGCATGCTCTCCGCAATCTCGTATCATGGTGAGCCAGTAATACCCAAGCCGTTTAATTTGCAGTCGCATCTTGGGGCCAGATTGGTGAGCACCGCAAACGCCTGTGTGAACTTCTTTCATGACTTTTTGGGCTTCGGCCGATGACAGGCACCTGAGCCAGAGTTGGTCATATGACCTGCGGTATAACGTGTCATTTACAAACACGTATCGGAGAGCTCTTTTCTTCAGCTGAATCCGCGCAGATTTTTCTTCGGGCAGCTTGTCGTATCGGAGGTACTCTATAAAGGGTTCTCTCCAATCGGGCTCGTCTTGGATGATCGAAGCTTCTTCCGCAGGACTGCTCTTCTGTTCCGCGCTTTCTTCTTCTCGTAGAGAGACTGGGGGTAGAATTTGCCGGCTCCTGACTGTGATCAGAATTTCGTCCATGTCAGGATCAGCCAGCTCCTTGGCCAAGCGAGCGAGTACATCAGCCTTTCTGTTCAACGCTCTAGGGACTCTCGTTAGTTCAATATGAGTAAACCGTTTTATGAGTTCCACCACTCGACCTCTGTACCGAGCTAACTCGGGTTTGTATATCTTATAGTCGCCGCTTACTTGGTTGACGACAAGCTGGGAGTCACCGTAAACCCGTAGCCGAAGGATTTCCATTTCTATGGCAAACTCCAAACCAGCTATCAGAGCTTCATACTCAGCTTCATTGTTTGTCCGAGGCTCGGTGAGAGCAAAAGAACGCCGTAGGGTTCCCATTGATGGTGTGATGAACACCAATCCTATCCCTGCTTTTATCTCCAGGACGCTTGATTTACTGGAGGTCCTTATTGACGAGGCTCCATCGAAGTAGAGCTCCCAACATGGCTCATCTTCCTCGAGGTGCAACACTTGTTCATCGGGTAACTCACAATTTAGCGGCGACCCTTCTGGTATGGGATGAGCAGCAAGAAAGTCTGCAAGAGCTTGCCCTTTTACTGCTTTCTGAGGGGTATAAACTATGTCAAACTCAAGTAGCATGACAGCCCATCTTGCCATTCTGCCGGCTAGGCTTTCTTTGGTCATCAAGTGTTTGAGCGGGTCGACCTTGGAGATCAGCATAACCCGATGAGCGAGCAAATAGTGCCTCAGCTTCTTCACAGCAAATATCAGAGCCAGGCATTGCTTTTCGATTGGGGAGTAGTTGTGTTCCGCCCCGACTAGAGTTCGACTGAGGTAGTAGAGGGCATTTTCTTTTCCCTCCTCATTATTCTGGGCAAGGAGCGCACCGAGTGACTCGTCCAGCGCGGCAGTGTAGAGAATCAGCGGTTTATTTGGAATGGGAGCGGCCAGCACTGGAGGGTGCAACAAGTACTGTTTGATGCTTTCGAAAGCTGCTTGACATTCGGCATCCCAGATAAAAGGAGCTCCTTTCTTCATGAGCTTTGAGAGGGGCCTGCATCTCCCTGATAAATTTGAGATAAACCTCCGTATATAAGCAAGCTTGCCTTGAAAAGATCTCAGCTGCGTCAGACTCTTCGGAGGGGGCATCTCCATGATGGCCTTTATCTTTGATGGGTCAACTTCGATCCCTCGATGTCGAACTATGAAGCCCAGGAATTTTCCCGATGACACGCCAAAAGCGCACTTTAAAGGATTCATCTTCAGATCGTATTGCCTCAGTCTGGTGAGAACGGTCCTGAGATCTTGGATATGATCGGCCTTGGCTTTAGTCTTGATGACCAGATCATCAACATAGCATTCGACGACTTTATGGATTAGGTCATCAAAGATATTAGTCATTGCCCTCTGATATGTAGCACCCGCGTTCTTCAGTCCGAATGGCATTACCTTGTAGCAATATATCCCGATCGGGGTTCGAAATGCTGTGTGCTTCTCATCCCCAGGTGACATCTTGATCTGATTATATCCAGACGAGCCGTCCATAAAGGTGAACAGTTCATAATTTGAGGTGTCATCGACCATCATTTCCATGACCGGTAGCGGGAAGTCATCTTTAGGACATGCCTTATTGAGGTCCCTGAAATCGACACAGACTCGGATCTACCCATTTTTCTTCTTCACTGGGACTATGCATGCGATCCAGTCTGCATATTTCTCTTCCCTGATGAAGCCGGCATCGATGAGTTTCTTGGTTTCCTCAATGACCTTTTCTTCCAACTCCCTTCTCATTCTTCGAGGAGCTTGTTTGACTGGCTTAGCATCAGGAGATATAGCCAACTTATGTACGGCCACTTCAGGGGAAAGGCCAGGCATTTCTTTGTATGTCCACGCGAAGCAGTCGACGAACTCATGCAGCAGGGCGATTATCTGCGCTTTCATTTCCTCTGACAAGAGCGAGCTGATGTAGGTCGGCCTTGGATTATCGGGCGTTCCTAAGTCAATCTCGGTTAGCTCGTCAAAGGTTGCTTGTCCGCCATCTTCGAGCTCTTGAGGAGCTTCTTCTGGCTCGGCTATCTCGTCATCATCATTTGATCTTTCGCTGGCCTCACCAACATGGATCATGTAGCACGCTTTGGAATCAGGTTGAATGTAGCCTATGCCCCGTCTATCTGGAATTCGTCCATCGATGAGTGCTCGGACCTGGGGCGGATGCCATAGGCCTTCGTAAAACTTTGCTTCGGACTCCGTTTGATATAACCGGCATCCGCACTTCTTAAAGTATTCCCGCATCTCGGGCGCATAGTATCTGGGATTGAGGACGGCTCTTATGCCTCTCTCATATGGAAGGCACGCAACAGACAAATCGTCCGGGTGCGCAACGGGGTTTGACCCATAAAACAGGATGCCCTTCTGTCCACTATTCCTCCCGGGAACGTAGAAAGTCTTCAGCTGGTCCACGGTGGAGACTGATAACGCATCGAGCTCTTTGTACATCTGCTCTGTTACCCTTGTCACGGCTAGGGACCCTTCTGCAACTTCGAAGGTCGCTCGTAGTTTCTCTTGTTGCATAAGGGTCCAATCTGCATCGCTGTTGCACGGCAGGTCCTCTTCCTCCGACTCTTCAGTGTCGCTGCCAAGATGAGGGCGGACTTTGCTGCTAGATGGGCCTTCAGTAACAGATTCGTCTGTATCGCTGCCGAAACGAGGACGAGTTTTACGGGAGGACGGGCTTCCAGCGTCGGACTCGTCAGTGTCGCTACCGAAATGCGGGCGCACTTGGGTGTTTTTGCTCTTGAAAGTGACAGCCGGCGCAGATTTGCTTTTGAGTCTTGGGGCCGGTCTATCCTCAGTCAGTTGTGGCTTAGCATTTTGGTGGTTCATAAAGTACCGAGAATCTTCATAGCGGACTTCATGCACACCGAACGGCTGGATGTCTCCGTCAATGCGTCTTTCTTCGCCATTTTTAGTATACTTCATGCATTGATGGAGAGTTGACGGAATGATGCCGTAATCGTGGAGCCACGGCCGCCCCAAGAGAATCTTATAAGACGTGTCTGCGTCAATCACGTATATCTTAGCTTCGGTTTGCAGATCCCCGAATTTGATTGGCAAAGCTATAGACCCCAGAACTTGCTGGCAATTTTGGTTGAAGCCTTGAATGACAATCCTTTCCCTTGACAGGTGTCGGACGTCCATTGACAAACTCTTCAGGGTTCGTAAATTCATGATGTTCACTGAGGACCCCAGATCAATCAATATACGATTAATTCGATCTCCGTCGCTGTACCCGGTCACGTAAAGCGGCCGATTATGCTCAGCCATTCCCAGTAGCAAGTCTTCATCCTTAAATATGACTGCGGCGGCATGCAAAGCGTGCTGGGCTTCTTTCATATTAATTTCCGCAAAGTGAGCCTGATACCGCTCGGGGTTTTGTAGAGCATGGATGAGAACATCTCTAAGCTCTTTAGATAGGACCAAGGCGTCGTAGATGCTCAGGAGAGACGGAATCTTCCGGAGATGTGCCAAGACAGTATAGTCCACCGAGGAAGGACTTATGTTTTCATCAATCGGTTCTCTGCCATCTTCTTCATTAGCGACTTGTTTTTCCTTCCCTTTTGGGGCGTTGCCCTGATTTGGCGGTAGAGCCCTGCCGCTTCTAAGCTGGATTTGATTGGCCGTTGTGGCGAGCTCCTCATCCTCTTCAGGAAAACAGAGCTCATCCTCGGAGTCACTGCCAAGATGGATGGCGTAGCAGGTCACTACTGGGATTTCTTCATTGGAGTCTTCTTCTAACTCCTCCAGAATTTCAGCCGCTTGTACAGGGAAGAACTCATTCAATTGAATCAATGTTCTTTCCTTTTGTTCATATTCTTCAAGGGAATCGATATATTTTTGAATGGTCGATCTCCCTTCAGACTCTTTTTCGCGTCGAGCTGCACTTTTCTTCTTCTTGAGCTTCTTGGATTTTGAGCCTGATGGAGCCGCATTGGCGGCTGGACTGGTAGGCTTCTTCTGTCCTTCCCATTCCATCCTGGGCTCTTTCTGAAGCATCTTTAGCATCTTCTTCGTCTTATTAGATATGTGTGTACTCCACGGAGGCCGCGATGAGTCAGTTTCGTTTGTCAGGGCAGCAGATTCAGCTGTCTGCTCCCAGAAGGCTTCAACTTCTGTCTGTATAAAGTTGGCAGTTGCAACTTGGTTGTTCACCAACACGCTTTTGGACAGCTCGATCTCTCCAGCCTTGTACTGCTTCTCGACCCAGTCTTTGAAGATATAGCAATCCTAGATCACATGGCTCACTACTCGGTGGTACGGGCAATACAGAGGATTGTCGGTCATTTTTGCTTCTTGGGGTCTTTTCGACTCCGGCAATTGTAGGCCGTTGTTCAAGGCATCTTTAAATATCTTGCGGACCTTGTCCCTTCTGAAAGAGTAAACCTTGTTCTTTTTCTCCTCTAGGGTGGGCCCATCTCCTCCCAGCATTGGCTTTCGAGACCGGTTAGTTTTGGATTCGGACGCCCTTCGCTTTTCTTCATTGTCGGACGCATTGAAGACATTGGTACTACTGGAACTCCCGCTTCTACGGTTGTCGTCCCGCTTGCTTTTCCAAGTTTTGTCTTTCTGAGGATCCGACGGGGACTCCTGCTTCGAGCGTTCCAGCATTTGGACTTTCTTGGTTAGCTCCTGAAATGTCTTAAGGCCCGCTGTACACAAGAATGGGACCATCCAATTGCTGAGGTTCCCAATAAGAAGGCTGACGGACTGGTCCTGCTCCAGCGGCGGTTCGCACTTGACTGTGAGATTACGCCATCGAGCGATAAAGTCGGTGTTGCTTTCATTCTTCCCCGGCTTGGTCCTCACAAGGTCGGCAATGGAGATTTTATCACTGACACTCATGAACCTTTGCCGGAACAGGGACTCCATTTGGGCAAAAGTAACGACGGACCCGTCCGGTATACTCGCATACCAGTCGAAGTCGACGCCGGTCAGGCTGTTGACAAACTGACGAAGAAGGAGCGCGTCATTGCCCCCTGTATTTCCGCACGATGCTTTGAAGTGGGCGACGTGCTGATTTGCATTCCCCGTTCCATCAAATCTTCCGAACTTAGGAATGACGTAGCCGCTTGGGAACTCAATCAGATCGTACTGCGCGGGGTATGGCCGCCCACTACTGCCGATTTCTTTCTGAGCTTCAGCTTCGGCCACCAATGTTTTAACCTTGCTGGTGACCAAATCCATTATCCGATCCTGTGTTAGCGGGATAGTGCTATCTGGGGCCAAGGCGTCCCCAGAAGCGGAGTGTGGCCGGCTTTCATGTGGCTCGACCAGTCTTGGACCCGAAGGAACAGGCATTGGCTGCCTCGGATTGTCATCACCCGGCTGATTACCAGCGGCTTGTGCTTGATTGGGAGGCGCTCGAGCAATTTGAGCCGTAAGCTGCATCACCACGTTCGTTAAGTCGTCAATCTTCGAATAGAGCTTGGCCATCTCTTTATCTTTGCTCCTGAGCTGTTTTCGAAGCTCTTGAAGCAGCTCTTGCTCCGCAGTCCTGGGGCGGAAAGTCGGCTCTTCCTCGCTGTCCGAGCTTGACTCTGCATGGACCGAGGGGTCTTTCTGCCTATCATCCTCATCGAGAGGGTTTTCTTCATCCAGCGGGGGCGGCTGTTCTTGGGCAGCGGCAACCACATTCAGGCTAGATTGGGCCTGGGATGTGGTGGCCCCATCCTTGCTTTTGCTGCGAAGGTTGTCGCTGGGGCGCCCGCCCGCCATATAGACCGTATGGATGATATATCCTGCTGTCTTTCTGTCATTGGCGGCTGATTTCACGGCTCGTTGTCTTGACCCCCTTGCTTCGGTAGCTGGTAGTCGATTGAAGGCGGCTGGCCTAACCAGGTTCTTGAATAGTGCTGGCGCTTCTTTTCTGGATCTGCCCCGCTGCTTTCATGCGGCACAAAGCGCCTGATAGACCCTTGAAGAGACAGTGTCATACTTTTTCTGTTGGGGCCAGGACACGTCCCTTTGTGGCACTGTTCGGACTGCTGTCTTCTTGATTCTGGCGGTCATGGCATTTTTCTGAACCCACTTCAGAGGCTCGAAAGAATTGCTGATTCTTACGTCCGACTCAGCCGTCGTCGTCGGGCAACCCTGCACTTGGAACTTCACACGATTCCATTTGGCCGAAGCCTTGGCTCGCTTGTTGGCTCGATACCTGAGCCGTTTCTGCCTTAACTTTTCTGTTCTAAGCACCTGGCAGACTTCGGCTCTTCGGGAAGACACCGCAGACCGGGCGATGAAAGGCCTTGGAGATACGCTCGATTGTGCATTTGTTGGAGTCATCTCCTGAGCTCGTCCGCAACATTTGATGTTGCCCTTCGCACCGGAAGTCTTGCCCCCAGCTAGAGCGTCAGGGAATCGTTCAGACACCATCTTAAGTTTCGGTTGTGGTGCCTTGGCGATCACGACATTCGGCCTCTTTCCCCTTGAGACCGGCTTGGCCACCTGTTCCGCCGGGATCTCCGCCAGATGAGCGCTTCCGGCAGGATAGATGATGACGGAGCCGAACTGGCGAGGCGGTTCCTCCCACTGTCGACTGAGGCTTGCGGGGAGAACCACACGAGCATTGATCTTGACCACGTACGGAATCGGGGTCACGTTGGAAGCTGACTTCGTCTGGGGAGACATTGTCGTCGAAGGTTGATTGCTGAACGGAAAAAAAACATCATTTCAGTATAGGCAATCGATATGTATATTGATTGAGTTCACATGAACGTTTTAACCCGAAATATGGGAGGAGAGATTGGTCCCACCGGGCGTGCCAGAATCTGTAGGGTGTTTTTCGTCACCCCATTGAGATGGGAATACGCGCACGCTTGTCAGGCGTACTACAGATTCCCCCTGCCTAGGGTAGGCCGGGGTTTAATGATTGTGGGGATCCGAATCTCCGGCAGCCGCGGACTAAGCTGCCGTTAATTACCCCTCGCCTTTGGGGCGAGGGAACCTCCGATTAACGGGTTAAACTGGTCATGCGAACTCAATGTGCAGTGTACGTGTGTTCTGTTCTGAAAGGGGGGTTTTGGATATATCGGGAGCCACGCAGAGTTTTTACGGGGGTCCTGCTACCCGGATAGCGGGCTGGGGGTCAAGGGGGCTAGCAGCCCCCTTGCGGGGTTCGGGGCAGCGGCCCGGCCCGAAATTTTTTTTGAGGGGGAGAGTGTGGCGGAGTATGTGTATGTGTACATTTGTATACATATGTATATATATACATGTATATATAAATAAAGGGGAAAAGGGCATCCAAAGGATGCGTGGGGCAGCACCTTGGGCGCTGTGCGCTTAGGTGCTGTGCGCTCAGGCGCAAGCGCGCCACGTGTCGGCACGTGGGCGCTTTGCGCATGAGCGCTGCGCGCAGGTGCGCAAGCTCGCCACGTGTCGGCACGCGGGCGCTTTGCGCACTTGCGCAAGCACGCAGGTGCGCAAGCGCGCGCGCCACGTGTCGGCACGCGGGCGCTTTGCGCACTTGCGCAAGCACGCAGGTGCGCAAGCGCGCGCGCCACGTGTCGGCACGCGGGCGCTTTGCGCACTTGCGCAAGCGCGCGCGCGCCACGTGTCGGCACGCGGGCGCTTTGCGTACTTGCGCAAGCGCGCAGGTGCGCAAGCGCGCGCTCCACGTGTCGGCACGCGGGCGCTTTGCGCACTTGCGCAAGCGCGCAGGTGCGCAATCGCGCGCGCGCCACGTGTCGGCACGCGGGCGCTTTGCGCACTTGCGCTGCGCGCAGCTAAAACAAATTTCTCAGAAGAGAAATCAGAGAGGAGTTGGACTCCTGAGTGTGTTTTTTTTTTTTGGGTTTAGTGAACGATGTTCTTCTTCCTCCTGTTGCTTGCTGGATCTTGAAGATCAAGAGATGTGAAATCTCAAAATCTCTTCTTTTTCAGATCTAATGATAGATCCAAGTTTCCCTTTGTGGGTTTTGTGGTGAAAAACTAATTTGTTTTGAAAAAGGAAGAGTAAAACTCTTGATTTAATTCAAGAGAAAGAAGAAGGTTTTGGAACCTTGAAGATGGAAGAAAGAGCTCAGCTCTGAGACTTTTTTTTTTTGAGAGAGAGAAAGTTGTTGGGATATTTCATTATCCTTGCCTTTATAGGCCATACATTTTACACATAGCCCCTTGGGCTTCACAAAATGGCATTTTGCCTATCCCATGGCTCGTGTGCCATTTCTTTTTTGCACATAAGCCATGGGCTTTACAAAAATTTGGCTTTATGCCTATTTTTCTTACATTTATCCGAAAATAAATAATAAAAAAAAAAGAAAAATGCAACAAAATTATTTATTACAAAAATTTTATCTTGGCGTGGGGGAGGCCGGCCGCTTCATGTTCGGGCTCGACCCGGGCATGGGCCCACTGGATCTGGGCTTGGACCCACTTGGCTTGGGGTTGACTTTGATTTTGACTTGGTCAACCGGGGTGTAAATTTTTACCCCAACACATATGACATGTTACTACTTGAGGCACTGACACGAGTATTGGTATTACACTTATGCTTAGATTAGTACCTTTGCCACTACTAGATACTTCAGTGTTATATTATGAGCATATTATTGTATGACCTAGGAGATCGTCTTTCATACGATTTCTACCTGGTGATGTCTTCTACTCACGAGTTGGCAACTCACCCCTGTTATGCCACAGTTTCTTACAGGTTTGGCCGTACAGGTTCCATAGCGGCTTCGCTGGCACACCACTTCCTTTCGGGTGATTGCTTTGGTATGTGGGTTCACTTGCATCATGACCACTGTTGTACTTTTATTTATTTCAGTTTTATCTAGTAAGCTCCATCAACCGGACCTTGTATATTTGATAGACTTAGAAAACCAGTTGTTTATTCTTTCGACCTTAGAGTCGCGCGCTTGTATTATTATGGTTCTTCTCTGGTTTTCTTGAGGATGTTGGTTTTCTTTCTGAGCTTTGATCCTCGCCTTCAGCGTTGTATATTTGTATTGCTTGCGTGGTTATTTCCGCCAATTGGCGAAGAGCTAGCTCCCATTTGGGGATGCCTTTATTCATTACTTATGTATATTCTTGGCCAGTATTTACAAAGGAAACTCTGCCAAAATTTTTATAAAACTTGGGCTTATTATAAAGACTTTCAAGTGATTTTCTATGTTAACTTTTAAACAAGTTTTCCTTCGCTCTATTTTCTTTAAATGATTTAGATTCTAGGCTTTGGCTTACTTAGATTATGTTACGCCTCTAGACGTTGCGTAATTTAAGTGCCCGTCACCTTCCGTACAATCGGGTCGTGGCAAAATTGGTATCAGAGCGTTAGGTTTAACCTTGGTTCGAGTCTAGGTTGACCTTGGGTGATGGAGTATGTGACTTAGGTAGAGTGACGTACCGTGTGTATGTTCCGCGGCATACTTACGATACGGTACTCCACTTAAGAAACCTTAGGATGTACATTTCTTTGCAACGTATTCTATTCGTTCCTTTGATCTATCCTTATCGATGTCGGATGGTGGTTTCTGTTACCACAGTTGCACGGGCTGAGAGAGCTGTGGCTAGAGTTGCGGTCAGCATGGGCTCGTCTTGGACGAGGACTGACTAGGGCGTAATTCTGGTGACACACGATTGCATAGATATGTCGTTTATTGTGTTTTTTCGTGACGTGAGTGTTTTGATGAATTGTTTTTACTAAGATTTCTCGTTGACACAAACGTTCAGATTAGCACTAGAAGATTGGGCCACTGCTAGAGGCCGACTAGAATATAAAGACTGTTAATGTACCGTCTATTCTTGAGGATTGAGGTATTGTTTAGCGTGCGGACGAATGAGCCCGTTGTTGCTGCGACTGACAAGATATCGCCCCAGATGTTTGAAGCCATTGCAGTACGAGTTTATATTAAGGAATATAATAGAAGATCGCTAGTCACCCATGGATGAATGAGTAGGACATGTGTTTCGTTTGCATACCCCGATGCGAGGTCATCAGATTGATTAATTTCAGCTAGAGAGGACTTCACACAGGCACGTTGAGAGTCAATCGAAAACGGACGAAAGAAGAGTATTCCTCCGACGATTTGGAAGAGTTCCCGAGGACGTAGTTGGCAAGATACCTACTACATGATAATGGAGATGCCGAGTACGTAGCTTTGGAAAGGAGACTCTAGATGAGTGTAGCCGTTTGGAGCGCACTTCACGCAACTACGAAGAGAGAATTCCGAATTAGTACGCATTGAAGAAAAGCAGAGTAAGAAGTTCGTAAGAGATCTTGACAGATGACATTCTACCCCGTTGACATCAGAGATGTGATACGCATGAAGAGGCGTTGAATGTGGATATATCTTCCAGAGGATGTTGTGATGAGAATGCAGCTGTCCCGGAACAAGAAATGGATTAAGTAAAGGGCGATGACTTCCGGGCAGTTCGGCAGAAATGAGATTCAAGAGAAACCCCGACAGAATCTTTCTAAAACACTACACGAAAAGACTTGGAACCAGGATCAGGCATATCACTGTCATGACCCGAAATGGCACGTGACTGTCACTTGAATCATATGAAGTCTATAGGACCCCATCTAATTCAAGTAAGCCAAAAATCCCAGAAATCTAAACCAATAAAGAAGAAAGTAAAGGAAAACTTGTTTTAAAGTTTGCATATAATCACTTTGAAAAGTCATAGTATACATTTTTAAAACATCATATCTTTTCCGAAAATTTCGGCAGAGTTTCCTTTGTAAATACTGGCCCCAAAAGGGGTACAACATGCATAATATGAATAAAGGCATCCTCAAGCGGGAGCTAGCTCTTCGTCAATTGACGGTCACAACCACGCAAGCAATATAGTATACAACGCCAAAGGCGAGGATCAAAGATCAAAAGGAAATCAAATCAACATGAAAACCATAATAATACAAGCGCGACTCTGAGGTCGAAATAATAAACAACTGGTCTCTAAGGTTATAAAATATATAAGTCTGGTTGATGGAGTTTACTAGATGCAACTGAATATAAATGTATAATGGTGGTCACGATACATGTGAGTCCACCTACCAAAGCAATCACCCGGAAAGGAGCAGTGTGCCAGAAAGCCGCAATGAAACCTGTACGGCAAAACCTGCAAGAAACTGTGGCACAACGGGGGTGAGTTGCCAACTCGTGAGTAGAAAACATCACAGAGCAGAAATCGTATGTATGACTCAATCCTAGGTGAATACGATCAGTAATATATATTCTCAATATGATAAAGTCTGAAGCATGATAAAGTGGCAAGGGTAAAACTCTATACAAAAGTGCAATACCAAGTGCCCGTGTCAGTGTCTCAGGTAGTAACATATCATAAATATGAGGTATGATCAATGTAATCAACATGAAATCAGTGTCAACAATATATTCAAGTCTATAAGTATGTGGATATCATCCAACTATGTAATCAATGCCTGTATGCATGTGGATCTCGTCCACGTGTTAACCAAAGACGCAACAACATCATGCATGTAAATGTCATAAAAGCATATGCATGAAAGTATAAGGATATAAATCAACGTGTGTTCCTCGCGACACATCAAAATCATGGAACCAGAGTGTCCAATATCGACACTCGAAACATCATGAAACCCGTGCCCAGCATCGGCACGTAAATCCTCATATATCTCAGGCTCTGTGGCATCTGTGGCATCGACCCGCGGGATCCGGCAGTATGGATCGGCCTATATCCATCTCATGACTCCGGTCGGTATCCTCCGGATAACCGCTAGGTCTAAATACTATCACCGGTAGGTAGTAGTCCCTCTGCCAGGCTCACCGTCTACTGCACAGCAATCTGTTCTCGCCCCGGGATACCATACCGGGTCCATCATGTACCCGCAATCGGCCTCATCTAGCTCCTCGAATCGGGTATCACATGCCACTCTCAGAACCGAGAAAACACATGGTGGACGCACTGAAATATCATATCAAGAGAAACCGGGTTTTTAAAACAATACATACTTTCTTTTAAAAATGCCACGGTTCTCAAATCCAGAAATCTCATGAAAACAGCACATCTCAATGCGTATAATCGTAAAGCATGATGTATGCGACATATAACAGAAATGTAAGCATATCCGTATATCATGCAACATGGAACAGTAATATACACATATCGAGGGAAAACTGCTCCTTTAAATGAATCCAGTTTTAAGATATATTCTGCGGTTCCCAATTTCTCCATGGTCAATTGCAACTTCGTATAAAGGTGTATATGCAACTATAGCAAGTAATTTATGCAAAGAGTCATATCATGATGCAGCAATTCTACTGTGTAGTGACATGGCAATTATAGATGATGAAGTGTGTGTGAGCCAGCAAGCAGGTGTACGTGGAGCATACGCTTCATCGGTAATGGTGTTGGTGTCCTGACAGTATGGGTTTAATATAACATAAATCACAAGTATATAAGCATGCAATGTGCTAATAACAACATGAATATACGGAAATGGATAAGTAATGCAACAATAAGGAATCTACATTAGTTATACGAGTCATACAGTTACTCATTTGAAATCACACGAACCGTGGTGTTTGGAAAAAATAGGGGCTACGGTGTTTTTAAGAAAAAAGGTACGTCCTTTGAAATATCCGTAGAATCTCTTGGCATGTCTTTAAAATACTCACGATTCGTTAGTTTTGAAATAGGTCTGACTCGAGTCTAGTTTAACATCTATAAGTAAACTATCGGACTAAACGAACAGACTAATCGAAAAGGTACGGAAACCACCTAAATTTGAGTCGATACATATAAATATAATAGTCGGTGATCCCGCCTCAATAGTATCACATACGATACAAAAAATAACATGACATCCTCGAGTCAAGAGTGAGGATCTATCATCAATAAATAGCTTTTACAGTAAATTTGTCGTACGGCATCCCAAATCTGGGTATGGGTCAAATATCACATTTATCTCATTAATCAACTGGTATCCTTATCATCACATATCGTGAACTGGGCACTGATCTACGTCTAGTACAATACTGATACCATCTACAAATATATATGCGTGTGTATGAAACACATCGCCTAAGGACCCGCTATAATATCATGTCGTATCTCATCATACGAACCACATCATATCACCGATCTCATGGCACCATGCCCAAACTCATCGACTCATCTCCAAATACCTTATACTATCCTCATCATCCATGTATATGTATGTATGTATATATATATATATATAGTCCCATACCTATGTGTTTGTATATATATATATATATATATATATACATATCCCCATATACGCACAAGTAAAACAATGTAAGTGTGTGCGTGCGTGTGGGTGTAAAACTTATTCTAGGGTTTAGCGACTAACACTAAACTATACCATTAACTACCAATTACGTTTACACCAACCCAAAGTCCACTAAAGCATTTCTACTAATGTATACACATCTGATAATAACATATAAATATATATATATTTATATATATATATATATATATAATATCATAACGCATTCGCGTTCTATACTACGAAACTGCGGGGGTGCTATACGCCATCCATCCGACTTCCTCCGTAGATATATATCTACCCACCTTGATCTTCGCTTGCCGATGCCGATGTCGCCACGCGCTCGCTTGTCGTATCAAAGTCTTCGCGAGGATACCTACATATCATAACATATCATGCTGCATTAAAATCCAATCCAAAACCAAAACGACACATGAATCTCACATAGGTCAAAACCTATGGTCTACTCACACAAAAGAGCCCAAAAACACCCGATATCGACGTACAAATGTCAAGTGATCGATACCAAACACAAATGTCAAAACTTAAATTCATAAACATCACGAAAAACAAGACAGCAACCCATAAATTTGTTTCCAGATTTTAGTTCAGGTCAAAACTAGATGCACAAACAGTACAGGGGTGATGTATAGGGTGTATATGACCTACAGAAGGAACCTGGACACCAAATTCATCAATGTAGCCGGCCCCAATCCCTATAAATCCGGCCTTCTCGGTTCCTTTGGGTCAGAATGGGTTCGTATTGGTAGGGTGGCCTCCTAGTGTCCAATATAGGTCAATGGTATTGTTTGCTTTTCGTGGAAAACTCTCGGTTCACTCCAGATTCCCTGTAGGCCATCAATTTCCCACAAAACCGACATATCGATATGAAACTTGTAATTTGGGTTAAGTTATAGGTTTGGTCCAGGTTTTACACTTTAAGGGGGTTTAGGGTCACCAATAAGGCTCATTAGCACAATCACAACTTAAGAATCCATCAAAACCTCTTCTAGAATTTTCTAAGTTCACTAAAGCGCATTAAAACACTTCCAAACTTGTAAGGATACTAAAGTGAAAGTAATACGATGCTAGGGGTGCAGGAAATACCTCATTTGGCAACTCAAGAAAATTCTTGAGTTGCCCCAAGTGCTCAAAATCCATCCTTTCTTGATCCAAAGTGCTTTTAGGAAGCTTGTGCATGTTTTTTCTGAAATGGAGATAAAGTTTTGAGTTGTTTTTGGTGTTGTAATGAAGAGGTAGAGGAGGGGGATGATGTGTGCTACCATGGAGATGAAGAGAGAAGAGAGAATGAGGAAGATGATGAAGGGAACAATGTGATATGGTCCAAAGTTGCCCCTCACCTCTCTCTCTCTTGCCCATACTCTATATTTTATCATTTTCCTTTTGTTTTCTTTACTTTTCTTTCTCATTTAAACATAAACCATGCATGAAAAATGAGAAAAAGCCATGATAAAAATGTAACAAGTGTTAAAATGTGACATGGTGCATGTTATGTGTACAAATCCGGCTTAATGCGCGATTAGTGATATTTAATCGCGATTAGCATTAAAATAGAGTATAATTAATTATAAAAATTTTAATTTGCATAACTCACATAAAGCACCCTCATTTCAGTTATTCCTATAATTTTCCAAATATTTTCCAATTTATCGGTATTTAATTATACCGCATTATTAAAATATTCATAATATTAATTATTTAATTATAAAAATTCCCAAAAATAATATTTTATTTTTCTGAAATGTTACAATCACGCACCCTCAGTGGGCCAGAGTTTGCCATCTTTGACGAGACATGATATGAGTGACCATGATAGTTGGTCAGGAGATCTTCAGAGGATGCGCCAGAGCGGAAATGTTTCCGTCATCACTCCGTATCGGGACATTGAGCCGAGAAGTCATGCAACTGGCAATCCGCAGTGAGAGACGAGGACATAGGAGCAGAGGCGCCAGACCGTGAGAAGGAAGCATGTAGATAACTTGCTCTGCTAGCTTGGATGCACCGGCACCCTTCGACCTGGAAGGAGGGGCACATGGACGATAGTAATTATGATTTGCGATTTGGTGATTCGAATATCACGTTTCTGTTGTTTTGGATTTCGGTATTTTGAGGATTTCGTTCTATGATTAATATTTCCTATGTGCACCACAGTTGCACATGATTCATATTTCTATGTATCAGTTGTGCTGATTTTTGTTTTGTGCGTATTCATTGCCCTCGATTTCGATTTTATGCATTTCGAGACACTTGATTTTGATTTCATGCACACAATGTGCACATGAATTGACTTGTTGCATTCGGTATAGTTATATGAGTTTTCAGTATTGGTATGATTTTGTGCACGCAGATACACATGTTTATGAGTTTATGCACTGCGGTATACTTGAGTTTGGATTGATGTATATTGTATACCATAGATTTTGATTGAGATGTTGGTATTTGTTTTCGTGCACCATGTTCACATGATTGAGATTCTTGCGCACACTTGGCGTACTTGATGCGATTTTGTGCACACCAGATATACTAAATCGGGATTTTTCGTGCATATCAGATGCACCTGATATTGTGGTCAGGCACACCCGTTGCACCTGACTGATGTTTTTGTGCACACCCGTTGCACTTAGTTTTGTTTCTGTGAATATTCATGGTACCTGTTTTTTGTTTCGATTTCCGTGCGCACCGGACGCACATAGTATTTTTGTACACAGTTTGGGATTTATTTCATTTTGAGCATCATGTTTTTATGACATATACTATATGGTATAGTAACTGAGCAGGACTAGTCCGAGGACAGTACCTGAATATGTTTTTGCATGCATCGATAGTTACCAAAGGGATTTCCAAAAAGGAGCTATACTCTCAATATTTTCCTACGTATCCGAGATGACACGAAACATTTTACAAAAAAAACCCTTCTAAATTATTTTCAATGGCGGGATGTGCATGTTAAACAAAGAATATATATATATATATATATATATATAGTTATAGTTATAGTTATTTTTCTTACAATAAACGTCCGCTACTTGTGCCGTGATACGCGCATCGCACGGCGATTTGAAAAAGGATTTTGCATGCATTACTATTCGGATGTTTTGACGATTTCATGACGATGCGTACTACATGCAAATTATAGTTTGATTATATCATGTTGGTTTTCGTATTGGATTTGACATTGTATTCTCGCCATGACTCCGATGATTGCATGATACTTGACGCAGTGTTGATTTTGAGTTTTACACCCGTTTTTCATGCGCATGCATTGCGCTGAGATGTATTTTAAGTATTTATGATTTTGGAGCCCCGACGACTTGATTGTTTTGCTGAAATGTTTTAGTATTTGGGGTAGTTTTAAATTTAAATTCGGGGATCGAATTTATTTAATGGGGAAGATTGTAAAATTTAAAAAAAAATGTTAAATAAATATATAATAAATAAAATATTATTTTTGGGAATTGAAATAATTAAATTAATAAATATTATGAATATTTTATAAGTGTGGAGATTGGTTTTTGAATAAAATGGTATAATCATATACGACTAATTATATACAGGTTATTACTAAACTCGATTGATTTTTATTAATTATGCATTAATCATGCTTATGTGCATGGCATGCAACAAAACATGTTGCATACACTTGTTCCATTTTATGAATCATGACTTTAATTCCTCATTTGCAAATATTATGGTTTTGTTTTAAAATGAGAAGAAAAAGAAAAAGGAAAATAAAAGAAAAGAATAAATAATGTGGGTGAGGTGACAAGTATCATGGCATGGTTGTGAGAGAGAGAGAAAGAGAGAGAGAGAGAGTGAGAAAGTTCTAGAGCTCCCTAAACTCTTCTTCATTCTTCATCTCTCATACTCCCTCATCTTCTTTATTCCTCTCTAACTCCTCCACCTCCTCTACCACCTCACAACACCCCCAAATCCACATTAAAACCTTATATCCCCTTCATTAAAATTGTGCACAAGCTCACTACAAGTATGGTTGACCAAACAAGTTAAGTTTTTGAGCACTTGGGGCAACTCAAGAAAATTCTTGAGTTGCCAAATGAGGTAAATCCCACACTTTTAGTTTAGTAATTTAGTTTCTTTAGCTTCTATTTTAGTTTAGAATTGGTTAAGTGAGAATTTGTGAGCCTTGAAAATTTCTAGATGAGACTTAGGGCTTTTCTTAAGCTGTGATGTTGTATTTGAGAGTATTAGTGACTACAACCTATTTAGTGTAATAATCTTGGACCAAGTGAACTTAGAAAACCCAAGACTTGGACTTTAGAAACTTTTCATGTTGTTTTTGTGAATATTTTGTGGACTACAGGGAATCTGGAGCAACTTGGGATGTTTCTAAGAAAATCAAACAAGTACATTAATCTAGTTATACCAATAGGAGACCACCATAAGAAAACGAGGCCAAATATCCTTACTTGGATCGGCGACACCCATTTTTTTCACAATCTCGCCGGGTCAATGGTTGCATATGGGGTTGGATTTTGGTGTATAACTCTGTTACCTCATAATCTAGCTTCTGTAATTGTTTGTTTAGCCTAATTTTACCCGAGACTAAATCCAGAACCATTTTTCTTGAGTTGCTGTTTTGTTTTGTGACTTTTAATGACTTGAACTTTGGATATTTGTGTTTTGTCTCGGTCACTTGACGTTTGTATGTCGATATCGGGAGTTGTTTGGTTATTCTTGTATGCGTAGACCATAGGTTTTAACCTATATGTGATTGGTGTGCTGTTTTGGTTTTCGTACGCGATTCTTGTTTACGATACTATGTGTTTATATGTGTAGGCACCTTCACGTGGATTTCAGACAACAAGGAAGAGCGTGGCGTCATCGACTTTGGCAAGCGAGAATCGAGGTGAGTAGATGTATATCTACGGGGGAAGTCGGGTGGATGGAGTATAGCACCCCCGCAAACGTAGAATAGGGTTTTTACTATATTCTTGAGTTTGGATGTGATATTGGATACTTAGCGAGTAGAGTATTTAGAAGACTCTAAGTTAGATTAAGTTGATCTAGGAAGACTACCTAGAGGATGATTATCTTGGAGGCGAATCACAGGTTACATGTAGCCACACACACACGCACGCACACATGCACACTTGATTTTTGTGTGTATATGTGCGTGTGTGTATGTATGAGTGTAGGTTTTATATGTATGTGTGTGTGTGTATTTATATACACACACACACATACATACACACGTGATATGAGGATCGTATATGATACTTGGAGATGAGTTGATATGATCGGGCATGATGCCGTGAGATTGTGATATGTGATTGAGTCGCAAATGTTATACGACATGATATTATAATGGATCGTTGGGCAACGTATATTTATATATACGATAATATGTGTTGATGATATAGGAATGTACGAGACTTTAGAACAGCACCCTTGATCATGATATTGTTCGATGATGATACCATATGAATGATGATGTATATATGATAGTTGACCCGTACCCCGATTTTTGGGATGCCGTACGACGGATTTTACCGTACGAGGTATAGATATGATGATTGATCCGCACTCTTGACTCGAGGATGTCGTACTATGTATTATACAGTACGTGACGCTATAATGCTGGATCGCCAACTAATAGGTATATCGACTCGGAAATTAGGTGGATTTTCTTACCCCTTTCGACTAGTTTCTTAGTTTAGTCTTTTAGTTGATTAGGTAGATGTTAGACTAGGCTCGAGTTATACCTATTTTCAAAAACTAACGAATTGTGAGTATTTTCAAAAGGTAATCCGAGGGATGCTACGGATTTTCGAAAGGGCATATCTTTTCTTAAAAAAACACCGTAGCCCCTATTTTTCTAAAAACCACGATTCGTGCTATTTCAAACACCAAAACTGTATGACTCGTATATAAATATATATATTCTTCAATGTTGCGTTTGCTACTCATTCTCCGTTATATTCATGTTGTTCTCATCGCATTGCATATTATACATGTGTTTTCTTTAGTAATTATGAACCCTGTCTGTTAGGACACCAGCACTATTACCGATGATGCGTATGCTCCACGTACACTTGCTTGCCGGCTCACACACATCATCATCGGTAATTGCTATGTCACGTACACCTTAGAAAATGTTACGTCATTGGTATAACCTGTTAGCTGGTAGTTTCAACATATTATTGTTATGCTTGCTTTCATGTGCTAGTTTAGATATTTCGTTCCGTACAATCGGGTCGTGACAATAGATTATGTTTACAATTCTTGGCTGAAGCCATGGATACAAAATGTTCAGGTTCATATCCAGGATGTAATCATGTATTCAAGTAGTCATGTCAGTTCATGTCAAGTTATAACCATGGTTCGGTCAAGTCAAGTCAAGTATACATTTTTGAATTTGATGTTTGAATTCGAGTATTCATGTTCATGATCATGTATTCGTGTTAGATTCTGGATTCCGGTTTGAGATTGGACTCAGATTAAGTCAGACACTTGTAAACTGATTTAACTCTTGATTTCTTAGGTTCGGGAGTCATCGGCAACAGCTGCACATGGACGACAGGATTTGTGTCTTTTTCCAAGACAATTGCCATTGATAACTCCTGTTAAGTTTTCTACCACGAATAGGCAAGTACTCACTTTCTCCCGCTCCCTGAGGCTCAAGAGAATTGATCCCGCTTAAAGCTATATTTACTAAAGTCCTTAAAATATTATTTTGTATATCTCGAGAAGGTTTTATGAAAAAATATTTTAATATAGATTAAAAATAAAACTCGAGAGCGATTTGTATTACTTAGGGTTTTCATGAACATGTATTTTAAGTATTGTGGTATTTTAATGATAATTACCTAGTTTTTAAAAGTTTATGGTATTTTATTGAAAACCAGACCTTTTTAGTAACTTAATGGTATTTTATTGACATTTTTTAATTTTTCATTTTTAGAAAAATATAGTTTCATAATATTATGAAAATATGGATTTTTAATTTTATATAATTTTTAAATTTTTTAAGAAAAATTAGTTTTATGTAGAAAATTCGTATTTCTTAAAAAACCGTATTTTATATCCTTTCGATATCGAATACTCCGTGAAGAGTGCTATATCTCACTCTACTATCCCCAGGATGTATGATAATCTATACAATCTATTAGTGGGTCTCCTAACAAGGGTTGTAGATGCATAATTGGAAAGAAATACGAAATACTATTTTAAAAGAAACCCGATTTTAAAATATATGGTATTTTATTGTAAAGATTATTCTTCAAAACAAATATACATACAATTAGGCATCGTGCTATAAAACCAAAGTGTACGTGTAACAACTCCAATTTCAATGTACAAAAAATTATTTAAAAGTTAATGTACAATTGGGATATTTGCAATCTTGTGTACACTATAGGTATTTATTTTACTTTAGAACTGCAAGAAAGTACTTGTAGTACATTGGTAAAGTCTTGCACTGCTGTGACGTATCCCCTGTGTTCGAATCGCCCAAGCCATATTATTTTTTTTTAATTTTCTTTTAATATTTTAGAAGCCCAAGGGTTTGCCCGTGCACTACACGTAATATGTTAAGTTACAGATTAATCAAACATGTGCACTAAAGAAAACCAAGCGACACCAACACGTGGCAGCAAACCCAACCCCATCCGATGGTAATGGACCGGCGATAAAGCCAAATGGACCGACACCGCCGGGCTAATCCGTAGGGGCTGCTCTGATCTTTTCATCCGAGCACTCCTTGGCCTACCCCACTACCTCCATGTTATTTGTTTACTCTGAATTGATCCAGAGAATAATAAAATGCCCTTTAAACCAATTTTTAATGCATTCTTTAACTTTATAAACCCTAATTTTCCCTATAAATAGCACACTCCATTTCACTCATCCTTACTTAGAAATTCCCTGCCAAAACTCTCAAAAATTCAAGTCATTTTAGTGTGCAAGTGGAGTTAACAAAGGGTGAAGATCCGGCGAAGTTCCAAGGAGATTCCGGCGATGAAACGACACCCGATGCCTTCCTTAGTTCCCCATCTCTCTCCTCTTGTTCCATAGCCAGTAAGTCCCTTCTCCCCTCTCTTCTTCTATTTTAAAAACTTTCATTTCTAAAACCCGACGGAAGCGGAGTTTATCCGACTTCCGATTCGGTTTTTCCTTAAAACTCTATTTTTCTTAAACAAGAAAAACCATACTCTCATATATTATTTAACAAACATTAACAAACACCTTAAAACTAGTTTCATTTCAAAAGAATCACTTATGCAATTTTTATAGTATTTTTACGGTAAAATACCGCATACTTTAGTTTCGATACAAATCAACATAAAACTTGTATTATCTTTAGATAACTCACGAGGTAACGACCAATCTCATCACAACACACATCTTTGACATAGCACGATGAGATTTTGGGAATATATTCATAGGATAATATGACATTACAAATAAATACCATTAACTTGCAAAACCATTTCTTTAAAAAGTATATTAAACAATTCATTGCAATTGCATCTCTACAACCCACTTTTAGGGACCCCGTTCGAGATGGCGCGGGTTATCACACATCCTCAGGCCTAGTAGAGTAAGATGCAGACCTCCGAAAGAAGCATTCGATCTCGATGGAATTATAATGCATTTTTCTTTAGAAAATGAGATTTTTACAAAAATAAATAAAATTATTTTTATTAGATATATATATAACTATTATCAAAATATCTATTTTAATTATATTATATAAATATTCCAAGTTTTCTAAATCAAAAGAATCACCATTACATGAAAATACCATTCAAATACAAAACAATTCCAACATTTCAATAAAATACCATGTACTATGAAAACTAGGTTTTACTCGCTAGAAATTCACATTTATAAAATATACGTCTATAAAAACCCTAAAAACGATAATTAAATACTTGAGGTGTATTTTGAAAACATATCAAAACTATTTTTACATAAAACCCCCTCAAGTTATGCTAAATTACAATAAGGACCCTAGTAAATATAGGTTTAAGCGGGACCAATTATCTTAAGCCTCAGGGAGTCGGAGAATGTGGGTGCTTGCCTATCTAAGGTAGACGATCTAACAAACGGTGTTATCAACACGGTAATTGTCTTGGAAAAAGACACAAATCCTGCCGTCCAAGTGCAACAGTTACCGATAACATCAAAACTAATTCAGGATTTCAAGTTCTTTTCAAAGTGTCTGACTCAGACCGAGTCTCAATTTAATCAATCTGACTTGAATGTAATTCAAGTATAAACTACAATAAAATATGAATCCATGAATCTGTCTATTCAATCTATATCAATCTATATTGACCGAACCGAACCATGGATATACTCTGTCTACATGACTCTCCATTTATATCCATTCCATTTACTGATATCATGGTTTCGACTAGTCATCCATCTATATAAAAAACTAATACAATCAATGCAAAATATTTCACGGGGTTTATAAGTGGTAGATTGGTACAGAATATGTTAGAAGTGGCAGGAGACTGTAACCTTAATACACCTAACCTGAATATCCATTATCGTTGTATTGTGGCTGAACGGCTCCTTGTGCTCCGTATAACTTAGTCTCCGGAATAGTGGGACTCCTCTCGTATACACTGGCCTATTCTGTACCAAGCTACAAACAACTGCGTTAACATTATAATTAAACATCACTAGTCATATTCTTTCTGTCTATTTTACTTCTCTCCCATCTTTGGGACTTACTGAGCGATTGTTCGCTGACGACATTCCTTTCTTATTTCTTTGGAATACTGTCAGGTGATACGGACACATTGGAGACCGAGCCCAGCACTGAGGATTTGGAGCAGTTTGCTTTTGACCCGGAGCTCTAGACATTTGTACATATTTATTTCATTTCAGTTATGCCATTGTTTAGGCATCGCTTTCTACTCATGTATTTACATTTCAGTTGTACCTGTAAAAGAATATTTAATAAATAAAGTTGCTGTTCATTTACATTCCTGTCTCTTGTTTATTTTACTTTATATTGCTTAGTTACGCTTAGCGTGTTTACTTCTGAGTAAATACGTCGCGTGACCTGTCGCGTCTCCTTACCATACACCGGGAAGCGGGGCGTGACAGGTGTTGTTCGCGACCCATGCAGGTCAGCTCTGTATGGATATGCAGGTAAATTCTGCATGGACATGCGGGTCAATTCTGTATGAAGTCCTAAGCAATATAACACAAGAATCAGCAACTAAAAACATTCTTTACATGTTCCTTGAATCTTTCAATTTCATATACTTTGAATTTATCCTAACCCAAAATTTTCTTTCAAGGTTATGGATTTCCCAAACAACACCAGTACCAATTTCAACAACACTCCACCACCTCTACCGCTTACACCTACCGTCGCTGCTCCGATCAATGAGCAGACGGTACTTCTTGAAGTGATTCGCAGCCTCCTGGAGGGACAGCAGCAGTAGATTGCTATCTTAATAAACCATCCAGAGATGGAAGCACCTGGGGTAAAGCAATTCCGGGTTTTGCACCCCAAACAATTCTCAGGAAAAGAGAGCCCTTTAGAAGCTGAGGAGTGGGCTCAAAGCATTGAAGATGATATGGCAGCGGCACAAGTGCCAGAGATCGCTGGGGTTCGAGTTGCGAAGCTGCAACTCACTGACAATGCCCGAGTCTGGTGGAAGGCAGAAGAAAGCCGTCTTGACCAACCGATCGAATGGAGGACTTTTCGCGACATGTTCGACGCGAAGTACTTCCCTGAGACTGCCCGATTCGATATGGAGCAGCAATTTATACATCTACTATAGGGTTCGATGTGGACTAAGTCCGTAGATGAGTATGAAGCTGAGTTTACCATGCTCAGTAGGTAAGATATATCTCAATTTCGATTTTCAAATATCACATATTACACAGCTAACACAAGACCTTAACAAATTCGTGGCACATTTGATATCAACCGCTGAGATCAGATCCAGAAGATTTCAGCAAGAGTTAGATTCGGAAGTTGCTTTAGCTACAGGGGATTTCCCAACCCACGAGTTGGCCCTGAAAGCTGTTCGCTGATACGAGGCAGTAGTGAAGATGAGGGGCAAATCTCGATCTGCCGGGATAAAGCGTCCTGCCACTCAGATGGCAGGAGGAGCCTCTTCAAGGCTACTATTTGTGCCCAGGAGACCAGGAGTACCGAACAACCGGCCCAACCCAGCATTTTGTACCTACTGCAGGAGGGATGGACATCTGGCAAAGGACTGTCGGCGTGCAAATCGCTTTTGCTTAGTCTGCGGCTCAGCTACTCATGATATTGGGTCTTGTCCTCGTAGACACAACCCAAATGCTGCACCCAGGCCAGCAATCACTTATCAGCAGCGCCCAGTCATCCAGGCATCTGCTCCACGACTTGCACTACCTGCTCTACCTCCTCGTGGACCGACTGCACCTCCTCCTCGTCAGTTCCATCAAGCTCAACGGAACGTACCTCAAGTACAAAGGAACGGGTAGAGGAATGCTCCTCTAGCAAGGAGGAATGTGCCGAGACGACAGGCTTTCACAATGACTGTGGAAGAAGCTGAAGCCACTGGCCAAGTCATCACTGGTAACACTTTCCCTTCAAGCTTTACTTTCCATACATATATATATATATCCATATATTTTCCTTATACCTAAAACCTATCCCACATAACTTAGGTACAATCTTAGTAGCCTCACTTCCTGCACTAGCACTATTCGATACTGGAGCATCTCATTGCTTTATGTTGCAACGGTTCGTCCGAACTCATGCGATTCCAGTCAAATCTCTCGTATCCAGATGGAATGTCAGTTCAGGGAACAACGTTCTAAAGGCAGTAATGGGATATGATCTGCGTCCAGTGGTCGTCTGTAGCAGAGAATTCTATGCCGACTTCAAGGTGCCGGACATACCGAATTTTGATGTCGTTTTGGGTATGGATTGGCTCGAAACTTTTTACGCTACCATCAACTGTCATCAAAGAAGGGTAGTGTTCGAGATTCCAGAACATCCGGTCTTCTATTTCAAAAGTGGAGACCGTACCCTGGAGCCAAGTACATATAAGGCAAAATCGAAGAAGGCAGTGATTGCAACACTTCAAGCGGAGGAAGGATCGAAGCCAGAGATCGAGAGTTCGATGATGTATTTCCTGGAGACATATCAGGTTTTCCTCCTGATCGAGCTCTTGAATTCAGCATTGATTTAGTACCCGGAGCTCAACCAGTGATCAAAGCACCATATCGGTTAAGTCCTGAAGGATTGAAGGAAGTCTGAACTCAGTTGGACAAATTATTGGCGAAAGGATGGATTCGTCCCAGCACTTCAAGTTAGGGATCACCAGTTCTACTTGTGAAGAAGAAGGAAGGTTCATATTGAATGTGCATTGATTATAGAGCTCTAAACGATGTGACTATAAAGAACAAGTATCCACCCCCGCGCATCGACGATTTGTTCGATTAGCTAAGTGGATCTTGCGTTTTCTCTAAGTTAGATCTTCGTTCGGGTTATCATCAGGTGAAGGTCAAAGAATCTGATATTCATAAAATGATATTCAGAACTCGCTATGGACATTACGAATTTCTTGTGATGCTATTTGGAGTGACCAATGCACCGGCTATATTCATGAACCTGATGAATCAAGTTTTCCAAGAGTACCTAGACAGGTTTGTTGTCATCTTCATAGACGACATCCTGGTATATTCTAAGAGTCAGAAAGAATATGCCGAACACCTACGAATTGTCCTAGAAACTCTGCGTCAGCATCAACTCTATGCCAAGTATAACAAGTGTGAGTTTTGGATAGATCAAGTCGGTTTTCTCGGACATATCGTATCAGGCGATGGAATCTCTGTAGATCCAGCTAAGATATCAGCAGTAAGCGAATGGCCAACACCGAAGTCAATGAAGGACATTCGAAGTTTCTTGGGTTTAGCAGGATATTACAGAAGATTTATTAACGGATTTTCGAAGATTGCAACACCCCTGACCAAGCTCACACGTAAAGATGAAGAATTCGTATGGTCAGAAGCATGCGAACGAGCTTTCGCAGAACTCAAGTCAAGATTGATATCGGCACCTATTCTCGTCATACCAGACCAATCTGGAGGTTTCGAAGTGCATTGCGATGCATCCGGTAAGAGATTAGGATGTGTTCTACATCAGCACGGTAAAATTGTAGCTTATGCTTCAAGACAGCTGAAGATTCATGAGCGCAATTATCCGACGCATGATTTGGAGTTGGTGGACGTTATCTTTACACTCAAGATTTGGCGCCATTATCTTCTTGGTGAATTAGTGGACATATACACGGACCGCAAAAGTCTGAAATATGTGTTTACTCAGAAAAAGTTGAATATGCGGTGGAGAAGATGGTTAGAACTCATGGCGGACTTCGACATCAACCTGTAATATCACCCAGGGAAGGTGAATGTAGTACCTGATGCCCTTATGTTAGTTATATGTATTCCCTAGAGGCCATTACTGTATATACGATGTATATTGTAGTGGATGCTTGGACATATATAGGGAGGACTTTCTTGCTCGACATGATAGTGCGCTATCTGGTTGCTCTTTATCTTAACATGTACTCTGATTGTCTCTATGTTACATGTTGATAAAGCCCATAGGATATGTACTCGACTACTGGGACTATGATGAGATCATACTAGTGGGGCCACAGTAGTCGACGAGTACATCCTATAACTATTCCTAGTCGAGGGTGTATCGAGACAGGGCATCGATACACCAGAGTAGACTAGTGTATACGCATCTTGACCCATATGATGGGCGATGGATGATCCCATATCCATCGGTGTTTGACATCAAGGATGGTGTACAGGTGCTCAGTGGAGACTGGGTACGCTGGACGGACTCGCCGAGAACTCCCAGATGGTATTATACCGCACGTCAGATGGCGGTTCTCTGGTGACACTGGTACAGAGTAGTCTGTAGACCCGAGATCGTCATAGAGTTTTGTGTGATTCCCACTGTGCTTTGATTTCCATCATACCATGTCTAAGAGGGCGTGCAAAAAGGTGGCTTTTGGGTACAGTCCCGAATCACATGGAGGCAATGAGCGATAGGAGGGGATTCGTCTCTCCTGGTATAGGGAGTTGATGTTGTACTATGTTCGATTGGCTATAACTGGAAATCCCTAGCCAGGGTTGCTGAGATTTACTGGTAAGTGTTATCAGTAGTTTCTCGAACTGTTATAGACCTCATATTGACACGACTTATCAAGCTACTGGGGTCTGACGTTTACCACCCCTAGGCGAGATATGCGACATATCAGACGAAGAGACCGGAATGTACGGGAGTGTTACTGATTGGATTCACAGGAGAATGTATAGGCTTTCTTATTGATCTTCTGATCGCTCAATACCTGGGTGGCTGTTACGTTTAGTTGACTGCTTACAGCTTGTGGGTGTTTGATATGATCACCACCTACTGCCGGCGTATTCACGATTCTTTAGAGTCCTACACAGAGGTTTCCTGGCTCAGGCAAAACTGAGTAGGAGCACATATGTGATATGTGCGGGACCGAGAACAATACGTGTATGTGATACCGTACTAGATTCTCGCGATATGAGACATCGGCCATGTATATGTGATATAGCCGGGTCATCGGATCAAGTGTTGATTCGATGAACTGATACAGATAATATTAGTCGGTTATTTGTGAAATAGCTGGATTATCGGATCAAGTGATGATTCGATAATTTAATGTATAATTATATATTTGATATATTAAATTACATTAATCGATATAAGCTCACTAAAAGATTCTTTTTCTCACTCGGGTAATACATTGATATATATGCGATATATGTTAATAGTATTATTTTATTTTGTTACAATAAATATTATATATGTGATATATAATATTGTAACATGTTATGGTTATAAATGCAACATGTTTTGTGGAGTTTAATTGAGGTTAGGGTTTGGATTAGGGTTAAGTCTTCATAAAGCATTCAAGAAGCTTCTTGAAGCTTTGACTTTGACTTGGATATTTTGCATAGATATTTTCTTAACCCAACCCAACCTTTTACCCTAGTTAAATCTCTACATGGGTTAAGTCTTTATACTTAACCCATGGTTGCAATTCTAACCATACTAGAGTTTCATTATTCATCACAAAAGGATTCTTCTTCTTCTTCCTTGAGTTCTTGATGGAAAAGCTTTCTAGCTTTTTCACTAGTGATGAAAATGAGTGAGTTAAAGAAAACAAATGAGAGCAAAAATCCTACTTCATCATCCCAATCTATTCTTGCCAATTAGATTAGGGTGTTCACTTCATTTAGTGAGTGGGATCTTGTGTTATAGAAACTTCAAGGTAGATCATCTTAGTTATCGAAGATCGGAAGCAAGCTTGCATCTTTCTCTTCGTGGAGCCTCTCGAGAGTCCGGAACTTGATGATCGCAGCGAAGGGACCACAACACGGAGCTTATGAAGTGAAGGACCGGACTATAAAGGTTGTAATCCCAAACTCTTAGATGTTAAAGTGTTTAACATGTTTTGTTTCGCCTAATCTCTAGTCTAAGATCTTGGTTTAGGGTTGTTCGGCACGGCTAAATTTTAAATCGGGCATGGTTGATGCCTTATAGACCCTTGTGAGAGTGCCTAATAACCCTACAGTGGTATCAGAGCCAAGCTAGAGTTTTAGGCGAAGTTTAAAGTCCGATCGAACTCCGAATACCCGATAAAACCTAGTTTCTAGAAATTTTTTAAAAATGTTGATTTTTTCGTATTAAAAATATTCATAAAATTATGCAGGGAAATATAAGAATTACTGTGAAGTACGGACCTCTAAGTCCCTCACGCGTTTGGCGGCGGTTCCGCGGTCAATAATTGGAGTTGGGGCCCACTACTTCAGGAATATATTCCTGGGTCCTTTTTGATAGTTCTGGGAATTTTTTGAAAAGTTGGATTTTTTCTCGAGTTTGAAACTTCCGGAAAATCATGCAAGTTACGCGGTGGACCCTCTAGAAGAACACAAACCTTAACTCGATTATGTGACCGTCTGAACCGTCTCTAAACCTTAGGGTTTAGGGCAGTACGGCATTGCCACATGTGAGGCGTTGGCTTGACCCTTCTACGGCTGGACCATTGCTACTGTGGCATGTGATGGATATTTTTTGAACTCCGCTCAAGTGTTGAGCTATTTGGGAAATCTTGGGTGTTTGTTTATTCGATCGGGAAGTTTAACATTGTCTATTTATCTGGAATGTGTGATACAATATTTGGAATCCACAAGTAGTTATGAGATAACTAATTTGAATATTATAAATCTAGCAGTTAAGTCTCAATTGATCGGTTGCCACGGAATTTTGATGTGATCAAAAGTCCGTCGCAATCACGTAGCGTACGCGGATACTCGCCGGGTAAACTTAATAGATAGCCACGCCCCATAGCCCCGACCAAGTGACTGTAGGAGAACCCTGTCGCCAAAAGCATCCGTTTGGATGCTCGCGGCAGCGGTGTTCCGCCTTAGTGCACTTTGTCGACGGCATCCGGGGGTGCGGCCGTCTACTAAAGTTTGCGACGAGCATTCGATCAGGATGTCGGAAATCTTGTTGAATTGCCCGACTTGATATTGAAAAGAGTTTTCGATAACGAGACTAAAATGCAGGGTTTATAATTGTTAGGCATGCGATGTCTGAGGAATTCATTTGGTTAGGCATGAGATGTCTAAGGAGGTTGCGGATTCCAACTGTTGTAGTTTTACACTTTCTTTTCTGTGACCGTAAGCGTAGTATGTGGTGTATCGCCGGCTTCTTTGCTATACATCAACGACAATCGGGATACGCATACTTGCTTACGTTGATGATATGAGATATTATGTGTTGCTGTGATATGTTATATTGGATCGCCGTGTTCTGAATAGCCGGGGGTTTTATATAAGATGAGAGTTTTTTTTATTTTCATTCATGTAAAATTCATTTGTATGTAATATTCTTTTATTGGGGCACTTCCGGGCTGAGGATGATGTCACCATTGTATATTATTTACTTTTCCGCATTAGGTAGACCCAAGGCGGGGAGCACAAGTAACCGGGTTCTAGGGTCTAGTGGGAGACCGTCTCCAGGAGTCGAGACTGGGTCTCCTAACCCTAGAATTGGCAGTGTTGCTTTCCGCTCTTGTAGGGGTCTAGGGATATGGGTTTGGCTATTCATCGCGACTGTGGAATCCGTGTTTTATACAGGCTCGTACTAAAACACAGACCTCCTAGTATATCCATTATTTCATATATGTTTCTTCTGCTGCAATGTTCTGTGATGAGATCATATTACTGCCTGAGACGAATGTTTATATTATATATATGAGATATATGTTATATTGCAGATTTCGTTTCAAATGTGATGCTTGTGAGGCATAATAAAATGGGACTTCATTAATGAGATTAATGAAACTAAAAGAAACCTAAAGATATTGTAGAAACTTGTCTCAAAAACTGGTAGCTCTAGTTCTTGTTTTGCATAGCGGTATTCCTTGTAAAATATCCAGCACCTTATTCGATAAGGAAAGAGCTGAGATCCCTTCACCGGGAGTGACCTCTTTAGTGAAACTAGCAGATGCTATAAACACGGTTTTTCTTTTGATTGTTTCTATAGTTTTTGCTTTGCATAGTGATATTTGTGAAATATCCTGCACCTTATTCAATAAGGAAAGAGCCGACGATCCCTTTACCGGGAGTGACCTCTTTAGCAAAACTAGAAAAGGCCTAAAAAACATTCCATTTAAAATCACTCGATTCTACAACGATATAAAGTTCATTACGCAAAGGGTTTTCTTAAAAACCTGTCGTAGCCCTCCGTCATTTCAGATAAGTAGTCTTTAGTATTCGTGCTGCGTTTGTTGACTTAATCAAGGTGTAGTGTGCGGTAGCTGATTAGTGCTTATCTGCAAACCATATGACGCGATTGGATTAGGGTAGTCGTGCAGCCTTGTTGACTCAATCAAGGGTCGTGCGGGTGGGTTTAATTCAATCGGGAAATGACGGGTTGAACTTTACTTGCGGTCTATGGTTTGTTGACTTAGTCAAGATCATAGATCGCTTGGGGTAAAATATTATTGGGAATTTCAAGAGTTGAAATTTGCAATGAGATTGCATACCTTCTATGAGATAGTTGGATCCCGATACCTGCTACGAGTAAGAGTTACTCCTGGGAGAGTTTTACACATTACAATTAGCCGATCAAGTAGGTGTCTAGAAAGGTGTTAACGGGGTTACGCCCATGGGAAAACGAGGTTTATTTTAATTAGGTCCGTGCGAAAGCACGGGGAACCTCCCTCAAAGTACCGGCACTGGCCTGGCTAAAAGATTGGCGAACTTGTAGAGTGTAATTAATTCCGGCTAGTCTTTCCTTTTAGGGTTTGAAGGAAGATTTGACTAAAACAGTGGGAGACATCCTGATTAGATAAATTGATAACCAATCTAATCTTGTAAAAGCATACGCTGAGTGTTTTCTTCTCTCTCTCTCTCCTGGTTGCGACTATGTCACGCCTTAATCAAGATAATAATACAGATGTATTGACCGAACCCGCTTGTTATACCGCGCTAGGGAACGTTGGTCCCGCTCCAACTTATAATTGTTATAAGACAGAGCAGGAAATTAGGGATTACCAGAATTCCCGTGCCGCCCAAACGAAGAAAGTGCATGCTGATGCATCTTCTTCGGGTGTGTTCATTACCGAGAACCGTTTCTCAGTATCCTTTACGTCCTGGGTATGAGATACCGGATCAGGATCCCGCAAATATAATATGTTACATGGGTTACAGATAGGTAGAGAACTGAGAACGGGTGATAATTTTCATGAGATAGAAACGGTGCAAGTGTTGCAGCCAAGTCTGTTGGTAGTTATCACCCTGTATTACCAGAATATATTGATTCTGAACGAATGTTATTAGATACCGAACCTGATATACAACCTCATATCAGCCTCTTTATTAGTAAAGAAGGATATAATTTTGTATTGTTGGATAATGTTTTGAACATTTCCTATATCAAGAGTTGATCGGTTCAGGCACGTTATCTAAAAGCATAGACGTTCTAAATCAAACCACAGTTCTTAATGTACAGAACACACACAAGAGGAAGAGTTCAGAAATGAACGAATCCTTCTTGAGGTATTGTAGACTAGGTCATATCAATGCGACCCGACTAGCTGAAGTTACATATAGATGCATATTTAAATTAGTTTGAATTTACATCTTGTGAAACTTGCCGGTCATGTCACATAGATAAGATGACCATAACTCCGTTTATTGGAAACAGAGAAAGAGTTAGTGAACTCTTGGGATTGATACATGCTGATGTATGAAGGTCCCCTGTCTACACATGCCAGGACCGGTTCTTTGTACTTCATTATATTCACTGATGGTCTCTCAAGATTCGCACATATGTTCCTGTTGAAACACAAGTCTGAACCTTTTGAGAAATTCAAAGAATATAAGTTAGAAGTAGAGAACCAAAAACGGGTATAAGTATTATGTCCTTTGATGAGATCAAGGAGGAGAATACTTGAGCATGGAATTCCTGGACTATTCTAAAAGAGAATGAGATTCTCTCTCAGCATTACTCCTCCGTATACACCATAGCACGATGGTATATCGGGGCAGAGCAATAGCACCCTATGTGATATGGTGTGCTCTATGATGAGTACTACTGAGTTTGCTATTTCCTTTTGGGAATTATGCACTTATGAAGCTGCATATCTATTGAATAGGGTTCCAATCAAATCAGTTGCCTACCACTTCATATGTGATATGGAATGGGAAGAGCCCATATCTTAAGTAAGTTAAGATGTGGGGTTGTCCGGCCTATGTCTAAAAGCAAAATTCGGACAAGCTCGAGGCAAAGTCAGTTCTGTAGAAGTTTGTTGGATATCCCAAGCATTCGCAAAGGAATATCTTCTACCTAACCGAGGAACAAAAGATGTTTTGTTTCTCAGCATGCCACTTTTGTAAAAAGGAATTTCTTGTAAAGAAATAAGTGGTCATGAGGTAGAACTGGAAAGAGTTCCAGCTATACAAACTGCAACTGATGATTTGGTAGAACCAAAGGATTCAATAGTTTCCAATAAACCTCAGCCTCTCCGCCGATCTAGTAGGGTTCCTTACCCACCTGAGAGATACTTCGGTTTCTCTATGACAGTGGGAGCGAGGATTGCATCATGAGATGATGACCCAACTTATTTCGAGCAGGCTATCAGGAGTGGGACTCTGTAAGAATGGCTGGATGCTTAGCAATCTGAGATGGAATCCTTATACACCAACAAACTATGGACTTTGGTTGCTTTATCTGAAGGGTTAAATCCCCATCAGGAGCAAGTATATCTTGAGAAGATTACTTGGTGTACATGGAAAAGTTGAGACTTTCAAAGCTATGCTTAAAGTCCATCCAGATCCTACTTGCCACGGATACATACCATGACTGCAATATCTGGCGGTTGGGTGTCATGACTGCTTTTCTAAATGATGATTTGGAAGAGAGCGTCTATAAGTACACAGCCAGAGGGCTTCGTAGACAGTGGGAGCAACGGAAACATGTGCAAGATGTTTTATGTGATAAATCAGGCATCGCGGAGTTGGAACATCTGTTTTGATGTGGTTGTCAAAGAGTTTGACTTCATCAAAATGGTAGATGAACCTTGTGTATACAAAAAGGTAGTAGAGAGTATGGTGGTGGTCCTCGTAGAGTACGTGAATGACATACTCTTGATAGGGAAGGAGTTTCCTATGCTACGCTCGGTCAATCTCCTTTTATCACAAAGATTCTCCGTATAGGATCAAGGTGATACCTCCTAAATCCTGAGTTTTGGATCTATGAGATAGATCTAATTGGATGTTAGGATTCTCACTAGTTGTAGTGAGATGGTATCAATCGATCTTGGGGAGAATCACTGGAAATGTTCCAGGGTGATTAGGACGACTGAATGCCAGTCGCAGGCATTGTCTTTACCCTCAGTGAAGGGACGGTATGTTGGAAGAGTTCCAAGCTAGATACCGTGACTTACTAGACGATTAAAGGCAAGATACATCGTTACCAATGATGCTACCAAAGAGGCAGTCTGGATATATTTAAGTTCATGAGATGAACTTCGTTCCTACCATTGTGTGACAATTGAGATGTGGCTTATGCCAAGGAACCCCCGTCCCATCAGAAATCCAGATATAATTCTTAGGCAGTATCACCTGATCATGGAGATAGTTGATCTCCAGGGAGATCGAGGTTAAGAGAGTAGACACAGAGGACAACAGCGCGGATCCACTCACAAAGGCCTTTTTCCCAGTAGAGACTTTTATGGGATGGTTGAGTATGAGATACTTCAACCACAGCTAATTGTTGGGTATGCGATACCACAATAGATGGCCCTAGTGCAAGTGGGCGATTGTTAGTTATATGTATTCCCTAGAGGCCATTACTGTACATACGATGTATATTGTAGTGGATGCTTGGACATATATAGGGAGGACTTTCTTGCTCGACATGATAGTACGCTATCTGGTTGCTCTTTATCTTAACATGTACTCTGATTGTCTCTATGTTATATGTTGATAAAGCCCTTAGGATATGTACTCGACTACAGGGACTATGATGAGATCATACTAGTGGGGCCACGGTGGTCGACGAGTACATCCTATAACTATTCCTAGTTGAGGGTGTATCGAGACAGGGCATCGATACATCAGAGTAGACTAGCGTATACGCATCTTGACCCATATGATGGGCGATGGATGATCCCATATCCATCGGTGTTTGACATCAAGAATGGTGTACAGGTACTCAGTGGAGACAGGGTACATTGGACGGACTCGCCGAGAACTCCCAGATGGTATTATACCTCACGTCAGATGGCAGTTCTCTGGTGACACTGGTACCGAGTAGTCTGTAGACCCGAGATTGTCATAGAGTCTTGTGTGATTCCCACTGTGCTTTAATTTCCATCATACCACGTCCAAGAGGACGTGCAAAAAGGTGGCTTTTGGGTACAGTCCCGAATCACATGGAGGCAATGAGCGATAGGAGGGGATTCATCTCTCCCGGTATAGGGAGTTGATGTTGTGCTGTGTTCGATTGGCTATAACTGGAAATCCCTGGCCAGGGTTACTGAGATTTACTGGTAAGTGTTATCAGTAGTTTCTCGAACTGTTATAGACCTCATATCGACACGACTTATCAAGCTACTGGGGTCTGATGTTTACTACCCCTAGGCGAGATATGCGACATATCAGACGAATAGACTGGACTGTACGGGAGTGTTACTGATTGGATTCGCTGGAGAATGTACAGGCTTGATTGTTGATCTTCTGATCTCTCAATACCTGGTTGGCTGTTACATTTAGCTGACCGCTTGCAGCTTGTGGGTGTTTGATATGATCACCACCTACTGCCGGCGTATTCACGATTCTTTAGAGTCCTACACAGAGGTTTCCTGGCTCAGGCAAAACTGAGTAGGAGCACATATGTGATATGTGCGGGACCGAGAACAATACGTGTATGTGATACCGTACTAGATTCTCGCGATATGAGATATCGGCCAGGTATATGTGATATAGCCGGGTCATCGGATCAAGTGTTGATTCGATGAACTGATACAGATAATATTAGTCGGTTATTTGTTAAATAGCCGGATTATCGGAACAAGTGTTGATTCGATAATTTAATGTATAATTATATATTTGATATATTAAATTACATTAACCGATATAAGCTCACCAAAAAATTCTTTTTCTCCCTCGGGTAATACATTGATATATATGCGATATATGTTAATAGTATTATTTTATTTTGTTACAATAAATATTATATATGTGATATATAATATTGTAACATGTTATGGTTATAAATGCAACATATTTTGTGGAGTTTAATTGAGGTTAGGGTTTGGATTAGGGTTATGTCTTCATGAAGCTTTCAAGAAGCTTCTTGAAGCTTTGACTTTGACTTGGATATTTTGCATAGATATTTTCTTAACCCAACCCAACCTTTACCCTAGTTAAATCTCTACATGGGTTAAGTCTTCATACTTAACCCATGGTTACAATTCTAACCATACTAGAGTTTCATTATTCATCACAAAAAGATTCTTCTTCTTCCTCCTTGAGTTCTTGATGGAAAAGCTTTCTAGCTTTTTCATTAGTGATGAAAATGAGCGAGTTAAAGAAAACAAATGAGAGCAAAAATCCTACTTCATCATCCTAATCTATTCTTGCCAATTAGATTAGGGTGTTCACTTCATTTAGTGAGTGAGAGCTTGTGTTATAGAAACTTCAAGGTAGATCATCTTAGTTATCGAAGATCGGAAGCAAGCTTGCATCTTTCTCTTCGTGGAGCCTCTCGAGAGTCCGGAACTTGATGATCGCAGCGAAGGGACCAAAACACGGAGCTTATGAAGTGAAGGACCGGACTACAAAGGTTGTAATCCCAAACTCGTAGATGTTAAAGTGTTTAACATGCTTTGTTTCGCCTAATCTCTAGTCTAAGATCTTGGTTTAGGGTTATTCGGCACGGCTAAATTTTAAATCGGGCATGGTTGATGCCTTATAGACCCTTGTGAGAGTGCCTAGTAACCCTACACCTTAGTCAACAACCATTAGCATTGAATCTCACCGCACAGTGGAAGCTTCAACAAGATTTGCATCAGCTGGAGATTGAAGTGGTCATGCCAGATAATGCTTCAAGTTTGATGAACTTACAAGTTCAATCTACATTGTCAATTAGATCAAAGAAGCTCAAGAAAGTGATGCTAAGTTGCAAAAGATCAGATAACAAGTAGAAAGTGGACTTCGAACAGACTTCATCATCCATGAAGACGGATCTTTAAGATACGGCAGTAGATTGTGTGTACCAAAAGGTTATGAGCGAGAAGAGTTGATGAAAGAAGCTCACAGCTCTCCTTATTCAGTACACTCCGGAGGTACAAAGATGTACAATGATCTGCGTCAGAATTACTGGTGGCATAGAATGAAGCGTGAAGTAGCCAGAAGCATTGCTAAATGCTTGGTGTGTCAGCAAGTAAAGGCTGAACATCACAGGACTGCTGATTTACTTCAACCGTTACCGATCCTAAAATGGAAGTGGCAACACATCACAATAGATTTCGTGACTGCACTTCCTCGCAACACGAAAGGTAACGATGCGGTATGGGTTATTATGGATCGACTCACAAAGTCGGCTCACTTTATTCCCTTTCGAGTTGGCCAATCTACTGAGACACTAGCAAAAAAATACATGGAGGTAAGAATCTAGGTAAGATTTAAACTCTTCAAAATGTACTATCTCTGATACCCATGAACTCATGTAGGAAATCATGAGATTACATGGAGTACCGGTTTGCATTGTCTCCGATCGTGACACCAGATTCCGATCACAATTTTGGCAGAGTCTGCAAGCTAGCTTGGGAACAAGTCTGAACTTCAGCACAGCTTACCATCCATAAACAGATGGACAGTCTGAGCGAACTATTCAGATCTTAGAAGATATGCTAAGAGCTTGTATGCTAGACTTCGGAGGATCGTGGAATGATCACCTACATCTTGTGGAGTTTTCATACAACAACAGCTACCAAGCAAGTATAGGAATGGAACCTTTTGCAGCGCTATATGGAAGGAAGTGTCGATCGCCATTAAGTTAGGACAACATCGGAGATAGATGACTCCTTGGACCTGAGATGATAGTAACAACTGTTGACGTTGTTCGTATTATCAAGGAAAGAATGTGCATAACCCAAGATCGACAGAAGTACTGGGCTGATGCAAAACACCGTCACTTGGAGTTTCAACCGGGAGAATATGTATTTCTGAAGATATCTCCGAACCGTGGAGTGATTCGTTTTGGAACATGGGGTAAGCTTAGTCCGAGGTACATTAGACCGTTCGACATACTCGAACAAGTCGGTGAAGTGGCTTATCGCTTGGCACTTCCACCTTCATTGGAAGGAGTGCACAATGTGTTCCACATATCCCTACTCAGAAGGTATGCGAGTGACCCCAGTCATATTCTTGATCACTCCGAGCTCACTGTACAGCCAGATTTATCTTATGAGTAACAACCTGTTGAGATCCTGGATAGGAAGGTGAAGTCACTTCGGAACAAGAAAGTAAACTTGGTTCGAGTGATGTGGAGAAAAGACACACCAGGAGAATCAACATGGGAAAGGGAAGATGAGATGCGTGCAAGATACCCTCATTTATTTGTAAACTAGTCCTTTAAAATAATTGTAAATTTCGAGGACAAAATTTTTGTAAGGAGGGTAGACTGTAACAACTCCAATTTCAATGTACAGAAAATTATTTAAAAGTTAATATACAATTGGGGTATTTGCAATCTAGTGTACACTATAAGTATTTTTTTTACTTTAGAACAGCAAGAAAGTACTTGTAAAACATTGGTAAAGCCTTGCACTGCTGTGACGTAGCCCCTGTGATCGAATCCCCCCAGCCATATTATCTTTTTATTTAATTTTCTTTTAATCTTTAGAAGCCCAAGGGTTTGCCCGTGCACTACACGTAATATGTTAAGTTACAGATTAATCAAACATGTACACTAAAGAAAACCAAGCGACACCAACACGTGGCAGCAAACCCAACCCCATCCGACGGTAATGGACCAGCGAGAAAGCCAAATGGACCGGCACCGCCGGGCTAATCCGTAGGGGCTGCTATGCCCGAGCACTCCTTGGCCTACCCCACTACCCCCATGTTGTTTGTTTACTCTGAAATGATCCAGAGAATAATAAAATGCCCTTTAAACCAATTTTTAATGCATTCTTTAACCCTCTAAACCCTAATTTTCCCTATAAATACCACACTCCATTTCACCCATCCTCACTCAGAAATTCCCTGCCAAAACTTTCAAAAATTCTCAAGTCCTTTTAGTGTGCAAGTGGAGTTAACAAAGGGGGAGGATCCGGCGAAGTTCCAAGGAGATTCCGGCGACAAAATGATGCCCCGATGCCTTCCTTAGTTCCCCCCCTCTCTCCTCTTGTTCCATAGCCAGTAAGTTCCCTCTCCCTCTCTCTTCTTCTATGTTAAAAACTTTCATTTCTAAAACCCGACGGAAGCGGAGTTAATCCGACTTCCGATTCGGTTTTTCCTTAAAACTCTATTTTTCTTAAACAAGAAAATACTATACTCTCATATATTGTTTAACAAACATTAAAACAAGTTTCATTTTAAAAGAATCACTTATGCAATTTTTATAGTATTTTTACGGTAAAATACCACATACTTTAGTTTCGACACAAATCAACATAAAACTTGTATTACTGTAACACCCTAGTTCATTTATATTAGTTCTAGTTCAAGTATTTCTTTATTTATGGTATTTTCCCGATTTACTGTGTTTTAGGTGCGAATAGTGTTTTTGACATTTGTATTGCATCCGACCCGACCCGCTTGCTGGAAACCCATCTCGATTCCTGTTTATGACTTATCCCGGCTTGTTATGTGGATCCGCGTACTTTCATAATGTTTATACTGCATACTTGGATTATATCTGGCATCTGCATTTTTAATATAACATTTAAAGTCAAGTATAATATTTTAAAAAAATACATTGCATGGCCTGTATGATACCCCTAACCCTGTGGTAGCATCCGCGCATCTTGTTCTCATCCCGTTCAGTGAAACAGACTTGTTTGGATGGCTACGTGCACGTACGTGTATCTGTTCTTGGGGGTATGCATTTTTGTTACCCGGATATCCTATTTTGGTTTTGGTTGATACGTATATTATCCGTATTTTCAAACCGTAATTTTAGACCTGACCCGGGTGTGTTTTGGAGTACTTTTGTTTTAACCAGAAAACTTAACATATTTAATATTATATTCCTTATATATACACCGTTTAATATTCGTTTATATATTTTATAAAACTAAAAATATTTTACTTAATCAGAATCTTACCTGCCTCTCTCTCTCTCCTCCTTTATTTTATATTTTTATAACATATTCTATAAACACTCTCGGCCTCTCTCTCTCTCTCTATATATATATATATAATATATTAATTACTATTAAACCTACTGTTCCCCAGTTCTCTCTCTCCTTCCTCATTCATAATCTTTTTCCCGCCTCCGAGAGCTCGAACCTACGCCCGCGCCTACGCCCGCACGTCGCGCTCGTCGCCGTCTCCTCACCGCCGGCATCCCCATCTCCCCGACTCCTCGACCTTCTCTCCATGCTCACCTCTCCACTTCCTTCTCTTCCGCTGCAGAACTCCGATGGCAACCCAACCTAAGAAACTTCGCCGGCGACCCCTCACCGTCGTTCCAGTACCCATGCCACCACCCTCGTTTCACCGCCCTCATCGCTCACCTCACCTCTACCTTCCTCTTTTTCGCTTCTCCCCTCTTTCCTCGACCCAAGAAAACCCCAACAATCAAGAACCCAAGAAACCCCACTACCCTTGCCAGAAACCATCCGTCAACGGCCCTGTTTTCCCAATCAGAGCAAAGCTCTGTTCAAATTCCGAGATTTGAAATGAAGCGACGCTTCTGTCTCCCCTAATCAAAGCAAAGCTCTGTTTTAAAATTCAAAATTCAAAATTCAAAAATTGAAGCAACGTTTCAGATCCAGCGCTAGGCGCGCTGCGCGCCATGTGTCAAACACGGGTGCGCTAGCGCAGGCTGTGCTGCGCCCTAGGCAGTACACCCCCAATCAGAGCAAAGCTCTGTTTTAAAATTCAAAATTCAAAAATTGAAGCAACGCTTCAGATCCTGCGCTAGGCGCGCTACGCGCCACGTGTCAAACACGGGTGCGCTAGCACAGGCTGCGCTGCGCGCCACGTGTCAAACGTAGGTGCGCTTGTGCAAAGTGCGCTGCGCTCTGAGCAGCGCACCACGTGCAAAGCACGGGTGCGCCAGCGCTGGAATTAAAAATTCCCCACCGTTAGATCAAAAGATCTAATAATAATGATAAATCATTAATTAATTAGAATTAAAATTCTGTTATGGAAAGATTTTTCCAATCTTGTTAAAAACAAGAAGATTGCCTTCTGTAAAACAGAAACCCTAGGATCAAAGATCCAACGGTGGGGAAACATCCCCAAATCAATTAGAGAAAAATCTTTTTAACTGATTCAACAAATCAGCTTGCCCTATAAAAAGGCCCCAAGACTTCAAGTCAGATATAGAGAAACCCCCTACAAATTTTGAGAAAACTAAAAAGAAAGAGAGCAAGCTCTTGAAAGAAGATCATTTCTTCAAGGTAAAAAGAATGATTCTTGCACAAAGAGATGAAATCATCTCATTAAAACAGAAGAATTATCTTTTTAAAAGATCATAGATCTACAAAAGACCAAGGTCTTTTATAAAAAGAGATCAAAAGATCTCATCATAAAAACAAAAGAAGTATTTACCTCATTCACAGATCATTGATCTACAAAGGCAAAGCCCTTCCAAAAATAAGAACTGTTGTTCTTGAATCTTGATGCAAAGCCTCCTTTAAAAAGAACATAAATTTGATCAAATGCGCTTTGCGCTATTGAAAAGTGCCTTGCACTCTTGAACTGCGCTTCTGCGCTCCTTGGACTGGCGCTCAGTGCCAAAACGTGCAACGTGTCAACCATGTATGCAACTTGCGCTTTGCGCTTCTGAAACAGCGCACTGCGCTCATGTGCTGGCACTCAGTGCCAAGCACGCCATGTGTCACTCACTTATGTGCCACTAAACTAGTGCAATACGCTCATAAATTGAAAGCGCAATACGCTCATAAACTGGCACAATGCGCCCATCATCCGGCGCTTAGCGCCAAGCGCGACACGTGTCCTTTTCGTGTGCGCTACTCGGTAGAAGCGCAATCGCTCTTTAATTGGCACAATGTTCCCCTCCGAATGGCGGCCAAGACATGGGCGTCTTGCCTGAGATTCGGGGCAGATGCTATTTGGTTTTATCCGTCCACCTCTCCGAAGATGCCAAGTTGATTTATGGCACCGTATATTGGAGGTTTAGACGGATGCGGCCGATGTAGCAGACTTCGTCAGATTCCCCCTCGCTGGAGGGGTTTTTGATTGTGGGCACGCTCTTCCATGCAGGCGCAAGCCCCTACAGTTAATTACGCTACCGCACCGCGGTAGAAACTTTCTCATTCTCCAGAATTTCACTTCGTGTCGTGGGTGTTTGTTTTGTTTGTGGTTGCCCGTGGATTGTATACGGAGACTAATTTATGTCATCGTCCGTAGGACGTGGATTAGTCCAAATCCGTATTTTCTTAGATTTGGGTTTGGGGTTTTGGCTTAAGGATACGTTAGCCCTATTTAAGGCTAAGATCAACTTAAACTTTTGTTAAGGATACGTTAGCCTAATCTCCAGACTAGGATCAACTTAACGGGATCGTTTGGATCCGACAAGAGAGCAATTGGCTCTATTGTTTAGTTTAATGACGTTGCGGTCGATTTCCAGTTTAGGGACATGGTGGTCCATCATTCCCATTTGGGGACGAACATTAGTTTAAGGACATTTCAGTCCACGAGTTTGGGGACGAACATTAGTGCAACGTTCCAATTTTGGGACGAATATTAGTTTAAGAACGTTTCGGTCCACGAGTTTAAGGACCCCGCAGTCCGTATCGATGTGTGATTGTCGGGACCCGTCACCTCTCTGAAGACGTTGAAGGATTACAACGACAAATATCAGAGGAGTTCGGAGATGTACCCTTGAACCGGGTGTAAATTGGTTTAAGAGAGCAGTTGTGCTCAGCTCAATTTAATTTGAAGACTTATGGCCATGATTGGGTTAAGTCCAGTTGAAAATGTTCAACATTTTCTTTATCATTGGCCTATTAGGCCTTTGCTTGGGCTCTGCCCTTTATTAATGCATAGCATTGGGCTTTTAATTAAATGCACAGCATTTGTTTTGGTCTAACAGACCTCTGTTTGGGCTCTGCCCCTTTTTAAAATAATATAGAGCATTAAATCTTCTGACAGTGTGCCACGTGGCTTGTCAGGCGCTTTGCGCCAATTGATGAGCGCAAGGCGCAAGTCCATGTGGAGGTGACACGTGTCATGCTCTGGCGAGCGCAAGCGCAGTGCGCTGCGCCAGTGCGCTACACCGTTGCTGCTGACACGTGGCGTGCTCTGATGAGCGCAAGCGCAGTGCGCTGTGCGCTGCTGACACGTGGCGCGCTCTGGTGCAATGCGCCAATTTATGAGAGCAGTGCTCTGTTTTAGAAGCGCATAGCGCAGTCTGTTCTGGGGCTGACACGTGGCGCTCTCTGGTGGCTTGCGCCAACCCGAGGGCGCAACAGTGCAATTTTTTCAAGTGCAGGGCACTGTTCAATATCTTAATCCAATTTTAGATCAAAGAAGAGAATCTTTTAAGATTTCAGAACCAATGGTTCATCAAAAGGCAATACCTTTATATAGATCAGAAAGATCTAAAGAAGAAGTAAATCACTTCTATTTATTAATATTATCATTTTTATTGAAGATCTTTGATCTTGTTCTTAGATCATTGATCTTTTCAGAAGAAAATTCTTCTTTTTCTAAAGGTTTTACCTTTTTCTTTCTTCCTTTCTGAATTCTTCTCAAAGTTCTTAGAAGAGCTCTGTGAATTCTCTGTGTGCTAATGATGTCTTTAGACTTGGAGTCTAGGGGGCTTTTTATAGTGCCATTTGATTTGTTAAATCAGTTAAAGAGATATTTCTCTGAGTGATTTAGGGATTTCCCCTCACCGTTGGATCTTTCATCCAAGGGCTTCTATTTTACAGAAGATAATCTTCTTGTTTTAACAAGATCAGAAAGATCTTTCTAGAATTTTAATTCTGTTTTAGTGCTGGCACAGGTGGCGCAAGCGCACCTGCGCTTGACACGTGTCGTGCAGCGCAACTGCGCTGCCGCGTGTCGCGCAGCGCGCAGAGCGCAACTCAGCTGAAGCGTTGCTTCCTTTATTTTCATTTTAAATAGAGCCTTGCTCTGATTGGGTGCGCTGCCTTGGGCGTTGCGCTGGCGTGTCAGCTTTTGACACGTGGCGCGTTGCGCGCAGCGCAAGAAATCTGAAGCGTTGCTTCAATTTTTGAATTTTTTGAAATTCAAACAGAGCTTTGCTCTGATTGGGGAAACACACAAAGCACCTGACGCGTCACATGGCGCACTGTCAGAACACACATTGTTTTGATGAATGCTATGCATTCAATACAAGACAAAAAAATGTCAGGATCTAATGCTCAGCATTATTAAAAGGGCCAAGTCCAAATAAAGGTTCAACAGCCCAGAACAATAAAATGTTAAACATTTTAATCTTATAGGACTTAGCCCAATATTGGCTATAAGTCCTCAACTTATATTGAACTGAGCCTATCTGCTCACGAATATTTAACAGATCTCAGTCCCAAACTGGACTACAGATCCTTCAACCAACTCACACCGGTTCAAGGGTACATCTCTTTACTCCTCTGATATCTGTCGTTGTAATCCTTCAACGTCTTCAGAGAGGTGACGGGTCCCGACAACCACACATTTCACGGACTACGATGTCCTTAAACTTCATAGACTATGATGTCTTTAAACTACGGACTGTGGGGTCCTTAAATTCATAGACTACGATGTCTTTAAACTACAGACTGTGGGGTCCTTAAACTGCGCCGCCACGTGTCGCGCAGCGCCGAGGAATCATTTTAAATAGAGCCTTTCTCTGATTGGGTGCGCTGCCTTGGGCGCTGCGCTGGTGTGTCAGCTTTTGACACGTGGCGCGTTGCGCGCAGCGCAAGGAATCTGAAGCGTTGCTTCAATTTTTGAATTTTTTGAAATTCAAACAGAGTTTTGCTCTGATTGGGGAAACAAATGCTCCCCCACCGTTGCACTCACGTGGCGCACACGTGAGTGCAGCGGTGGCAAGATCCTGGCCGTTGGATCAACTGAGGAGTTGAAAGGGCGCAAGCGCCCATAAATAGGACCCTTGGCTCTTCACAGATCATCTTCTTCAAGAATCTTTTTCTCAGAACTTCAGAGCCTTGCTCTTGCTTTCAAGTGTAGGGTTGCTAGGCACGCTCACAAGGTTCTACGAGGCATCAACCATGCCCGATTAAAATTTTAGCCGTGCCGAACAACCCAAACCCGGATCTTTAAACTAGGGTTTAGGCGAACACAAGTATGTTAAACACTTTAACACTAAGTGAGAGGGATTAAAACCTTTGTAGATCCGGTCCTTCACTTCATAAGCTATGTGTTGAAGTCCCATCACTGCGATCATCATGTTCCGGACTCTTGAGAGGTTCCACGAAGAGAAAGATGCAGTCTTGCTTCCGATCTTGGATACAAAGATGATCTACCTTGAAGTTTCGTTAACACAAGCTAACACTCATAATATGAAGTGAACACCCTCATCTAAATGGCAAGGATAGATGAGGATGATGAAGTAGGATTATTGCTCTCTTTTATTTTCATATTCTCACTCATTTTCATCACAAAGCAAAAAGCTAGAAAGCTTTTGCTCAAAAGAAGAAGAAGGAAGAAGATGATGAATAATAATAGAATTCCTTTTGTGATGAATAATGCAAAGATGATAATGATGAATAATGCAACCATGGTTAACTAAACCTTTGTAGAGATTTAACTAGGGCTAGGGTTTGGGTTGGGTTAAGAATGAGTCATAACAAAATATCTTAACACAAAACAAAAAGAAACCTTCTAAAAGGTTCATGAATGCACTAACCCAAATCAAAACCTAATCTTGTTTAATCTCCACTAAACATGTTGCATTAGTAATCATATCATGTTACAATATTATATATCACATATATAATATTTATTGTAACAAAACTAAAATAATACATTTAACATATATCGCATATATATCAATGTATTACCCGAGTGAGAAAAAGAATCTTTTAGTGAGATAATATTAGTTAATGTAATTTAATATATCATATATATTATTATACATTAAATTATCGAATCAACACTTGATCCGAGAATCCGGCTATATCGCATATAACCGACTAATATTTATCCGTACCGATTCATCGAATCAACATTTGATCCGATGACCCAGCTGATATCAAATATCGCGAGAATAGAACACGGTATCTCATATCGCATTATCCTCGGTCCCGCACATATCATATATATGCCCCTACTCCATTTTGCCTGAGCTAAGAAATCTCTGTGTAGGACTTTAAAGAATCGTCAATACGCCGGCAGTAGGTGATGATCATATCAAACACCCACAAGCTGCAAGCGGTCAGCTAAACATAACAGCCACCCAGGTATTGAGCGCTCAGAAGATCAACAAGCAAGCCTGTAACTTCTCCTGTGAATCCAATCAGTAACACTCCCGTACAGTCTGGTCTCGTCGTCTGATATGTCGCATATCTCGCCTAGGGGTGGTAAACGTCAGACCCCAGTAGCTCGATAAGTCGTGTCGATATGAGGTCTATAAAAGTTCGAGAAACTACTGATAACACTTACCAGTAAATCTCAGCAACCCTGGCCAGGGATTTCCGGTTATAGCCAATCGAACACAGCACAACATCAATTCCCTATACCGGGAGAGACGAATCCCCTCCTATCGCTCATTGCCTCCATGTGATTCGGGACTGTACCCAAAAGCCACCTTTTTGCACGCCTTCTTGGACGTGGTATGATGGAAATCAAAGCACAGTGGGAATCACACAAGCCTCTATGACGATCTCGGGTCAACAGACTACTCTGTACCAGTGTCACCGGAGAACTGCCATCTGACGTGAGGTATAATACCATCTGGGAGTTCTCGGCGAGTCCGTCCAGTGTACCCAGTCTCCACTGAACACCCGTACACTATCCTTGATGTCAAACACCGATGGATATGGGATCATCCATCGCCCATCATATGGGTCAAGATGCGTATACGCTAGTCTACTATGGTGTATCGATGCCCTGTCTCGATACACCCTCGACTAGGAACAGTTATAGGATGTACTCGTCGACTACCGTGGCCCCACTAGTATGATCTCATCATAGTCCCAGTAGTCGAGTACATATCCTAAGGGCTTTATCAACAAGTAATATAGAGACAATCAGAGTACATGTTAAGATAAATACAGCCAGATAGCGTACTATCATGTCGAGCAAGAAAGTCCTCCCTATATATGTCCAAGCATCCATTACAATATACATCGTATGTACAGTAATGGCCTCTAGGGCATACATATAACTAACATCAAGAACTCCAAGAGTTAAACTCTTAAAACTTTATAGGTAAATTTTTTAATTAAATTAAAATTAATTTTAACGGACAGAGCCTTGCTCTCATAGATCTTTGATCTAAAGAAAACCCTATTGGGGCTTTACCAACAGAGCCTTGCTCTCATAGATCTTTGATCTAAAGAAAACCCCATTGGGGCTTTACCAACAGAGCCTTGCTCTCATGAATTTGTTTCAGGGTTTCTTAACCCATGAACAGAGCATTGCTCTTTGGCAAAACACAGATCTTTTGATCTAAAAATGAAGAACTCTTAAGAGTTTTCATGGATCTTTAAGATCCCAATTTTTTTTAATTTTTTAAGAATTAATTTTTTCAAGAATTAATTTTCCTTTTGATGGACATTTCCATCATTATCACAGAGCTAGGCTCTTTAAGGAATTTTATTCCCTTGAGACCAGAGTTTGACAAGTGTCACTCTGTGACAGAGCTTTGCTCTGAAAGAGGAGATTTTCTTCTTGTTTCTAGGGATTTCTCATTTAATGAGAGTATTCTTTTAGGGATCTCCTCATTAATTGACAGTCCCATCCAATAATGAGGCTGTCTTATTAACTGATGAATTGTCATCTAGATTTTGTGGGTCCCCCTTTGGTCCCCTATCCACTGTATTGCAGTATGGTATAAATTTTAAAATGCTAAGCGTTGGAATTACAACACTGACGGCTGATTTTTGTCTCTCCGCAGGAAACATGTCTGCTGACCTGTCATTCCCGTTTGTTCGCTCAGAGGAAGGATTTCACGAGGCGCCGGTGGACCGGGAGGTGCTCACTCTCATTAAGGCTCATGACCCCGAGCACAAGAACCTTCACCTGTGGGGTAGGTGGTATAACGAAATCATCAAGGGTCGCCGAAGCTTCAGTTCCGCGACGCCGTCTGAGCCCATCTCGTCGATCTCCTATGCAGATGAATCCCCGGTGAAGTATGCCGTGGAGGTCAAGAACCGGAATTCAGAGGATCTTCTCTAGCCTTCGATCGCTGCCATTCCCGTGCAGCCGCCGCCGGTCGTGGATATCTTGTTAGTTATATGTATGCCCTAGAGGCCATTACTATACATAGGATGTATATTGTAGTGGATGCTTGGACATATATAGGGAGGACTTTCTTGCTCGACATGATAGTATGCTATCTGGTTGCTCTTTACCTTAACGTGTACACTAATTGTCTCTCTGTTACATGTTGGTAAAGCCCTTAGGATCTGTACTTGACTACCTAGACTATGATGCGGATCATACTAGTGGGGACATGGTAGTCCATAAGTACATTCTTGAAAGTCCCTAGTCGTGGGTGTATCGAGATGGGGCATCGATATACCAGAGTAGACTAGCGTGTACCTTCTCGACCCATACAGATGGGCGATGGATGATCCCATATCCATTGGTGTTTGACATCAGAGATGATATACGGGTGCTCAGTAGAGACTGGGTACACTGGACGGACTCGCCGAGAACTCTCAGATGGTATTATACCTTACGTCAGATGGCAGTTCTCTGGTGACACTGGTACAGAGTAGTCTGTTGACCCGAGATCGTCATAGAGTCTTGTGTGGTTCCCACTGTGCTTTGATTTCCATCTTACCACGTCCAAGAGGGCGTGCAAAACGGTAGTTTTTAGGTACAGTCCCGAGTCACATGGAGGCAATGAGCGACAGGAGGGAATTCGTCTCTCCCGGTATAGGGGGTTGATGTTGCGCTGTGTTCGATTGGCTATAACAGGAAATCCCTGGCCAGGGTTGCTGAGATTTACTGGTAAGTGTTACCAGTAGTTTCTCGAATTGTTAGAGACCTCATATCGACACGATTTATCGAGCTATTGGGGTCTGACGTTTACCACCCCTAGGCGAGATATGCGACATATCAGACGATCAGACCGGACTGTACGGTAGTGTTACTGGTTGGATTCACTGGAGTGTGAGCGGGCTTGCTCGTCGATCTTCTGATCGCTCAATACCCGGGTGGCCGTTACGTTTAGCAGACCGCTTGCGGCTTGTGGGTGTTTGATATGATCATCATCTGCTGCCGGCGTATTGACGAGTCTTTAGAGTCCTACACAGAGGTTTCCTGGCTCAAGCGAAACGAAATAGGAGCGCATATGAGATATGTGCGGGACCGAGAATAATGCGTGTATGTGATACCGTATTCTATTCTCGCGATGAATGTATCGAATGGTTATATGCGATATAACCTAGTTATCGAATCGAGGGTTGATTCGATAAGCCGATACATTGGATACTAGTCGGTTATTTGCGATATGACCGGATTGTTAAATCAAGTGTTGATTTAATGATTTAATGCATAATTATATATTTGATATATTACTTTGCATTAACTAGTAATGGTTCACTTTAAATGGATATTCTCACTCGGATGTTCACATTGTATATGTGATATACTTTTGTGCACTTGATTGTATCATGTTTGATGATTCATGTTTAACTATAGTTAAGTGTAATGAATTAAGCCATGGTTAAACTAATGATTAGGGTTTTCTTTTCTTACTTATTTATTTATTTATTTTGAATAGATGAGAAAAGAATGGTTGCTAGTTTTGTAGTTTAGTTGAAGCTTCATGAAGCTTTGACTTTGTAACCATTCTTGTCTTCATGCTTAACCCTAACCATTCCTTTAACCTTGGTCAATTCTCTACACATAACTATAGTTAATATTATGATAAGTATTGATTTTCTATTCTATTTTTTAATTAACTTATCATAATACTAGCTTCTTCTTCTTCATCTTCTTCATTGAAGAAAACCTTTCTTCATCAATGGTGATTGATGAAAATGAGTGAGAAATCCAATTCTAAAGTCTACCCACTTCCTATTTCTTCATCCTCTACCTCTTGCCAAGTAGTAGAGTGTGTTTCCTTCACAAGTTTTCATGGCTTGGTGAAGGTGGAGCTTGATCTAGCGATGCCTCGACGTAGATCATCTTCGGCACGTCGTCGATGACCTAGCCCGCTTCTTCTCCGATGAAGCCGACGCTAGAGCCCGGGATTGTATGAGGACAGCGAGGAGACTTCATTGCGGAGCTATGGAGGTGGAGAACTGGATCTACAAAGGTTGTATTTCCGTATTCTTGTAGTTAAGTGTTAACTAGTTTGCTTTGTCGCCTAGAAATCTAGCCAACGATCCGTTCTAGGGTTTCTCGGCACCGTTTAAATTTGAAATTGGCATGGTTGATGCCTTGTGAGACCTCATTAGGGTGCCTAGGAACCCTACAGTGGTATCAGAGCCTAGCTAGAGCCTTAGGCGAAGTCTAGACGGAATTTGAAACCCGAACGAACCCGAAACCCAACTCAAAACTTGCTCTCTGTACTTTTTCTGAAATCGTGGATTTTTCGAAATTAAAAATATGTAGAAAATCAAGCAGGGTTTTCTAGGAATTACTGTAAATTTCGTGGACCTAATTCATCTAAACCGCCGCGGTTCCGCGGCATGAGCATGGCTCATGCGGCGGATCCGCGGCCGTACGGTCGATTTACACAGTAAAAGTTTCACAGTAATTCCTCCTTAGTTGTGCTGTATTTTCTGGGATATTTTAATATTTATTATAGAGTTGAATTTTCTGGGATTGATTTGGGGATTCGGTGTTTCGATCGGAGTATCAAATTTTGTCTGTGTGGCTTTCCGGATAATTTTTTGAATATGTTAAAAAGTTCGACCGGATATAAATACCCAATTTTTCCCCTGTCGGGAAATTTCCAAGTGTTGGATTTTTCCGTGGTTTAACGACGTTCTAAGTAGTGCAAGTAACGCGATGGACCCTCTAGAAGACAACAAACCTTAACTCGATTATGTGACCGTCTTGAACTGCCCTTTGAACCTTAGGGTTTGGGGCAGTACGGCGTGCCACATGTGAGGCGTTGGCTTGACCCTTCTACGGCTGGACCGTTGGTACTGAGGCACGAACTGAATGTTGTTAGACTTATTTCATGTGTTGAGCTGTGTCGGGAAAACTTGGGTGTTTGACTGTTCGATCGAAAAGTTTAACATTTTCTAATTATCCGGAATGTGATACAATAATTGGAATTCACAAAGAGTTATGAGATAACTGAATGAATGTTATGAACATAGCAGTTTAGTCTCAATTGATCGGTTGCCACGGAATTTTGATGTGATCAAAAGTCCGTCGCAATCACGTAGCGTACGCGGATACTCGCCGGGTAAACTTAATAGACAGCCTCACTTCATTGCCCCGACCAAGTTACTGTAGGAGAACCCCGTCGCCGAAAGCATCCGTTCGGGTGCTCGCGGCAGCGGTGTTCCGTCTTGGTGCACTTCGTCGATGGCGTCGGGGGTGCGGCCGCCTACTGAAGTTTGCGACGAGCATTCAATCAAGATGTCGGGAATCTTGTTGAATTACCCGACTTGGTATTGAAAAGTGTTTTCGATAATGAGACTAAAATGCGGGGTTTATAATTGTTAGGCATGCGATGTCTAAAGAATTCATTTGATTAGGCATGCGATGTTTAAAGAGATTGCGGATTCCAACTGTTGTAGTTTTACACTTTCTTTTCTGTGACCGTAAGTGTAATATTTGATATCGCCGGTTTCGTTGCTATATGTCAACGACAATTGGGATGCGCATATTCACTTACGATGATGACATGTGATGTTATGTGTTGCTGGATATGTTATATTGGATCGTCGTGTTTGAATAGCCGGGGATTTTTATGTGAGATGAGTGTTTTTCATTTTCATTCATGTAAAAAACTTGTATGTAATATTCTTTTATTGGGGCACTTCCAGGTTGCGGAAGATGTCACCCTTTGTATATTATTTACTTTTCCGCACTAGGATAGACCCAAGGAGGGGAGCACAAGTAACCGGGTTCTGGAGTCCAGTGGGAGACCAACTCGAGGAGTCGAGTCCGGGTCTCCTAACTCTAGAATTGGTAGGGTTGCTTGCCGCTCTCGTAGGGGTCTAGGGGTGTGGGTTTGGCTATTCATCTCGACCGTGGAATCCGTGTTTTATATTGGCTCGTATTGAAAACATGGACGTCCTAGTATATCCAATATTTCATATGATTCTTTTGCTGCGATATCTGTGATGTGATCATGTGATGTTCTGTGATAGATACAGTATATAGTATATATGATATATTATATAGGCGTTACTTATGTTTTACACCCGCGCTAGCCCTGCCCCGCTCTGCCGTTAGTTACCTAACCTAACGGTGCACGAGGGGACATCGAGGCGAATGCGGATGGAATAAGTGTACGTCGTATTTATCTGTGATGTTTAGGTACTTAAATGATGGGACTTCATTAATGTGATTAATGAAAGAAAAGAAACCTAAGAAGTTGTAGAATCGAATTTCAAAATTAAAACAGGTAGCTACAGTTCTTGCTTTGCATAGAGGTATATGTGATATATCCTGCACCTTATTCGATGAGGAAAGGACCGAGATCCTTTCACCGGGAGTGACTCCTTTAGAAATAACTGGCAGATGCTACACACTCGGTTTGTCTTTTGATTGCTTTTAAGAGTTTTTGCTTTGCACAGTGATATATGTGATATATCCCGCACCTCATTCGACGAGGAAAGGACCGACGATCCCTTCACCGGGAGTGACTCCTTTAGCAAAACTAGAAAAGCCTAAAAAACACTCCATTTCAAAATTCATTCGATCCTACAACGATATCAAGTTCATTATGCAATAGGTTTTCAGAAAAACCTGTCGTAGCCCTCCGTCATTTCAGATAAGTACTAGTTAGTATTCGTGCTACGTTTGTTGACTATGTTAAGGCGTAGTGTGCGGTAGCTAATTAGTGCTTATCTGCATAAGCATATGATGTGATTGGATTAGGGTAGTCGTGCGACTTTGTTGACTATGTTAAGGGTCGTGCGGGTGGGTTTAATTCAATCGGGAAATGACGGGTTGAACTTGACTAGCACTTATGATTTGTTGACTATGTTAAGGTCATATAGCTGCTAGGGGCAAAATATTATCGGGAATTTCAAGTGTTGAAATTTGCAATGAGATTGCATACCTTCTATGAGATAGTTGGATCCCGATACCCGCTGCGAGTAAGAGTTACTCCTGGGAGAGTTTTACACATTACAATTAACCGATCAAGTAGGTGTCTAGAAAGGTGTTAACGAGGTTACGCCTCTGGGAAAACGAGGTTTACATTAATTAGGTTCGTGCGAAAGCACGGGGGACCTCCCTCAAAGTACCGAAACTGGCCTGGCTGAAACATTGGCGAACTTGTAGTGTGTAATTAATCCCGGCTAGTCTTTCCTTTTAGGGTTTGAAGGAAGATTTGATAAAAAGCAGTGGGAGCCATCCTGATTAGATAAAATAATAACCAATCTATTCTTGCAAGAGCGCACGCTGAGTGTTTTCTTCTCTCTCTCTCCAGGTAGCGACCATATCACGCCTTAATCAAGATAATAATACGGAATATTGACCGAACCCGTTTGTTATACTGAGCTGGGGAACGTTGGTCCCGCTCCAACTTATAATTGTTATAAGACAGAGCAGGAAATTGGGGATTACCAGAATTCCCATGCCGCCCAAACGAAGAGAGTGCATGCTGATGCATCATCTTCGGGTGTGTTCATTACAGAGAACTGTTTCTCAGTATCCTTTACGTCCTGGGTATGTGATACCAGATCAGGATCCCAGATATGTAATCTTTTATATAGGGCTGCAGAAAGGTAGAGAACTGAGAACGGGTGATAAGTTTCATGAGACAGAAAACGGGGCAAGAGTTGCAGCCAAGTCTGTCGGTCACCGTCACCCTGTATTGTAATACATTGATTCTGAACGAATGTTATTAGATACCGAACCTGACATACAAAATCATATCAGTCTCTTTATTAGTAAAGAAATGGTAAAATTTTGTATTGTTGGATATTGTTTTGAACATTTCCTATATCAAAAGTTGATCGGTTCAGGTACGTTATCTAAAAGCATTAATGTTCTAAATCAAACTACAGTTCTTAGTATATGGAACACACAAAAGAGGAAGAGTTCAGAAATGAACGAATCCTTCTTGAGGTATTGTAGACTAGGTCATATCAATGCGACCCGACTAGCTGAAGTTACATTTAGATGCATATTTAAACCAGTTTGAATTTACATCTTCTGAAACTTGCCAGTCATGTCACAAAGATAAGATGACCATAGCCCTGTTTATTGGAAACAGAGAAAGAGTTAGTGAACTCTTGGGATGATACATGTTGATGTATGCAAATTCCCCTGTCTACATATGCCAGAACTGGTTCTTTGTACTTCATTACATTCTCTGATAATCTCTCAAGATTCAGACATATGTTCCTGTTGAAGCACAAGTCTGAACCTTTTGAGATATTCACGGAATATAAGTTAGAAGTAGAGAACCAATACGGGTATGAGTATTATGTCCTATGATGAGATCAGGAAGGAGAATACTTGAGCACGGAATTCCTGGACTATTCTAAAGGAGAATGAGATTCTCTCTCAGTATTACTCCTCCGTATACACCATAGCACGATGGTATATCGGGGCGGAGCAGATACACCCTATTTGATATGGTGTGCTCTATGATGAGTACTACTGAGTTACCTTTTTCCTCAGGGGTTATGCACTTGAGAAGCTGCATACCTATTGAATAAGGGTTCCAATCAAATCAGTTGCCTACCGCTTCATATGTGATATGGTAAGGGAAGAGCCCATCTCTCAAGTTAGTTGAGATTTGGGGTTGTCCAGCCTATGTCTGAAAAGCAAAATCTGGACAAGCTCGAGGCAAGATCTGTTATGTAGAACTGGAAATGTTCTAGCTATACGAACTACAGCAGATGATTTGGTAGAACCAAAGGATTCAGTAGATTCCAACGAACCTCAGCCTCTCCGCCGATCTAGTAGGGTTCCTTACCCACCTGAGAGATACTTCGGTTCCTCTATGACAGTGGGAGCGAGGATTGCATCATAAGATGATGACCCAACTAGTTTCGAGCTGGCCATCAGGAGTGAGACTCTGTAAGAATGGCTGGATGTTTATCGATCTGAGATGGAATCCTTATACACCAACAAAGTATGGACTTTGGTTGCTATATCTGAAGGGTTAAATCCCCATCAGGAGCAAGTATATCTTGAGAAGATTACTTGGTGTAGATGGTAAAGTTGAGACTTTCAAAGCTAGACTTGTTAAAGTTTGCATCATTGACCAGGTGTGGATAATGATGAAACCTTTTCAAGCAACTATACTTAAGTCCATCCAGATCCTACTTGCCACGGCTACATACCATGACTACGATATCTGGCGGTTGGGTGTCATGACTGCTTTTCTAAATAATGTTTTAGAAGAGAACGTCTATAAGTACACAGCCAGAGGGCTTCGTAAACAGTGGGAGCAGCGGAAACGTGTGCAAGTTGCTTTACAGATTAAAGCAGGAATCGCGGAGTTGGAACATCTGTTTTGATGGATTAGTCAAAGAGTTTGACATCATCAAAATGGTAGATGAACCTTGTATAAACAAAAAGGTAGTAGGGAGTATGGTGACGATCCTCGTAGAGTACGTGGATGACATACTCTTGATAGGGAAAGAGTTTCCTATGCTACGCTCGATCAATCTCCGCATATCACTATGATTCTCCATATAGGATTAAACTGATACCTACTAAATCCAAGGTTTTGGATCTATGAGATAGATCTAAATGGATATTAGGATACTCACTAGTTGTAGTGAGATGGTATCAATCGATCCTGGGGAGAATCACTGGAAGGGTTCCAGGGTGATAAAGACGACTGAATGTCAGTCACAGGCATTGTCTTTACCCTCAGTGAAGGGACAATATGTTGGAAGAGTTCCAAGCTAGATACCGTGACATACTAGACGATAAAGGCAGGATACATCGCTACTTAAGATGCTACCAAAGAGGCTGTTTGGGTGTATATTGGTTCATGAGATGAACTACGTTCCTCCCATTGTGTGACAATGGAGTTGTGGCTTATGCCAAGGAACGCCGGTCCCATCAGTGATCCAGACATATTCTAAGGCAGTATCACCTGATCATGGAGATGGTTGATCTCCAAGGAGATCGAGGTTAGGAGAGTAGACTCAGAGGACAACACAGCGGATCCACTCACAAAGGCCTGTTCCCAGAGAGAGATTTTTATGGGATGGTTGAGTATGAGATACTACAACCACTGCTATCAGATGGCCCTAGTGCAAGTGGGAGATTGTTAGTTATATGTATGCCCTAGAGGCCATTACTATACATAGGATGTATATTGTAGTGGATGCTTGGACATATATAGGGAGGACTTTCTTGCTCGACATGATAGTATGCTATCTGGTTGCTCTTTACCTTAACGTGTACACTAATTATCTCTCTGTTACATGTTGGTAAAGCCCTTAGGATCTGTACTTGACTACCTGGACTATGATGCGGATCATACTAGTGGGGACATGGTAGTCCATAAGTACATCCTTGAAAGTCCCTAGTCGTGGGTGTATCGAGATGGGGCATCGATATACCAGAGTAGACTAGCGTGTACCTTCTCGACACATACAGATGGGCGATGGATGATCCCATATCCATTGGTGTTTGACATCAGAGATGATATACGGGTGCTCAGTAGAGACTGGGTACACTGGACGGACTCGCCGAGAACTCCCAGATGGTATTATACCTTACGTCAGATGGCAGTTCTCTGGTGACACTGGTACAGAGTAGTCTGTTGACCCGAGATCGTCATAGAGTCTTGTGTGGTTCCCACTGTGCTTTGATTTCCATCTTACCACGTCCAAGAGGGCGTGCAAAACGGTGGTTTTTGGGTACAGTCCCGAGTCACATGGAGGTAATGAGCGATAGGAGGGAATTCGTCTCTCCCGGTATAGGGGGTTGATGTTGCGCTGTGTTCGATTGGCTATAACAGGAAATCCCTGGCCAGGGTTGCTGAGATTTACTGGTAAGTGTTACCAGTAGTTTCTCAAATTGTTATAGACCTCATATCGACACGATTTATCGAGCTATTGGGGTCTGACGTTTACCACCCCTAGGCGAGATATGCGACATATCAGACGATCAGACCGGACTGTACGGTAGTGTTACTGGTTGGATTCACTGGAGTGTGAGCGGGCTTGCTCGTCGATCTTCTGATCGCTCAATACCCGGGTGGCCGTTACGTTTAGCAGACCGCTTGCGGCTTGTGGGTGTTTGATATGATCATCATCTGCTGCCGGCGTATTGACGAGTCTTTAGAGTCCTACACAGAGGTTTCCTGGCTCAAGCGAAACGAAATAGGAGCGCATATGAGATATGTGCGGGACCGAGAATAATGCGTGTATGTGATACCGTATTCTATTCTCACGATGAATGTATCGAATGGTTATATGCGATATAACCTAGTTATCGAATCGAGGGTTGATTCGATAAGCCGATACATTGGATACTAGTCGGTTATATGCGATATGACCGGATCGTTAAATCAAGTGTTGATTTAATGATTTAATGCATAATTATATATTTGATATATTACTTTGCATTAACTAGTAATGGTTCACTTTAAATGGATATTCTCACTCGGATGTTCACATTGTATATGTGATATACTTTTGTGCACTTGATTGTATCATGTTTGATGATACATGTTTAACTATAGTTAAGTGTAATGAATTAAGCCATGGTTAAACTAATGATTAGGGTTTTCTTTTCTTACTTATTTATTTATTTATTTTGAATAGGTGAGAAAAGAATGGTTGCTAGTTTTGTAGTTTAGTTGAAGCTTCATGAAGCTTTGACTTTGTAACCATTCTTGTCTTCATGCTTAACCCTAACCATTCCTTTAACCTTGGTCAATTCTCTACACATAACTATAGTTAATATTATGATAAGTATTGATTTTCTATTCTATTTTTTAATTAACTTATCATAATACTAGCTTCTTCTTCTTCATCTTCTTCGTTGAAGAAAACCTTTCTTCATCAATGGTGATTGATGAAAATGAGTGAGAAATCCAATTCTAAAGTCTACCCACTTCCTATTTCTTCATCCTCTACCTCTTGCCAAGTAGTAGAGTGTGTTTCCTTCATAAGTTTTCATGGCTTGGTGAAGGTGGAGCTTGATCTAGCGATGCCTCGACGTAGATCATCTTCGGCACGTCGTCGATGACCTAGCCCGCTTCTTCTCCGATGAAGCCGACGCTAGAGCCCGGGATTGTATGAGGACAGCGAGGAGACTTCATTGCGGAGCTATGGAGGTGGAGAACCGGATCTACAAAGGTTGTATTTCCGTATTCTTGTAGTTAAGTGTTAACTAGTTTGCTTTGTCGCCTAGAAATCTAGCCAACGATCCGTTCTAGGGTTTCTCGGCACCGTTTAAATTTGAAATTGGCATGGTTGATGCCTTGTGAGACCTCATTAGGGTGCCTAGGAACCCTACATATCTTGGGGCGGCGCATATGTCAAGGTGAAGCACGCCCTTGGGGACAGGCTTACAATATTGGATTGACCCCGCGACAACCGGCCGGATATCTGCAGTGGGCCGGATATATCCTATCAGCGAAGAGCACACATCTGATGAAGATCGGTCTGTACTCCACAATCTACGTCTCACTGTTTGAGTACCCCGCTCCTCCAACGTGGTGGGTTAAACCTTTCATCGAACAATGGAACATCCCCACCCACACCTTCCTTATGACGGACAGGGAAGTCTCCATCCCCTTGGAAGAGTTCGTCGAGATCTCGGACTTGCCGGTGAGGGGGGAGCATTACGAGGAGCTGCTTCCTCCTAACGAGTACGTCTTCACCACCAAGCCGCTGGTATTTGATTTGACACCGGAGAATGCTATTCAGCACCAGTTTCCGGGCTTGGTGAAGGTGCTGAACATATACGAAGGTCTCTATCTGGAATCAGGAGTCCGGGGAGTCAGTTTCGCAGATTTTATCGCCCGCTTCCTTCGACCGAAGATTCTATTGGAGTGGATTGAAAAGTTCGCCAAGCTCGATAACCCTTTCGGCTTCGGCTTAGATTGTCGACCAATATCGGAAAACGATCAAAAGGATTTCTATCTCCCCGACGCCGCCATCATGCCCTTATCAGAAATCGCCGCCCCGGGCATTGATGAGGAGACCTTCTTTTTAGGGTTCCTGGGATTGTGGTTGTGCATCTTCGTGCTACCCATGCACCCACGCTACATGCGGCCGTCCGTTTTCTACCCAGCGCATCGGATGGTGGCTGGCCTGCAGTTGTCAATAGGAATCGCCGGGTTGGCTCACCTATATAATGGACTTAGCGTGGCGGCGGACGCTAATGAACCTGGGGTGCAACCTGCCAATTTCCCGATGCACTACTTCACCTCGTGGATGGAAATGCATGTGTACGGGGTGTTCGACATCCATAAGAGCTCTTCGTTTTTTGAGAGGTGCAGACTCCCAAGAGTCATGCGGCTGATCGGCGCCTCGATCGTGAATGCACCTCCGCGGGAGGCTAGGGGGTTTCTCCTTCGTCCACACCTGGTCGGAGCGAAGATTTCATTTATGGATAAAGTCGTGACCATCGGCTCAGAAACCTCCAAGGTGGTGGTGGCGCTGCATGACGGCTTCAAGGACAGGGCCTCCGTACTGAAAGCCCGGGAGATTCTTCACCTCTACTCCATTCGACCGGGTTACCTGGTGTTCAGGAAGAACGAGACGACGCTTTTCATGAGGTATAACCCCCACCGGTTCACCCAACAATCCAGCTATAACCAAGGGGTCCCGCTGGAGGCATTTTTGGAAGAGCCCGTGGCCAGCATGGAGGGGATACGGAGCGCGCTGCACCATTTTATGCGGCTGAATACGGGCTCCCACTTCTTCATCAGCGATCCGAGCTGCGTCCCCCGGGTCCTCCATGCGTACGTAGCTTGCTACGTGCACACAATGGGTCCAGTTATCCGTGAGGAGAAGCGCATGTTGGTTGACCGCAAGGGTGCGCCTCTCGGCGGCGACCGAAAGGCTCTCTTGAAGCCAAGGACCCCGGTCGTTCCTCCACTGAAGGATGCTGGAGCTGGACTACCGCGCGTGTTGAGCCCTCCGCGCGGATTACCTCGTGCTACTGCGGACGTGCCACCAGTGCCCCGTGCTCCAGTGGAGACAGTAAATGTGGTTTCGCCGGAGTCCGGTGTGGGCGCGGATATCGGGACCCGCCGCTCTAAGGTGCCTGCAAAGCGCAAGTTGATCTTGGGTGTACCCAGGGCTGGCGGGCAGAAGAGGAAGAAGAAGTCGCTCCTCTCTCTCGATGCTATCCTCGGCTTAGAGCCTCAGGCCCCTCTTACCGAAGGTATAAGCGAGTACGGTAGCAATGAGGGCTTCTCGGTAGATCCAGCGGACACCGATCTGGCGGCCGCCATTACGGCTTCTAAGCGAATAGCCAGACTCGAAGCGATGTTAGCTAAACTCACTCAGGTAATCATTAGCTGCACTCTTCGTCATTTCATCGCATTTTTATCATTATCTTTGACCAATGCTTTTTCCCCTTTTTTGTTAACAGGTGTCACTACTGAAGAAGCTATCGCTACTTCCCTGAAAACCTTCCAGGAGGAGGAAAGGAAACGCGCTCTATCGGGCGTAGGTACGTCTCAGCTCGCTGAGTCTTTATTTTCTTTCCCCTTTTTTATAGCCTATCTAATCTTCTCTTTGTCTCTTTGCAGGGGCCGTGCAAGCCGATGCGGGGATTCTCCCCGGGCCAACTGCTGAAGTCCCGGCCTCATCGGGGCCGCCGCGAGGAACCAGACTTGAGAAGCCGATGAGAGATGCCTTGAAGGCTCTGGAGGTAACTCTAAATGAGGACGACGACACCTTGATGAAGAAAGCTTCGAAGAGGTCCGTCGTGACGGTTCGGGAGGAGAGGAAGCGGTTGAGGCGCGAGGCAAAGGAGCGCAGAGCTGCTTTGGCCATGGGAGCGGGCCCAAGCACCGTTCCTCATGCTGCTACACCTTCAAAAGAGTCTCCGGTCGCCTTGTCTACTACTCACAGACAAGCGGCACGTGCAGTTCGGGAGACCAACGATCAGTCCACCTCAGGTAGTGTGTCTTTCAAGATTTTGTTGTAAGAATTGTAAACCTATCGGTTCTTATATTTCTTGTCCTGCAGGGCCAAGTCCAACCGAAGGGGAGGCGGAAACCGTCGAGCCCAAGGGGATAGTGGAGGAGGTACTGGCCGAACCCAAGCCGACGGTGGGCGACGTAGCCGGGGTTGCCGGGCCCGAGCTAGTGGCTGACGAAACGGTCACGTCCACTATGCCTGAGAAGGTGGCCAATGCCGAGCCCGAGGTAGCGGTGGATGAGACAGCTGTTACAGCCGGGTCTGGGGCCGCAGCGGATGGAGCGCCTGAGACCGATGATCCCGTGGCAACGGTGGACGAGACGGCCGCGACTGCTGAGCCCGAGGGAGTAGCGGGTGAGACGGGCATGATTCCTAAGGACGAGCCGGCCGCTCTTACTCAAGAGTCTGGCAATGCTCCGATCATTGCTCTCCCCGCCTACGGTCCTCCGCCGTCTCCTGGCCTCGCGAGCACGACGACGGCCCCCGTAGAGTCTGGTGATGAATCCACGGGAGGTGGAATCATGTCGATGGAGGAGGGAGACGCCTCCGTTTTGGCTGGCGGTTCATCAGGTAAATTTCGGGTTACCTTCCCCCCCTTTTTTTTATCCTGCAATCCTTTCTGACAGGTTTATCTTTGTTTTTAACGCAGGTGCGGCCAGTGCTGATGCTCCGTTGCTCGAGGGAGCGCCGTCAGCTACTGCCTTGGCGGTGGCCACCACTCAGCCTTCTCTCGTACCATCGCAGATGCTGGAAGGTATGGATTCACGACCCATCAGTTTCATCTCTCGGCCGTATAATTCATGTATTGACGTTATACTATTGCGTCCTTGCAGGAGTGCTTTTTGATCACCTCTACCAGGTGCTGCACCCACACTTCTCCTTCCCATTGGAGCTTGCTTCTTCTAGCAGCGCTGGTGAGTATGATTTTTCAATTAATACCCTTCCTTTTTCAGTAATGGAATTATTTCTGATTCTTCCCTGCCCTGATTGCAGTGTTACAAATCGAAGAAGGAGATAAGGGATCGGTTGCGCCACCGGTCCTCCCAGCTTTGCTTCCTGCTGCAGCTGGTATAGTAAACTCCCTCATTGATGACTTTCTTATATTTCTTGAATCGTCATCTGATTGTGTTTTATCTTTTCAGCTGTTATTCTGGTTCAGGCCCTCTTTGAGCCTCGCATCATGATGCCGGCAGGCCCCTTCTTGAGACGTCCATCTTCAAAGGGTGCCGCGATGAGCTTGGGCATGCTGAGCGGATACGTCGAAGAGCTTGATGCAGACGCTCCTCCATCTGCCACAGATTTCGCTGCGGAGGTTAACCTGATGTTGGTGGCGCTTGTAAATTTTCATAATGAAAGCGTCGTCGAGTTTTAGGTTAATCACTGCAGGGAGATCGAGGCCCGCCTGCATCAGCTGGAGTCTATGCATCCTGCCCCCGAGATCTTGGCCGCGAGCACTCAACAGGCGGCATGGATCGAGCAAAACGCTTCTTACTTCCGCCATCTCGAACAAGAAGTTACTTCAAGGCGTAAGGAGCGTAGCGAGACTTCAAGCAAATCTGCCCAACTGCATGCTCGGGTGGAGGCAAATGCTGCACAGCTGAAGGTTATCTTTGAAGGCCTTCTGCGATGCCTCTCCGAAGGGTTAACACTGAGGCAGCAGCTTGACGTCGTCGAGCGGGATGCACCTAATCAAGAGGCAGCCCAGCAGGCAGCTGAGGAGCAACTTTCATCCTACCTGCAGCAGCGGGCCCAGGTGGAAACGGAAGTGGCCGCGGCAGCCACTCAGGAGGAGGCGCTGAAGGAAGTGTGAGAGCAGCTCGCGGATTTGTTAAAGACACTTCCTTCTCAGTAGCTACTTTTTGTATCATTTGTACTTGTAAATAAAAATGTATTTTTTTATTCTTTAACACAATGTATCTTGTACTCAATCAAGTTTATGAATAAAAGATATACGTTCTTTGTAATGTCTTGTGTCATTCCTGCGCTTTCTTCCCCCTTTTTTTTTATCAGCATGCTGCTTTAGTAAACATGGTTGACAGATAATAGAGAGAGCATCCTGTTTTGGCTTCTTCAAGAAATAGCGATGGCTTAGGCCGCAGTTTCAGATCTGCTGCCTAAGACTTTTCAACTTTATGAGCCGTGAGGGTCTCACAAAGATTTTTCTCCCTACGGATCGAGAGGATCTCATAGGTGTATTTTCTCCTCAGGGGTCGTGAGGACTCCTAAGTGTGTTTTCTCTTGAGAGTCGTAAGGATCTTATAAGAGATTTTTCCCTCTTACGAATCGAGAGGACTCGTAAGCGGTTGTTTCCCTCCTTGTCGAGATTTGACTTTAGAGAGTGAGATCCGTGGATAGTATGCAAGAGACCGTTTTAGACCGACTTGCAGGGTCCCAGTGCTTAGGAAACAAGTTTTTTAATCCCTGCTGCCTAAGGCTTTATCTTGCAAGTCGAGACGAATCGGGAAGTCCTCGCGAAGACACTAATTTCCTCACGAGTCGAGACGAATCGAGCAGCTCTCGTCAAGGACACTAATTTCCCTGAGTCGAAGTATTTCGCCGAGGACACTGGTTTCCTCGAGGTTGAAACGAATCGAAGTACTCCTGCAAAGACGCTAATTTCTCTGCGGGTCGACGCGAATCAAGAAGCTCTCATCAAGGATGCTAGTTTCCTTGAGTCGAAGTATTTTGCTGAGGACACTGGTTTCCTCGAGGTTGAAACGAATTGAGGTGTTCCTGCAAAGACGCTAATTTCTATGCGGGTCGACGCGAATCAAGAAGCTCTCATCAAGGACGCTAGTTTCCCTGAGTCGAAGCATTTTACCGAGGACACTGGTTTCCTCGAGGTTGAAACGAATCGAGGTGTTCCTACAAAGACGCTAATTTCTCTGCGGGTCGACGCGAATCAAGAAGCTCTCATCAAGGACGCTAGTTTCCCTGAGTCGAAGTATTTTGCTGAGGACACTGGTTTCCTCGAGGTTGAAACGAATCGAGGTGTTCTTGCAAAGACGCTAATTTCTCTGCGGGTCGACGCGAATCAAGAAGCTCTCATCAAGGACGCTAGTTTTCCTGAGTCGAAGTATTTTGCCGAGGACACTGGTTTCCTCGAGGTTGAAACGAATCGAGGTGTTCCGGCAAAGACGCTAATTTCTCTGCGGGTCGACGCGAATCAAGAAGCTCTCATCAATGACGCTAGTTTCCCTGAGTCGAAGTATTTTGCCGAGGACACTGGTTTCCTCGAGGTTGAAGCGAATCGCGGTATTCCTGCAGAGACGCTAATTTCTCTGCGGGTCGACGCAAATCAAGAAGCTCTCACCAAGGACGCTAGTTTCCCTGAATCGAGGTAGTTTGCTGAGGACACTGGTTTCCTCGAGGTTGAAACGAATCGAGGTGTTCCTGCAAAGACGCTAATTTCTCTGCGGGTCGACGCGAATCAAGAAGCTCTCATCAAGGACGCTAGTTTCCCTGAGTCGAAGTATTTTGCCGAGGACACTGGTTTCCTCGAGGTTGAAACGAATCGAGGTGTTCCTGCAAAGACGCTAATTTCTCTGCGGGTCGACGCGAATCAAGAAGCTCTCATCAAGGACGCTAGTTTCCCCGAGTCGAAGTATTTTGCCGAGGACACTGGTTTCCTCGAGGTTGAAACGAATCGAGGTGTTCCTGCAAAGACGCTAATTTCTCTTCGGGTCGACGCGAATCAAGAAGCTCTCATCAAGGACGCTAGTTTCCCTGAATCGAGGTAGTGTGTCTTTCGGGTTTTATATGAATTACCGTCAAGACTTGGCCCCGTTCTCTGATGGAGCATGGGGAGGAAAGATGTGTTTCCTTCTTTGTTTGTGCCCCTGGATTGTATACAGGGATTGCTATGATATCGCCTGTAGGGCAAAAGTTTCACTCATTTTTTTTATATTATTATTTTATTTCCGCGATGCTCTATCATTTCAGCTTTTATATCGCGAAGGTCGCAATTGCCCAATCATTTTGGCTATTTTTTCGCGGTGCCCAATCATTTCGGCTATTTATTTTATTTTCACTCGTTGCTTTTTATTGCGAGTTGCCCAATCATTTCGGCTATTTTGCATGCACACATTTTTACTTGCTGCTTTTTATTGCAAGTTGCCCCATCATTTCGGCTATTTTGTATGCACGTATGGCTCACTGATGATTTTTTTTTATCGTGAGTGTGGAACTTGGAATCTGGTGCCAATCTCAGCATCAGTATCGCTACAACTGGAATATTTCCAGGAGCGAATCATCATTTGCCATGAAAGGACTTGGAATTTGATACCGATTTAGGCATCAGCATTGCTACAACTGGGATATTGCTAGGAGCGAATCATCATTTGCCTCTGTCGATGTTGAACAAAGGTGGCTTAGCGAACATGGTTATGATGCTGTTGACTAAGGCTTTTGACTTCATGAGCCGTAAGGGTCCCACAAAGGTATTTCTCCCTACAAGTCCTGAGGATCTTGTAGGTGTGTTTTCTCCTTAGGGATCGTGAGGATTCCTAAGTGTATGTTCCCCTATAAGTCGTAAGGATCTTACAAAAGGGTTTTCTCCTTATAAGTCGAGAGGACTTATAAGGGTTGTTCACCATTTGGACATATCCCTAGCCACGGGTGGGACTTTGTTAGGGAAATGTTTATTCACGCCCGTGGATTGTCTACAAGGGTCAGTATTGAGCCATTTGTAGGGCAATATCGAAGGTTGTGGGAGTTGCTTAAGAACATGTTAAGGTCTCTGCAACTTAAGACTTTCAAATTTTATGAGCTGTGAGGGTCCCATAAGAGAGTTCTCCTTACGAGTCGTGAGGATCTTGCAAGTGTATTTTCTCCTTAGGAATCGTGGGGATCCCTAAGTGTGTTGCTCCCTTGTGAGTCGTAAGGATCTCACGCGGGTGGTTTCTCCTTACAAGGTCGAGAGGACCCTGTAAATGTCCTTTAACGAGGTTGCGCCCTTTCGGGTTTCACAAACACTCGCCGGTAGCCCTGCTGTTTTTACTCACGGAACCCTTTCGGGTTTTCATCCGTGCCCACTTTGCTTATGGACATACCGTCTTTTTTTTATTCTTTTTATTCTTTTTTCTAACGAGGTTGCGCCCTTTCGGGTTTTCACAAACACTCGCCGGTAGCCCTGCTATTTTTACTCACGGAGCCATTTCGGGTTTTCATTCCTTCCCATTTCGCTTATGGACATACCGTCTTTATTATTATATATTATTTTTTTATTCCCTTTTTTTTTATCTCGTCAGCCTGAGGATGCTGCGGTAGTAGTTTAAAGACGTTTCGGTCATCGGCTAGTTTTAGGACGTACTGATCCGTCATTAGTTTAAGGACGTTTCGGTCCGTCGGCCAGCTACTACCTATAGAGTTTTGGGCTTGGGAAGATAGAGAGCGGACATAGTCATCGTCATCTATCATTGACCTAGGTCGTAACTCATTAGGTGTAGTATTTCTTCAGGAAGCGACCGTTTATGGGACTGAAAGGTCTTTCACCATGCATATCCATGAGTAGATAGGCTCCACCCTGGTAGACCTTGTCTATGATGTACAGGCCTTCATAATTCAGCTTGAATTTTCCCTGCTTGGCGTGATTGGGGATCATAGGTCTTTTGACCACTAGCACGAGTTCGCCTTGGCGGAATGCCCTCGGCCTGGTCAATCTTTCATATGAGCGCGTTATCTTTGCTTTATAAGCCTCCAGATTTTGTTGCGCTATGAGCCGGGTTTCATCAAGGGCATCAAGCTCCTCAAGCCGAAGGTGCGCATTTTCTTCGTCCGTCAGCTCGTAGTGAACTGCCACTCGTAGAGAAGGTAATTCTATTTCGAGGGGGAGTACTGCTTCTGTTCCGAATACCAACGCGTATGGCGTTGTGTTCGTGGCCGTCTTGAACGTAGTTCGATATGCCTAGAGAGCTTCTTGCAGTCTCTCGTGCCAGTCCCTTTTATTTCGGGACACCGTCTTCTTTACGATCTTCGTCAAGGTCTTGTTGAAAGCCTCAACTAGACCGTTAGCTCGGGGATTATAAACTGAGGAATATCTCCAGTCTATGTTGTGTTGTTGTGCGAAGCGGCTGATCTTGTGGCTTCTGTAAGCTGGCCCGTTTTCGGAGATAATCCGTCGCGGAGTCCCAAACCGATAGATGACGTGCGTCTTGAAGAAATGGAGGATATTCTTCGTCTTCACTTCTCTTAGCGGTACTGCTTCTGCCTATTTGGAGAAGTAGTCAGTAGTCGCCAAGATGAATCGATGTCCCTGGACGATGCTGGTTCGATGGGGCCGATTACATCAGTCCCCCACATTTCGAACGACCAGCTAGCCACTGTTGGATGTAGAGGATTCGGGTGCTGATGGATGAAGTCCCCATGAATTTGGCATGAGTGGCATTGTTTCGCATACTCGAGGCAGTCCTGAATCATCGTTGGCCAATAATAGCCCATCCGTTTAATCTTCAACTTCATCTTTGGGCCTGCTTGGTGAGAACCGCAGAGTCCGTCGTGAACTTCCTGAACGACTCTTTTTGCTTCGTCAGGTCCCAAGCATCTCAACCACAGAGAATCAAACGACCTCTTATACAGAGTATCATTGACGAAGGCGAAAGACAGAGCTCGTTTCATGAGCTGATGTCTTGAGGACGCATCTTCAGGCGTTCGACAGGATTTAAAGTAGTCTATAAATACTTCTCTCCAATCCTCAGCCTTTTCCTGGTCTTTTATTTGCATAGCCATTTGCTCATTCTCTCCCTTCTCTTCGGGTGATTCCGGAGATATTTCCACTGGGGCGAGTACCCGACGGCTTTGTACCACGATTCCGACGCCATCGAGGTTCTCATCAGCCAGTTCCTTAGCGAGCTTGGCTAACGCGTTCGCCTTGCTATTCTCTGCATGCGGTATGTTTTCCAAAGTGTAGGAAGGAATTTGGGTCAACAGTTGTTGCACCTTTTCGCCGTACTTCACCAGTTCTGACTTGCATGTCTGGTAGTCGCCGTTTACTTGACTAACGACCAGTTGAGAATCTCCATATATGAGGAGGTTTTCAATTCCCATGTCGATAGCGATCTCGAGGCCTGCTATTAAAGCCTCGTATTCGGCTTCATTGTTTGTCCTCGGCTCTGTTAAGGAGAAAGCAAAGCGCATTATCCCTCCTTGTGGAGTTACGAAGATGAGGCCCACCCCCGATTTGATTATAGGGATGCTTTGTTTGTGCTTCTTCATGGAAGATGCTCCGTCGAAATAGAGTTCCCATCGGGTATCACTATCGTCGATCGCATCAAACGCATGTTCGTCTGGCAGCTCGCAATTCAAAGGAGAATCGGCAGGGATCGGGTGCTCAGCGAGGAAGTCGGCGATGGCCTGGCCTTTCACTTCCTTAAGAGGCTGATAGGTTATCGAAAACTCCATTAAGAGCAAGGCCTATTTAGCGAGTCTCCCTGTCAATATGGCCTTCGACATTAAATATTTAAGGGGGTCCACCTTCGAAACGAGACGGACTTCATGCGCTAAAGCATAGTGCCTGAGCTTTATTATCGCGAAGATCAACGCTAGGCAGTGTTTTTCGATGGGAGAGTAGTTGCTTTCTGCCCCCAGTAGAACTCGACTTAAGTAATAGAGAGCTCTTTCTTTCCCTTGGTCGTTCTCTTGTGCCCATAATGCACCTAAGGAACCTTCGAGGGCGGTTGTATAAAGAATAAGAGGCTTTCCCTTGACCGAAGCAGCCAACGCTGGCGGATTCTGCAGATACTGCTTGATTTCGTCCAGCACGCCTTGGCATTTGTGATCCCAGACGAACGTGGTTCCCTTCTTCATTAGGTGACTATAAGGACGGCACTTGCCTGAAAGGTTGGCTATAAATCGCCGGATGTACGCGAGCTTCCCTTGGAGAGACCGCAATTGCTTGAGAGTCCTTGGCGGAGGCATTCCCATGATCGCCTTGATTTTTGACGGATCTATCTCGATACCTCGGTGTCGGACGATGAATCCCAAGAATTTGCCCGAGGAGACCCCGAATGCACACTTGAGAGGGTTCATCTTCAAGTTGTATTGCCGAAGGCGTTGAAATACGGTCTTCAGATGCTCTAAATGCTCCTCGTATGATTTGCTTTTAACCATGAGGTCGTCGATATAGCATTCGACGATTTCATGTATAAGGTCATCGAAGATCTTCGTCATGGCCCTCTGATAGGTGGCACCGGCGTTCTTTAGACCGAAGGGCACCACCTTGTAGTAGAATATACCCAAAGGGGTCCGGAAAGCGGTGTGCTTCTGGTCTTCGGGATGCATCTTTATCTGATTATATCCTGATGAGCCGTCCATGAAGGAGAAAACCTCATGAGTTGACGTGTTATCTATCATCAGCTCGGTGACTGGCACTGGGAAATCGTCCTTCGAGCAAGCTTTATTGAGATCCCGAAAGTCTATGCAGATGCGCACCGTCCCATTTTTCTTCATCATCGGGACGATGTTGGCGATCCAATCGGGATACTGAACTTCCTGGATAAACCCAGAGTCGATCAGCTTCTTGACTTCGGCGTTAATGCTCATCTCAAGTTCAAGCCGCATTCTTCTTGGTGCTTGTTTGATTGGCTTAACGTCCGGGGATATCGCCAATTTATGCATGGCAATTTCTGGATCTAGTCCTGGCATTTCGGAATAGTTCCATGCAAAGCAATCTTTATACTGCACAAGCACGTCTTTTAACGCAGCCACCCTTTTTTCAGATAGCAGCTCGCTGACGAATGTGGGTCGCGGGTCACTTGCCGTTCCCAAGTCAATTTTCTTGAGGCTATCTGCAGTAGTGTGTATTCCATCTTCCAGCTCTTTCGGCGCTGGTGGAAATGCCGAGATCACCTCGTCATCGCCGTTTTCGAAGCACCAGGGAAGGTCATCCATATTCTCGGGCCCTTCTTTTGATATTGTTATCATATGACAGGTACGCACTCGCTTCCAAGATCAATGTGGATCTGGTTCTGCTCTCGTGGCTTTAGGCTCATGTTTCTGTGGCGGTGTTACCCTCCAACTGTCAGATAGAGCGAACTTGCCGAGCTGATACTGATCTCCGACCCAATTCTTGAAGGTGAACCAATCTTCGAGAGGGTGTCCTATTACCCTATGATAAGAGCAATAGCTCGGGTGTGAGACATCGCCTGCTTGTTCAAGGTGCCTGGACCCCGGAAGTGTAAGCATTTGGTGCTTTATAGCTAGGTCAAGTATCTTCTTTGTCTTGTCTTGAGGAAAAGAGTATACTCGACTCATCTTCTTCATAAGGGACAGAACCGGACCGCTCGATTCCTGACTGCGTAGCTTCTTGGTCCCGCTTTATCGTTGCTGAATGTCCTTTCCGCTTTTTGACTTATTTCCGCCTTTGCGTCGGGTCTTTTTTACAACAGGTTGACAGGGAGCGGCATTTTCGTCTTTCTTAGCCTGTTGAAGGAGGCGTTGCGTCCTGGCTTTCTTGTAGATGGTCATTTCGCGGTTGTGGTCATCTCGAACTTTTTGACCAGCTTCCCTTATAAGTTTGTTCATTTGTTCTTCGAACGAAGGACTGGGCATTTTTGCATCGGGGACTTTTTCTGGCTCAGGATTAGCATTCTCCTATTGAGCATCCCCTTCTTCATTGAAGTCATGCACAATATAGCAATCGCGGAGTAGCTCCCGCTTTTTGGATCGAACATATCCTAGCCCGATTGCTTCCATTCTCCCGTTAGGCAACTTGTGCTGAGTTCCAGGAACGTTCCAGATCCTATCATAGAATTTGGCTTTTCGAGCAGTTTGTTTAAAGGGTATCCCTTGGCGCTTCAAGAGTCTCTTTAGTCCGTTCGTGTAGTATCTAGGTAAACGGATGGGTTGGAGCTTGTCAAGCGCAGGATTTGCACCATGCCAGATTTCTTTTTCCACTCTGGTTTCCCCAGAGCGGTAGAATAGAATCGCCTTTTCATCTTCTCACCTGGGAGGGACATAGAACGTCTGCAGCTCCTCTACACTGTAGGCATCGAGCGCATCCAGTTCTTTATGATGTTTAAGTGGAACCATAGCGACTTGTAAACTTTGCTCCTCATTAGCGAAAGTTTGTATTGAAGGCCGAGCGGAGAATACAGCATGGACTTCATCTTCCGAATCGCTACCAAAGATCAACAGAGGAGCGGACGGTCCCGGTTTGTTGCGTTGGGGTGGCCCGGAATAGACTATCTCATCGTCCTCCTCGGTATCGCTCCCGAAGACCGGAATGGTGGCGTTAGCTTTGTTCTCCGGCTTGTGACACCTCTCCGTGTCTTCGAAATCCGGTAAGAAGTATTTTGCATCTTCATATTTGCGGACTTCGTTCACGGAGAATGGGTTCAACTCTCCTGTTACGGTATACTCGAGACCATCCTTAAAATATTTCATACACTGATGCTGTGTAGAAGGGATGATATTATACTCGTGTAACCAGGGTCGGCCGAGCAAAGCGTTATAGCATGTCTTGGCGTCTATGACGTGGAATTTAATGTCCGTGACAAGTAGCCCAAAACGTAACGTCAGTATCACAGACCCAAGAGTCTGTGATGATTGAGAGTCAAAACCAGAGATGGTGATCTTATCACGAGCGAGATGCTGGACGCTCATGCAGATTTCCTTCAACACTCGCACGTTGAGGAGATTGAAGAAAGACCCATTGTCGACCAGGATATTTCCTATCTTTATATCATGGCAGTATCCTTAGACATAGAGGGGACGGTTGTGCTCACACATCCCAAGGAGGAGGTCTTCGTCACCGAAGGTGATATCAGCCGTGTATACTTCCTCCAGCTCGTCCTTCATCTTTTCTTCGGCGAGAAAGGCTTGGAATTGCTCTGGCTCCTGTAGCGCTTTGATCAATGAATCTCTTGCCTATTTTGATAGTAAGAGGGCATCGAGAATACCGAGCTGCGAGGGTAACTTCCTCAAGTGTGCCAGAATGCTGTAGTCCACCTTATTTTTCTTTGGGGGGTCCTTGGCGGTAAGCTCTTCCACGACTTGGTCATCTAGGGCGATATCCTCAGAGACCTTTTCTTTTCCTTTATCTTTTTTATTTGAGGGTCCAAGATTCTTTTCGGGTAGCGTACGATTACGCAGCCGGATATTTTCGCAGGCCTTCGGCTCTTCCTCTTTTGCCGAGGTGGACTCTTTAAAGAGAGGACTAAGAGCCATTTTCTCGTCAGAGTCGCTCCCGAATGTGAGAATTTGCGCTTCCCCGGCGTTAATCATGCGACAATCGCCGGTAGTTCTTCTAAGCTCCTCGGTCGTACTTTTCTGCTCTCGACGAGTTTTGCGTTTCTCTCGCTTAAAGTGTTGCCGGTGAACAACATACCCCTGCCACCATCTATTGAAAGCTTTGCACTCTTCGGTGGGGTGCGAAACCTTCCGATGATATAACCAATAGGAAGGGTGCATCTCTGCTTCGCCGGCAATGTTTCCTTCAGAGGGTGGTAGCTTCATTCCCATCGATATGGCTTTAGCAAACCTTTTCCTCGTCTTGAATTTGTTTTTATCCGCAATGTATGTCTTTTGATTTGACGGGGGTGGCTTGACTCTTTCGTCTAGTCGCTGGTGCTTGGCCCTTTCAAATATGGCCGTCTCGCGTTCTCGATCAGCCTTACTTTTCAACAGAGCTTCATTGGGGAATGCATCAATGGTTTCATCTGATGGCCCCAGAAGTTTCGGTTCAGGATCTGCCCCCAGCTTCTTAGTGCAAGGAGTTCTCTCATCGTCCGTAAACGAGTGAGAGATCACATGACAACTCGCCACGTATTCCTCGGATTCATCCGACGAGCTCTCTCCCTCATCTTCCTATTGAAAGACGTGCTTGAGGAACTTCTGGAGTGTGATGGGAGTCCGTGCCTTTTGATTGTATTCCTCCAGCGCGTCAATTTGTTTCTGTAAGTCCGTGCGCTTGTCGCCAGACTTCATGGGTTTTTTGGATCTCTTCTTCTTCTTCTTTGAAGATTTCGACGGCTGTGTATGAATGCTTGGGCCATCACCACCGGTCCTTGGAGTTGGGCGTGGCTTCAACATCCCTTCAATGATCTAGGGTTCTAGCGAGTTCTTCCACCTAACCGCCGGGTATGTCTTGAGATCATTCAGCATCCTTTTGGTTTTGGCTGATAACACAACCTCCTATGGAGCTTCTTCAATAAGGGAGCACGTTGCCCCCGGCACATTCACCTTTTTAGAAGTATAAGGTTGCGGCGGGTTCACCTTCCATCTTTCGGATAACGCGAACTTGCCTTTCTGATATTGATCTTCAATCCAGTTTTTGAAGACATAGCAATCTTCAACCGGATGACCCAATACTCGGTGATAGGGATAGTAATTGGGATCATTGACGTCGTTTGGCTGCGACGGACGTCTTGACTCCGGTTGATTAATGAGTCTGTTACGCAATGCCAATTCAAACAGTCTTCTCATTTTATTCTAAGGAAACGAGTAAGGACATCCCAGCCTCTCCTCGAGGGACAGGTGTGGACGCATATTGTTTTGACGAACAACCGGCTTCAAGTTGCTCGGCTGTTGTTGAGCATTGGCGACGACGATCGCTTTCCCTTTCCCCTTCTCATTTTGAGAGTCCGGCTTTAGAGGAGACGGTCTGTGACCCATCTGATCCATCTGGGCTAACTTATCGATCAAGACTTGGAACGTGGTTGGTTTAAAGAACATCATGAACTGTGAGATAGTTGCATGAGGGTCTAGGGTGCCCACGAACATGCCCACCGCCGGCGCTTCTTCAATGCGTTGTTCGCACTTTGACCACAAGTTCCGCCATCGGATTGCATATTAAACCCAATTATCGCCCGGCTTTACTCTTGCATTGATCAGAGCTATTATTGGAGTACGCTCACTGGCACTTGCGAAGCGCTGGGTAAACAACAACTCCATTTCAGTGAAGGTCTTGACGGAGTCATTTGGGAGTTCGGAGTACCATTCAAATGCCGTCTCCGATAAGCTACCGACGAACTGGCGAAGCAACAATTTATCATCACCGCCGGTGTTACCGCAAAGAGCCCTGAACTGGGCAACATGTTGATGGGGATTTCCAGACCCTTTATAGACATGGAATTTCGGTATTGTATAGCCCGGCGAGTACTTGATCTGATCATACCAGCTCGGATATGGTTGCCCCGTTCTGACAACTTGACCGGCTGCCTCCGTTTCCTGATGAACCCGTATCTACTGAGCTATATATTCGTCTAGTTCAGCTTTAGAAATTGTCTCCTCCTTGGCTGCTGACAGAGCCGGCAGTGGATTCGACGTTTCTCCTCTGTCATCTTCAAGCATGATCGGAGGATCTTTAGCAGGAGGATCTTGCTGGATCATCATACCCACCATGTCTTGGAACAGAAGGGCCATTCGTTTTATATTGGCTGCTTGTTCCGCAACCTCTTTGTCTTTCTTTTCCAGTATCCTGCGAAGGAACTCGGCATCGGTTTCTTGCTCCTGGCGTTGATCCGAGGACGCTTCAGGGCTTTTTTTTGGCCCAGTGAGTGCGGCCATCGCATTCATCATTTCTTGGAGCTTCTGCTGCTGCTCCTGAGCTTTAGTCACTGATCGCTTAAGCGGTCTATGACCTGTGGATATACGGCTGTCCTCTTTCCCAGACGCCATGTAGACGGTGTGTACTACAATGCCCCCAGACTTAGGGCGTTTGGGCTCACTACCTTTGACATTCGCCGCAGGCGTGGGACATTCTCCGGCCGTCTTCTCTTGTGGGCCGTCGAAGTTGAGGGGGCCGTTGCTTTGTGTTGGAGATAGTGCCCTCAGAGTCAATTATTGGATCACAGGCACGTGATTGCAATGATTGAGGGAGGACCTATCCCGGTAGGACAGTCTTACTCAAGATGATAGTATGCTATCTGGTTTACCTTTATCATCGTGTACTGCTTCAGGTGACCTTACAGGTCGCTATTACATGCTGATAGAGCCCCTAGGATTCTTGCTTGACTGCCAGCAGTATGAGGGCGATCATATACGTGAGAGCTGGTGGTCTATAAGCACATCCTTAAAAGGTCCCTAGTCGTGGGAGTTTCGAGACAGGGCATCGATTCTCCAGAGTAGACTAGTGTATACAGTCGAGACCCCGACGAGGGGCGGTGGCCGGTCTCACAAGCCACTGGTGTCAGTTGGTTCACCTAAGATGTATACAGGTGCTCATTGGGTTATGAGTACACCGGACATGACTCGCCGGGAACATGCTAGTTGGTCTTGTACATGACGTCAGATAGCAGTTCCCTGGTGACATGTGTACAGGTTAGTTCATCGACCTGAGATCGTCATTTGTCTCATGTGAGTTCCCACTGTACTTTGATTACTACCCTACCATGGCTCAAAGGAGTCGTGCAAACAGGTTTTAGTTGGGTACAGTCCCGAGCCACATGGAGGCAGTGAGCGGATCTGCAGGGGTTCGTCTCTCCCGGTATTGGGGGTGAGGAGAACCAGAACATGAAAAGTCCTTGGCCAAGGAAAGAGATTTACTGGTAGGTATTCCAGTAGTATCTCAGGGTGTTCTGGGCTGCTCTCTGACATGACTTGTACCGCTTTTGGGGGTCTGACTTTTACCAACCCCTAGGCCCGCCATGCGATGCTCATAGACGAATGGACCGGACTGTACGGATATTGTCACTGACAGGCTCAGTAGGGTATCAGGATGAGTTCGCTCATCGACGTCCCTTTCGATCAATAGCTGGTGGCCCGTCACGTATGGCTAATACCTCTGACGTGCTAGTGGTTAAATCCACAGCCATAGTATTGAAGAGTCTTTAGAGTCCCCCACATTCAGTTACTCAAGTTTTCGGGCGAAACGCTGTAGAGGCCGTATGGAGATATGGCAGGGTTCGATCAGATACGTGCGGTATTGCACGGATCAGGATCGGACGGATAATACTAGCAGGCTTTGGTTTAAACCGGATGCTAGTATAGTACAGTGTAGATTTTGTCTCATTGCATTTGTACTTCGGTCGGAATACAGATGTGGGTGTGTATACACAGTATCGGGGTTTTCTTGTAATTTATAACGGGACCAGTTTTCTGGAGTTGATAGTTTGCTTTCCGTTTCGGCCGTATTTCTTTGTATCTTTCATTGGCCGAAGATTGGTGGAGGAGGGCTTATTTGCATTTGTGCAAATAAGCATTTGCGGAGGGTGTTATTTGCATATCCTTGGATCATGATGGTTCTTTCTTCCTTGACTTCTTGCTTCATGATTATGCTTCATGATTGCTTGACTTTTTGACTTGATGATGTGAGATGGTTGTTGAGTGTGGAATTTGGCTTGTGATCATTTTTCTTCTCATGATCACATATGATTTCTCTCCTTTGCATTATTGTGGGTCTCCCCTCATTTTTTTCTCACTCCCTTAACTTGGAGAGGCCGGCCATTTTGATGAGGATGGGCTGTCCAATTTTTGGTAGTAGGGATTTTTGCTCTTCATGCTTGCTAAAATCCCAAGTTCATCACAAAATTCCACCATTTCATTTCCTCCACCAAAATGGCAACCTCCTAATACCCCAAATGAGACATAGCTCTACACTATATTCTACAGCAAACCTTGGGCACGTCGGCTCGCCAACTTCGTGCCCGAGTTGCTTCGGTATAGAGGTGGGAGCCCGTAAAAGAAGCCGACGACGTGGTGCCCTTCCGGCGATGTAACCCTTCGAAAATCGTTTAGGCAGTTTTTCGGTAATCGGCTAATTTCTCGGCTTTTTCCGTAAAAAGTCAAAATAGGTATTTTTCATTGTAGACCTAATTATACAAAATTTAGATAAGATATTACTATAATTTTGTCACTAAAATGTCACTTATAATTTTCTAGTTAAATAATTTTTTTTTCGTAATTAATTAATTTTTTTATTATTTTAAGCTTTTTAAAATACATTTAATTAGGGATAAATACAAATTTAATTAGGTAAATTTCTTAATTAGGAGTCTTTATAAGCTAAAATATGGTGTTAATAAAATTGTATCATGTCTTGCAAACTTTTGGTTTAAAGGTGGGAAATTTAATGAAAAATGAGGTAAAAAATGGGTTTTTTTGTAAAAAGGTTGACATGAAAGCATTAAATGATAATATGGGGTGTTATTTGACCTAGAATCTTCTCAAATTTTCCCCACCTCCTCTCCCATACTGCTGGCCGACCCCTCTTGCTGCAGATTTCCCCACTTCCTCACTTCATTTTGCTTCTTTTTCTTTGCTAAAAATCCATTTAAATTCATAAATTTCCATCTCCATTCAAACCCAAACCGTAAACCACTCTCTCTTCTATCCAAATTGGTTCAAAAACTAGATGAAAGGAGGCTTCTTGGTGACTTGATCAAGCTAGGGTTCAAGCTTGAGAGGTGAAAATTCTAATCTTTTTGTTAACTTGTGGTTTAATTATGCTAGAATTGAAATTCTAAATATTAGTTTAGTGGTAAATGTTGTTTAGGAAAAATCAAGAGAAGGATTGATTTTAAAACTAGGGTTTGAAGCATAGTTGTTAGGATTAAATTAGGGCTTTGGGTTTCTAATTGGTTGTAGTGGTTAATGGTGTATTTATATGCTCGCTAAATCGTTAAATTTCGATATTTGCATTGAATCGGCGTTGAATTTGCTTTCTAGATTTTTACGAAAAATAGAATGCGTTCAATTTGCGTTAGGTTAGCAATATTATTAGCTTCGTATGGGATTATTAGAATGCGCGAACGCGGGGTTTCGTCTAGTCGGGTTGTAGTTTTGTCGATTTCCCCGAAATGACGATTTTAGTTAAAGGTTAGCGATTTTCGTGCGTTTTTCCGCGCACTGAGTGCATGCTATGATTAATTTGAGAGCGTGGATAATTGTATGTTGTGACTTGCATTGTGTTAGGTTTTGTAATCTTATGCTTGATATTGTGCAAATATAGGATCGGTCGGGGAAACTTCGGATACGGCGCGAAAAGGCAAGGCGGTGGCCGGATCGGATTAGCGGGGATTTCAGGTGAGTAGATGTACTCATCTATGGGGGAATCGTCTGGATGGCGCGATGCGCCCCCTAGTTAGGATTTCCTTATCTCTTGTAAGATTCATGTTGTTAGTTAGTTTACCCTTCATTGACATTGCATACCCTTATAGTTAATAGTATGCTAGATTGCATGGATATCCATATGCTCATATGCGATAACACTTCGTAGAACACGAACACCATTACCATTGGCAACTGTTGCATGCGCACTAATCATGTGACACACACGCCTTTGGTAATTGCCATGCCACGTGCACTATAGAACCTGTTTAACTTAATAACGTCATTGCATTCATACATGATATATGGAGTTGCATAGCATGCATATACCTCGCATTACCATCATATCTACATAGATTTCTAGCCAAAACTCACATCATATACATTGATATCATAGACATTTATCATATATAACATGTGAACATTATGATTTTCTCGAGGATTTCAGTAATTCTGTGATTTCTGGATTTTTGGGGAAAACCGCAAGAATTTAACAAAAGCTTATATTTCGTTTTTAAAACAAAGTTGCGGTTTTCTCGTGATGTATGTGTCGTCCACCATGAGTTTTCATGTTTTCTGTTGGATTTCGAGACCCGATTCGAGGAGTGGATGAACCGTCTCGGGTACATGGTGGGCCCGGTATGGTACCCCGGGGCAAGAAGATCGAGTTGTAGACGATGAGCCTGGCAGAGGAAGACTACCTACCGGTGATGTCTGGCGCGGCGGATATCCGGAGGATACCGACCGTTGTCGTGAGATTTATGATATGGGCCGATCCGGACTGACGGAGCCCGATATTGAGACAGATATGATTCCTATTTGGTGTCGATGCTTGACACGGGTTTTCAGATGATTTCTTGATGATACTTAGCTATTGTACAGATATTCTTTTTCTAAAAGTTAAGAATGCAGTAACCTTAACATTTAAAACACTTAAAGAGTTAGAAAAGACATTGCATACATGTTCATGCATACTAGAGATATTATATCACATATGGACATACAGGTTGTTCCGCATTGCGTGCATTCTTACGATTGCCTTACTAGATGTTATATTTACTCACGAGCTGGCAACTCACCCCCGTTGTGCCACAGTGTCTTGCAGGTCGGACCCGTCACTCTTGTAGCGGCGGCTATCTTATCATCAGCTCCTTTTGTGCAGACTCGCGACATCGCCCGTAGGTGGGTTGCGAGCATATTTTATATCTTTTGCTTTATCATTGTATCTAGTATTCTCCATCTACCACTTTATATATTGTATATGCGACATAGTGATGAGACTGAGAGATTTGTATATTGGTGGTTTCTTTTGGGTCGAGCTCACTTGAGCCGGCGTTGCGTTTTCTGATATTTTGGGTTTCTTCTATGCTCTTTTCTTGATATTGCTATTATATTGCATGTGGTTGTGATCCGCCTTGGGCGAAGAGCTAGCTCCCGCTTGGGGATGCCATTTTATGATTACAGGTTTATTATCTTGTTGTACCCATTTTGGGGGGTAGAAAATACAGGGGAGACTCTGCCGAAATTTTCAGAAATTTTTGATGTTTTAAAAAGGGATTCTTTGCAACTTAATTGATTTGAAAATCGTCTTCATTAAAGGTTTTCCTTCACTCTCTTTTGATTTTGGTTTAGATTTTTCTGGGCTTTGGCTGACTTAGGTTACGGTACGCCTTTAGACGTCTCGTAATCTAAGTGCCAGTCACGTTCCGTACTTTCGGGTCGTGACAGGCGACGAGGTGGAGACCGGAGATTCCGCGGGGAGATCGGGACGATGACGAGAAGACCGAAGGACACGGATCGCTCGGTATATCTCTCTTCCCCATCTTGTAGTTAGCTAGGACTAGTTTAATGGCCCGATCCGGGTTTATAGTGCGCGGTGGTGCCGGTTTGAAAAGTTAAAGTAAATCACCGCTTCCGCATTTTGGCCTCGGGATGGAGGCCGGGGCGCTGTCGTGCACTTACAGTGGTATTAGAGACTCGCCATTAACATAGTCTAGCTTGGTCTAATGTGTTTACATTTTCGATCGAACAAAATTCCAAAACCGCATTTTTGAATAGCATCAGTTTCTGTCGAAATTTTTTTGGCTCCAAAATTTTTTCAGGTTATTGCAGAATGATGTGCAGGGAATCCTAAGAACACTGTAAAATTTTGGTGACCTGATCTTTCCATACGACCACGGAACCGCGGCCATAACCCCTCTTTGGCCGCGGTTCCGCCGCAGGAATTTGGTTTCATTCCACCAGTTTTTTGCAGTGGGCTTTTGGGCTGAAAATAGGGGTTTTGGAATATTATTTTTGGGCCCAGAATTTCTTTAACTGCTACAGTAATGCTTGGGGCCCACTTGATGAAATTTGATCGATCGAATATTTTAAACACATTAGTTCACAGTATTTACATTATATCTGCGACCGTGAATGCCACTTGATCGGTAAATCCTGTCTAACTGCTATAGCCCGGTTAGACGGATTTGCGAACGTGACATTCACGTTGATGTTCTGTGTATTGCTGTGATGTTGCGGATCGGTCGTGGGGATAGCCTGGTTGCAGTGGTAGTACAGTTTTGTTGTATTATGTACATTTGATATTGCGGGGCGAGCGTCCGACATGTGGACTGCCGTCACTGCCTGTTTGTATTATTCTTTTGGGACACGACCGGGTCGAGGTCGATGTACCCGTTGTATGTATATTTTACTTTCTGTACTAGGATTACCCTGCAGAGGGGTGCACGGATAGCCGGGTTCTTGAGGGCAACAAGCCCGCATCTCATGGCATTGAGACGGAGGGGTCTTCACTCTAGAATTGGCGGGCTATTCGCCGCACTCGTAGGGGGTACAGTTTGACCCAGGAGGGGTGCCCAAGTTACCGGATTCCGTGAAGTGCTGGGTGGTCCATTCACGTTGCTGAAGGGGGCTACCTCGCTTCAGGTTTTGGCGGGTAACTTTCCGTGCCCGTAGGGGTCTAGGATTTCATTGCACAGGCTATCCACACGACCAGGGGAACGTCGGGTTTCAATAGTGGCTCTGTGAAACCCGGGGATCCCAGATATCTGTATTGTTCTGTGATGCTGTACATTTCTGTGATTTTGCATTTTATCACGCCTTGAGCGAAATAATATATATATATATATATATATATATATATATATATTAGTAGATGTTGTATATGTTTTGCATCCACGCTAGTCCAGTCCCCGCTCTGTCGTTAGTTAGCTAACCTAACGGGTAATGACGGGACCCAGTGGCGAATGCGGATGGCATATACGTACATCATTATATTTCGTTCTTTGTGGTGTGATCAATTGATGGGACTGCGTTGATTCGGATCAATGCAAGTTAAAAACAAACCTATTCTGATGTTGTTGGAACACTTTTCAAAAATCTGTTATTGCAAGGACGTTTACTTTTGTTTTGCATCGTGGTATTCAGTTGGAATATCCTGCTCCTCAGTCGACGAGGCAAGGGCCGAGATCCCTTCACCGGGAGTGACCCTTTGGACAAAAAATTTGCGTCAGGGCATTAACTTCACTATAGCCGATTACTTTTGCTTTGCACCGTGGTATTCAGTTGGAATATCCTGCACCTCATTCTACGGGGAAAGAGCCGAGATCCCTTCACCGGGAGTGACCTCTTTAGTAAAGTTTTTCGTCACTATATTTTCTAAAAAGCTATCCGTTCCTTCAACGATATCAAGTTCATTACGTTAAAGGTTTTTGCCAGAAACCATTCGTAGCCCTCCGTCATTTCAGTTAAATATTCGGTAGTCAAGCTATGTATTTTGACCTCACGCCAAGGCATAGTGATTGGTAGCTGCCGGGTATTTATCTGTTGCATAGATAGATGCGTTGGTTTGGGATAGTCGTACTACTATTTTGGCCTTCGTCAAGGGTATGTACGGATAGGTTCAAATTAACCTGGACAATGACGGGTAGAACTTGACATGTGACTTATGATATTTTGACCTCACGCCAAGGTCATAAGAGCATGGGGCATAAATCACATCGGGAGTTTCTAAAGAAACTGAAACTTGCCAGATATGCGCATACCTTCTGGAGTGTGATGACGTGAGCAGATTCCGTCACGTTATCATGTGATGATAGTTGGATCCCGATTCCCACTGATGAGTTGGTTTACTCCTCGGGTGATCCCGACTAATTCTTCTTTCAGGTTTGGAGGAGAATTTGACGGTACAGTGGGAGGTTTCCAGATTAGATAAATTGGTAACCATTCTGATCTAGGTTAGAGTGCACGTTGAGTGTTTCTTTTCTCTCTCTCTTTAGCAGCGACCATTGACCCGACCCTAAGACTATGACTCAGTGACCAAGTTGACCGAACCTTCTAAAACACTGGCTTTTGGATTGTCAGAGTTGCAAACCTCATTGCCACTCCTACTTTTACCCTTTTCTCCAGGACACCCCGTATTACTACGAACGTCCACTTCCATTGGACAAAACCATCGTATGGTTATATACGAACTCAAAGGAATTTATTCGAGGATGGTTTCCGGTTCTGGAGAAAACGGATAGGACTATTCAGTTGTCTTTTCCTTTTACCTTCTCTCAGGTTGCGAGTACTCCTTGGTTTAGGAGATAGTACACCTATTACGCAAATTGGATAGTCTTCTTCCAAACCTTAGGCTGGTGCCGAACGGTGGGGAATGAAGAAAACCATTTAGCATAACCATGGTGTACAGAAGGTATTAAGTAAAGACATAACAAGGGATTAGTAAGAGGGCAAAGTAAATTGCGACTGCTATTCACGACCAAACCAAGTATTTCTTCGCCAATCCTAAATCACCTTTGTATTTCTTCAGGACACTCCGTATCACTACGAAGATCCACAGTTTATTGGATACTCCATCGTATGGTTATATACTAACTCGAAAGGAACTTGTTCCAGTTCGGGGATGGATTCTGGTCCAGGAGAAATAGGAATAAGGTTTATTCGGTTGTCTTTCATGTTCACCTTCTCTCATTGCGAGTGTTCCTAGGATTAGGACAGTACACCCATTATGCTTATTGGATAGTCTTCTTCTAAACCATAGGCTGGTGCCGAACGGTAGGGAAGGAAGAAAACCATTTGGTCTAAAGGGGTGTGCAGAAGGTAATGACTAAAGATATAGAAAGGGATTTGGAAAGATGGCAAAGAATTACACGGTTACAGTTGTGAATCTGGATAATGGAAGAGGCATTACTAAGAATACCGGGATACCCCATCGAAACATTTCAATATTTCAGTTTCACTGTGTACTGTTAAAGGAAAACTGATTTCCCAATTAGACACTTGCTCCAGGGTATGTATTTACCAGATATGATTCTCACATCTGTATGGTTTTACAGATGATGAGTGGGAGTAAGTTATTGGGAATTGGGTGATCATCCTCATTATATCGGGATTCGTTGTAATCGGTGATATTTGAGGAAGTCACCTGGGTTGTTTGCCGGACGGCAAATATTTGGTTTTGAATATCCGTTGTTATGCACCAATTTCAAATTGATATATCTGTACGTCTATTTTTATAGAGTGAGATATACCTTTTTGATATTATGTCTATGACATTTACCTATATCAGTGGATGGTTAGGTAAGGAGCATTGAACAACGGTGTAATTCTTCTTAACCATAAGTACAGTTTTCAACATACGACACACAGGGAATGAGTTATCAGACTCAAGGGACTTATACAGAGTATTGTATGTTGTCCAGCGTCCATTAGGACAGTGGGGTTGGTTCTCGTACTATATTCGGTTTACTTATGACTTCTCTAGTTTTTAGACAGGTGTTTCGTGGAAACACAGGGTCCGAATTTTGAGAAGTTGTAGGTATTTGAATAAAGTAGAGAACCGGGTGTTGCAAGTATCGGGATTCTTCAAGTTGATCGAAGATGTAGATACTTGAGTATGGTATTCAGTTGATAGTAATGATTAAGAGAACTTGTCTCTCTTTCAGGATACTCATAATTGGAAGAATTCCTAAGTTGAGTAACGCTGATCGGCCTCCTTCCATTTAGTTCACATGCACTGGAGACAGCTGCATGATTTGAATCTGGTTCAATTAAATCAGTGCCTCTGTTTCTGTATTGGATATAGAACAGTTCATATCTTAACGATGTTAAGGTACGGGGAGTTGTCCGGCTTATGCTTAAAACCAGACTCTGGATAACTCAAGGCACGTTTTCTGTAATGGCTGTTTGTGGGTTGACCCAGGCTATGACGAGGGTTGACTTTCTACCATCTGAAAGATCAATAGTGATATTGTTCTAGACTCACCACAGTTTTATTAAAAATGGATTTTTTCAGAAAACAGTAGTGGGAGTATGGTAGAACTGGAAGTGATTCCAGAACCGCAAACGATTACTGAAGATTTGATAAGGAACCTAAAGATTCAATCTGGTTTGACATTCCATTGGCCACTCTGCAGATAAGGTGGGTAACTTCAGGCACCCGAGAGGTACTCCGGTAGCCTCAAGGACGGTGACAGGGAAGTTCTTATTTACCCAAACTTGCCATTGCTGTTGTTCCAGACTGTGAGACCCGGCAGGAGGATGAGTATAGCGTCGTTCTGAACTAGCTTTAGAAGTGTACGTCTATATGACTCTGCCAGAGGGTTGTCGTAGTCAGTGGGAGCAGCGGAAGCATTGGTGGACAAGTGGCTTGTGTCTATTTATAGACTAAAGCAGATGTAGCGAAGATAGATCATCTATTTCTGATGTGACAGTCATAGGTTTGACTTCATCAGAATAGGGGATGGATCTGTTGAGAAGGTAGTAGGGTGTGATGTCATGGTATTTGGATGACATACACAGAGTAGGAAGTGATATTCCTATACTACGATCGGTTATACTTTGGTCGTCACACAGTGGTTTCTCCACATGGGACTTGGACATTATATCAGACATACTGGTTACTAGATCTATGGTTTTAGATCTGGATTTGGGTGGTTTCCCAATCAGGGTACTCAGACAGCATTCTAAGGGCATTTAGAATGGATGACTCCTTGCACGGTAGTGTACTTGCAGGTGATGGAGTCATCCTCTCTAAAGGTGTCTTACAGACTAAAGGGGAGAGGGATGTGCATGATTGGCAGATCACTTGCTTAGGCAATTGAGTCAATCATGAGATGTCAAGTACCACACCAGATGTTGTTCTTGCACTAGATGCAATAAGTTGACATTGATCCTATCCTGGGGAAACAGTCGGAAGCAGCTTTAGAACATAAGTGGATGTTCTAGGGATATGATAACGACAGCCTCATTCGGGAGACAGTTATCATTCCAGGCTTCCAAGGTGACATGGACGACAAGAAAGTTGTCAGAGTTATAGTTTTCCTTCTGACGAGGGGCAGTATTTTGGACAGGTGGTCCAAGGAAATACTGAGGGAGGCATGGCGCAGGATACTGATTAAATTCAGTTGACGATACAGTCTAAGAAGTTTGGATTTGGAGTTCATTTATGAGCTAGGTCCCATCAGACATCCAGACACATTCTAAGACAGGTATTGCTCATTTCGGGAGATGGCTTTCTCCGCGAACATGAGATATAGAGAGACATAGAAAGAAACATCAAAACGGATCCACTTGCTGAGGCTATTCCTCGAACGCAATAGTTTCGCAAACGGGATTTGTGAGACTGACTAGTAGAGGAGTTGGGTGTTCGGTATCACACGGGCTGTGAGTATGCGACATCGCAATAATTAGCCTTGAGTGCAAGTGGGAGATTGTTGGAGATAGTGCCCTTAGAGTCAATTATTGGATCACGGGTACGTGATTGCAATGATTGAGGGAGGACCTATCCCGGTAGGACAGTCTTACTCAAGATGATAGTATGCTATCTGGTTTACCTTTATCATTGTGTACTGCTTTAGGTGACATGACAGGTCACTATTGCACGTTGATAGAGCCCCTAGGATTCTTGCTTGACTGCCAGCAGTATGATGGCGATCATATTCGTGGGAGCTGGTAGTCTATAAGCACATCCTTAAAAGGTCCCTAGTCATGGGAGTTTCGAGACAGGGCATCGATACTCCAGAGTAGACTAGTGTATATAGTCGAGACCCCGACGAGGGGCGGTGGCCGGTCTCATAAGCCACTGGTGTCAGTTGGTTCACCTAAGATGTATACAGGTGCTCATTGGGTTATGAGTACACCGGACAGGACTCGCCGGGAACATGCTAGTTGGTCTTATATCTGACGTCAGATGGCAGTTCCCTGGTGACATGTGTACAGGTTAGTTCATCGACCTGAGGATCGTCATTTGTCTCGTGTGAGTTCCCACTGTACTTTGATTACTACCCTACCACGCTCAAAGGAGACGTGCAAACAGGTTTTAGTTGGGTACAGTCCCGAGCCACATGGAGGCAGTGAGCGGATCTTCAGGGGTTTGTCTCTCCCGGTATTGGGGGTGAGGTCGCACTGTGTCTAGGAGAGCCAGAACATGAAAAGTCCTTGGCCAAGGCAGGAGATTTACTGGTAGGTATTCCAGTAGTATCTCAGGGTGTTCTGGGCTGCTCTCTAACACGACTTGTACCGCTTTTGGGGGTCTAACTTTTACCAACCCCCTAGGCCCGCCATGCGATGCTCATAGACGAACGGATCGGACTGTACGGATATTGTCACTGACAGGCTCAGTAGGGTATCAGGATGAGTTCGCTCATCGACGTCCCTTTCGGTCAATAGCTGGTGGCCCGTCACGTAGGGCTAATACCTCTGACGTGCTAGTGGTTAAATCCACAGCCATAGTATTGACGAGTCTTTAGAGTCCCCCACATTCAGTTACTCAAGTTTTCGGGCGAAACTCTGTAGAGGCCGTATGGAGATATGGCAGGGTTCGATCAGATACGTGCGGTATTGCAAGGATCAGGATCGGACGGATAATACTGGCAGGCTTTGGTTTAAGCCGGATGCTAGTATAGTACAGTGTAGATTTTGTCTCATTGCATTTGTACTTCGGTCGGAATACAGATGTGGGTGTGTATACACAGTATCGGGGTTTTCTTGTAATTTATTACGGGACCGGTTTTCTGGAGTTGCCAGTTTGCTTTCCGTTTCGGCCATATTTCTGTGTATCTTTCATTGGCCGAAAATTGGTGGAGGAGGGCTTATTTGCATTTGTGCAAATAAGTATTTGTGGAGGGTGTTATTTGCATATCCTTGGATCATGATGGTTCTTTCTTCCTTGACTTCTTGCTTCATGATTATGCTTCATGATTGCTTGACTTTTTGACTTGATGATGTGAGATGGTTGTTGAGTGTGGACTTTGGCTTGTGATCATTTTTCTTCTCATGATCACATATGATTTCTCTCCTTTGCATTATTGTGGGTCTCCCCTCATTTTTTTCTCACTCCCTTCACTTGGAGAGGCCGGCCATTTTGATGAGGATGGGCTGTCCAATTTTTGGTAGTAGGGATTTTTGCTCTTCATGCTTGCTAAAATCCCAAGTTCATCACAAAATTCCACCACTTCATTTCCTCCACCAAAATGGCAACCTCCTAATACCCTAAATGAGACATAGCTCTACACTATATTCTACAGCAAACCTTGGGCACGTCGGCTCGCCAACTTCGTGCCCGAGTTGCCTCGGTATAGAGGTGGGAGCCCGTAAAAGAAGCCGGCGACGTGGTGCCCTTCCGGCGACTAGGTGGAGACCGGAGTTTCCGCGGGGAGATCGGGATGACGACGAGAAGACCGAAGGACACGGATCGCTCGGTATATCTCTCTTCCCCATCTTGTAGTTAGCTAGGACTAGTTTAATGGCCCGATCTGGGTTTATAGTGCGCGGTGGTGCCGGTTTGAAAAGTTAAAGTAAATCACCGCTTCCGCATTTTGGCCTCGGGATGGAGGCCGGGGCACCGCCGTGCACTTACACTTTGGGCACCCAGGTGGTCATCGTCTTTCGTTGCTTGACAGGGAGATTTTCTTCCTGCCGAACTTTCGACTTCTTATGCTGGTGAGAGAAATTCGGATCAATCACCGATTCTCGGACTCGTCGCCAAGTATTGTAGATCCTGGAGGACAGCCGTTGAGGAGACTGCTCCGGCTTTTTTGGTTCTGCTTCCACGGCGGTCTCTACCAGTGGAGGAGATCTTTTGAGCACGGCGGTAGGAGAGTTCCTGCGCACCTTGTTCAGCAGTTCAAAGCTGTTCCCGGTTGGAACAGCAGCATTGACTTCCACCGTTGGGGCTGGTGGAGTTAGCCCAGAGGGGGAGTTGCCACCAGTCTTCCTTATCCGGCGCCAGTGGCGACGTCGGGCGTGACGGGTTGTTGGGATTGGTTCAGCGACGGCTTCGTCTTGCCCCTTGTTCTGGGGATGGGCTGCTGCCGGTGTCAGCCTCTTTAAGACTGACTTACGTTGAGAAGCTACGTCCAACCGGTCAAAAACAGATTTCTGAGCGGGAGTGGGAACGAGAGCAGTCAGTCTCAAGAAGACTGACCCTCTGGGAGGAGAAGCCGCCTTGACGACTTCAGGAGCAGCTATCTTTTTTGGGATGGCCACTTCAGGTGTTATGGGTTTCTTGATAGGCCTATCGGGGTTCAGGCTCAATCTGGTGAAAACTGAGGCTGCCGGCTTGAGATTGGACGGCCCGTTCAGAGGGGCCATGGTAGTAGTGAGCCGATCGAAGACTGACTTCTTTTGCGCTTTCGGTACGGGCAACGGAATGGTGAAGCTTGCTGGCGGGAGCATGGTCTCGAAGAACAGGCCGGTGGTAGCCTGAGTCACTTGTTCTACCGGCATAGCAAGGATGGAGGCCGCTTGAGGCCCATAGGCTACGCCTCCAGGTGAGGTGGAGCGTCGGTTGCAGTTGCATTTGGAGCAGTTTGAGCAGTTAGACGCCATTGCTGTTTGATTGTTGCGCCAAGTAAGAGACCAAATCTTAGTAACTTGAAACCCTAGGGCAACCATTAACAAACCGCGATTCGTTCGCGAAGACGACTCACGAAGTGTGGAGTGGAAAGAGGAAAAGGTCCCACCGGGCCTGCCAGAATCTGTTCCCCTCCGAATGGCGGCCAAGACATGGGCGTCTTGCCTGAGATTCGGGACAGATGCTATTTTGTTTTATCCGTCCACCTCTCCGAAGATGCCAAGTTGATTTATGGCACCGTATATCGGAGGTTTAGACGGATGCGGCCGATGTAGCAGACTTCGTCATATTCCACCTCGCTGGAGGGGTTTTTGATTGTGGGGACGCTCTTCCCTGCAGGCGCAAGCCCCTGCAGTTAATTACGCTACCGCACCGCGGTAGCAACTTTCTTTTTCTCCAAAATTTCACTTCGTGTCGTGGGTGTTTGTTTTGTTTGTTGTTTTCCGTGGATTGTATACAGAGACTAATTTATGTCGTCGCCCGTAGGACGTGGATTAGTCCAAATCCGTATTTTCTTAGATTTGGGTTTGGGGTTTTGGTTTAAGGATACGTTAGCCTTATTTAAGGCTAAGATCAACTTAAACTTTTGTTAAGGATACGTTAGCCTAATCTCCAGACTAAAATCAACTTAACGGGATCGTTTAGATCCGACAAGAGAGCAATTAGCTCTATTGTTTAGTTTAATGACGTTGCGGTCGATTTCCAGTTTAGGGACATGGTGGTCCATCATTCCCATTTGGGGACGAACATTAGTTTAAGGACATTTCGGTCCAACGTTCCCATTTTGGGACAAATATTAGTTTAAAGACGTTTCGGTCCACGAGTTTAAGGACCCCGCAGTCCATATCGATGTGTGGTTGTCGGGACCCGTCACATCTCAGAAGACGTTGAAGGATTACAACGACAAATATCAGAGGAGTTCGGAGATGTACCCTTGAACCGGGTGTAAATTAGTTTAAGAGAGCAGTTGTGCTCAGCTCAATTTAATTTGAGGACTTATGGCCATGATTGGGTTAAGTCCAGTCGAAAATGTTCAACATTTTATTTATCATTAGCCTATTAGGCCGTTGCTTGAGCTCTGCCCTTTATTAATGCATAGCATTGGGCTTTTAATTAAATGCACAGCATTTGTTTTGGTCTAATATACCTCTGTTTGGGCTCTGCCCCCTTTTTAAATAATGCAGAGCATTAAATCTTCTGACAGTGTGCCACGTGGCTTGTCAGGCGCTTTCCGCTAATTGATGAGCGCAAGGCGCAAGTCCATGTGGAGGTGACACGTGTCACGCTCTGGCGAGCGCAAGCGCAGTGCGCTGCACCGTTGCTACTGACACGTGGCGTGCTCTGGTGAGCGCTGCGCCAGTGCGCTGCGCTATTGCGCTGCTGACACGTGGCGCGCTCTGGTGCAGTGCGCCAATTTATGAGAGCAGTGCTCTGTTTTAGAAGCGCATAGCGCAGTCTGTTCTGAGGCTGACACGTGGCGCTATCTGGTAGCTTGCGCCAACCTGAGGGCGCAACAGTGCAATTTTTTCAAGTGCAGGGCACTGTTCAACATCTTAATCTAATTTTGGATCAAAGAAGAGAATCTTTTAAGATTTCAGAACCAATGGTTCATCAAAAGGCAATACCTTTATATAGATCAGAAAGATCTAAAGAAGAAGTAAATTACTTCTATTTATTAATATTATCATTTTTATTAAAGATCTTTGATCTTGTTCTTAGATCATTGATCTTTTCAGAAGAAAATTCTTCTTTTTCTAAAGGTTTTACCTTTTTCTTTCTTCCTTTCTGAATTCTTCTCAAAGTTCTTAGAAGAGCTCTGTGAATTCTCTGTGTGCTAATGATGTCTTTAGACTTGGAGTCTAGGGGGCTTTTTATAGTGCCATTTGATTTGTTAAATCAGTTAAAGAGATCTTTCTCTGAGTGATTTAGGGATTTTCCCCCATCGTTGGATCTTTGATCCAAGGGCTTCTGTTTTACAGAAGATAATCTTCTTGTTTTAACAAGATCAGAAAGATCTTTCTAGAATTTTAATTCTGTTTTAGTGCTGGCACAGGTGGCGCAAGCGCAAACTGCGCTTGACACGTGTCGCGCAGCGCACATGCGCTAGCTCAACTGCGCTGCCACGTGTCACGCAACACAGAGCGCAGCGCACCTGCGCTAGCGCAACTGCGCTGCCACGTGTCGCGCAGCGCAGAGCGCAACTCAGCTGAAGCGTTGCTTCCTTTATTTTCATTTTAAATAGAACCTTGCTCTGATTGGGTGCGCTGCCTTGGGCGCTGCGCTGCTGTGTCAGCTTTTGACACGTGGCGCGTTGCGCGCAGCACAAGAAATCTGAAGCGTTGCTTCAATTTTTGAATTTTTTGAAATTCAAACAGAGCTTTGCTCTGATTGGGGAAACACACAAAGCGCCTGACGCGCCACGTGGCGCGCTGTCAGAACACACATTGTTCTGATGAATGCTATGCATTCAATACAAGACAAAAAAAATATTAAGATCTAATGCTCAGCATTATTAAAAGGGACAAGCCCAAATAAAAGCTCAACAGCCTAGAACAATAAAATGTTAAACATTTTAATCTTATAGGACTTAGCCCAATATTGGCTATAAGTCCTCAACTTATATTGAACTGAGCCCATCTGCTTACGAATATTTAACAGATCTCAGTCCCAAACTGGACTACAGATCCTTCAACCAACTCACACCGGTTCAAGGGTACATCTCTTTACTCCTATGATATCTGTCGTTGTAATCCTGCAACGTCTTCAGAGAGGTGACGGGTCCCGACAACCACACATTTCACGGACTACGATATCCTTAAACTTCATAGACTACGATGTCTTTAAACTACGGACTGTGGGGTCCTTAAATTCATAGACTACGATGTCTTTAAACTACAGACTGTGGGGTCCTTAAACTCATGGACTACGATGTCCTTAACCTGGACTGAGATTTCCTTAAACTAACAATGGACCACCATGTCCTTAAACTGGTAATCGACCGCAATATCCCTAAACTAAACAACAGAGGCCAAATGCTCTCTCGTTGGATCTAAATGATCCTGTTAAGTTGATCTTAGTCTAGAAATTAGACTAACGTATCCTTAACAAACGTTTAAGTTGATCTTAGCCTCAAATGAGACTAACGTATCCTTAAACCCAACCCCCAAACCCAAATCTAAGAAGATACGGATTTGGACTAATCCATGCCCTACGAGCGACAACATAAATTAGTCTCCGTATACAATCCACGGGCAATCACAAACAAAACAAACACCCACGACACTAAGTGACCATCTGGAGTAGGAGAAAGTTGTTACCGCGATGCGGTAGCGTAATTAACTGTAGGGACTTGCGCCTGCAGGGAAGAGCGTCCCCACAATCAAAAACCCCTTAAACGAGGGGGAATCTGATGAAGTCTGCTACATCGGCTGCATCCGTTTAAACCTTCGATACACAGCTCCATAAATCAACTTGACATCTTCGGAGAGGTGGACGGATAGCACCAATTAGCATCTGTCCCGAATTTCAGGCAAGACGGACCTGCACGGTGGCGTCTCCGTGTTCGGCGGGGAACAGATTCTGGCACGCCCGGTGGGACCTTTTCCTCTTTCCACTCCACACTTCATGTGTCGTGTTCGCGAATGAATCGCGGTTTGATATGGTTGCCCTTAGGTTTGATGTACTAAGATTTGGTTTCTTGCTTGGCACAGAAAACGAAACATCAATGGCATTTACTTGCGCGAAGTGTTCCAGCTGCAACTGCAACTCGCGTTCCGCCCTTCTGAAGGCATAGCTTACGGACTTCTAACTCAGGCCCCTACTGGATTGTTTTTCGGGACCATGCTCCCATCGATGTGCTTCAGCGCCCCTGTACCATCGCAAGAAGCTCCCAAGAAGTCGGTCTTCAATCGGCTTGCAACTACAGCGGCCCCCTTCAACGGGTCGTTCAGCTCCAGCGCCTCAGTCTTCGCCAGATTAGGCCAAACTTCATGCGGACCCATGATGAAGCCGGCAGTTCCTGAAAAGGTTATTCCGAAGAGGATAGCCATCCCTGCTCCCGAAGTCGTTAAGGCGGCTTCTCCTGCCAAAGGGTCGGTCTTTACAAGACTGACTGTTCCGGCTCCCGTCCCTGCTCAAAAGTTTGCCTTTGACAGATTAGATACTGCTACTCACTGACATCAGTCTTCAAGAGGCTGACGCCGGCAACAGCCCTTCTCCAAAACAGGGGGCACGACGAAGCCATCCCCATCGCTGAATCAATCCCAGCAGCTCAGCACGCTCTACGTCACCACTGACGCTGAGTAAGGAAAGCTGGGGGAAACTCCCCCTTTGGGCTAACTCCACCAGCCCCAACGGTAGAAGTCAATGCTGCTGTTCCAACCGGGAACAGCTTCGAATTGCTGAACAAGGTGAGCAGGAACTCTCCTACCGCCGTACTTAAAAGATCTCCTCCACCTATGGAGAATGTTACAGAAACAAAGCCGGAGCAGCCCCCTCAGCGGTTGTCCTCCAAAGTTTACAAAGTCTGGCGACGGGTCCGGGAGTCGGTGATTGATCAAGACTATCCTCCCCGACAGAAAAAGCTGAAGGTTCAACAGGAAGAGAACCGTCCTGTCAAACCACAAAGGACGGCAACTACCTGGGTGCCCGCTGCAATGGCCCCCTCAACGTCAACTGCTCAAAAGAGAAGGAGGCCAAAGAAAGCCCCTGTAACTACGGCAGACCACAAAGACGTTGAGCCCAAACGCCCCAAGTCTGGGGGCATAAAGGTGCATACTATTTACATGGCTTCCGGAAAAGAGGAAAGCCGCTTTGACGGGTCACCGACCTCTCACCCGATCCGTGAAAAAAGCCCAGGAGCAGCAACAGAAGCTTCAGAAAATGCTGACGCAAATGGCCGCACTCACCGGGCCAAAAGAAAGCCAGGAGGCGTCATCAGAGCAGCGTCACGAACAAGATACCGATGCTGACTTCTTACGCAGAGTCCTCGAAAAGAAGGATAAAGAAGCAGCAGAACAAGCTGCCAACATAAAACGAATGCCACTTCTCTTCCAAGACATGGTCGGGATGATATTACAGCCGGATCCTCCGGCTGAAGACCCTCCAATCATTATTGAAGACGACAGAGGGGAGACATCGAACCCTCCTCCGGCTCTTTTAGCAGCCAAAGAGGAAACCATTTCCAAGGCCGCTCTGGATGACTACATAGCTCAGCAAATACGAACTCACCAGGCGAATGAAGCAGCCAGTCAAGTTGTTAAAACTAGGCGACCGTATCCAGGCTGGTATGACCAAATAAAGTACCCGCCGGGATACACGATCCTCAAATTCCATGTGTATAAGGGGACATGCAATCCCCACCAACATGTCGCTCAGTTCAGGGCTCTTTGCGGCAACACCGGGGGTGATGATAAACTTTTGCTCCTTCAGTTTGTTGGCAGCTTGTCGGAGACAGCGTTTGAATGGTACTCTGAACTTCCAAATGACTCCGTCAAGACTTTTGCGTAAATGGATCTATTATTCACCCAACGATTCGCGAGTGCTAGTGAACGCACCCCGATTACAGCATTGATTAACGCTAGGGTGAAACCTGGAGAGACATGGGTTCAATACGCTATAAGATGGCAGAATCTGTGGTCGAAATGCGAACAGCGCATCGAAGAAGCGCCGGCGGTGGGAATGTTAATGGGCACTCTGGACCTTCATGCAACTATTTCCCAATTCATGATGTTCTTCAAGCCAACCAAGTTCTAAGCCCTGATTAACAAGCTGGCCCAAATGGACCAGATGGGTCATAGACCGTCTCCTCCAAAGCCGGACTCTCGAAATGAGAAGGGAAAGGGGAAAGCGATCGTCGTCGCCAATGCTTAACAGCAGCCCGGTGGCCCGAGATCAGTTGATCACCAAAATAACAGAACTCAATCTCTCGAAGATAAAATGAAACGCCCTTACTCGTTCCCTCGAGACAAGACGAAGAGGTTATTCGAGCTTGCACTGCGCAACAGGTTCATCACTCTGCCGGAGCCAAGACGCCCAGCGCAACCAGGTGACATTAGCAATCCTAACTACTGCCGTTATCACCGAATGTTGGGCCATCCGATCGAGGATTGTTACATCTTCAAAAGTTGGATAGAAGATCAGTATCAGCAGGGCAAATTCGTATTATCTGAGAATTAGAAGGTGAACCCGCCTCGGCCGCACACTCCCAAGAAGACGGATACACCGGGGGCATCATGCTCTTTCGTAGAAGAAGCTCCATGGGAGGTTGCTCTTTCAGCCAAGACGAAAAGAATGCTGAAGGATCTACACACATGTCCGGCAATTAGGTGGAAGAATCCACTGGAACCTGAGATCATCGAGGGGATGCTGAAGCCGCGCCCAACTCCAAAGATTGGTGGTGATAGCCAAAGCGCTCACATCCAGCCGTCAAAGTCTTCGAAAAAGAAGAAGAAGACCAAAAAGCCCATGAAGCCTGGCGAAAAGTGCACGGACCTGCAAAAACAGATTGACGCGCTGGAAGAGTATAACCAGAAGGTGCGGCTCCAATCACGCTCCAAGAGTTCCTCAGCCATGTCCTTAAGGACGGAAATGATAGAGAAGACTCGTCGGATGAATCTGAAGATTACGTGGCAAATTGCCATGTGATCTCTCACTCGTCGATAGACTATGAAGAAGCTCCTTGCACCGAGAAACTAGGGGCAGATCCTGAGCCGGAACTTCCAGGGCCATCAGACGAAATGATCGACTCATTCCTCAACGAAGCTCTTTCAAAAAGTAAAGCTGATCGGGAGCGTGAGATGGCCATATTTGAGAAGGCCAAACGCCGACGACTTGATGAAAGGGTCGAAACACTTTCACCAGATCAAAGTACATCCGCCGTAAATAAAAGCAGGTTCAAGACGAGGAAAAGGTTCACCAAAGCCATATCGATGTGAATGAAGCTGCCACCCTCCGAAGAAAATATTCTTGGTGAATGAGAAACACATCCTAACTACTGCTTATATCATCGAAAGATTGCGCACCCTATCGAAGAGTGCAACGCTTTTAAAAGATGGTGGCAGGGATATGTTGCCCACCGACAACATTTCAAGCGGATGAAATGCAAAGCTCGTCGGGAGCAAAGAAATACGACCGAGGAGCACAAAAGAACTGCCGGCAACTGTCGCATGGTCAATGCCGGAGGACCACAGGTTCTCACCTTCGGAAGCGACTATGATGAAGAAATGACTCTTGGCCCTCTCTTTAAAGAGTCCACCTTGGGAAAAGAGGAAGAACCGAAGACCTGTGAAAATATTCAGCTACGCAATCGTACACTGCCCGAAAAGAATCTTGGGCCCTTGAACATTTGGTCAAATAGAAAAGATAAGGGAAAAGAAAAAGTCCCTTAGGATATCATCCTTGATGACCAAGCCGTCGACAAGCTGACAGCCAAGAACCCGCCAAAGAAAAGTAAGGTGGACTACAACGTTCTGGCACACTTGAGAAAGCTACCTTCGCAATTAAGCATTCTCGACGCCCTTCTGTTATCCAAAGAGGCGAGAGATTCGTTGATCAAGGAATTACAAGAGCCGGAACAATTCCAAGCTTTCCTCGCCGAAGAAAAGATGAAGGACGAGCTAGAAGAAGTACACACAGACGATATCACCTTCGGTAATGAAGATCTCCTCCTTGGGACATGCGATCACAACCGTCCCCTATATGTCTCTGGATACTGTCATGACATCAAGATAAGTAAAATCCTGGTCGACAATGGGTCCTCCATCAACCTCCTTAACGTAAGGGTACTAAAGGAAATCTGCATGAGTGTTCAGCACCTCGCTCGCGACAAAATCACCATCGACTCTCAGTCATCATGGACGCTTGGGTCTGTGATATTGACATTACGCTTTGGGCTGCTTGTCATGGACATTAAGTTCCACGTCAGTGACGCCAAGACATGCTACAATGCTTTGCTCGGCCGGCTCTGGTTACACGAGTACAACATCATCCCTTTTACACAACATCAGTGTATGAAGTATTTCAAAGATGGTCTCGAGTATACTGTGACAGGAGAGCTAAACCCATTCTACGTGAACGAAGTCCGAAAGTACGAAAATGTAAAATACTTCTTACCAGACTTTGAAGACACGGAAAGATGTTACAAACCGAAGAACAAAGCTATCACCACCATTCCGGTCTTCGGGAGTGATACCGAGGAGGAGGAAGAGATAGTTTACTCAGGTCCGCCTGTTCATAACATAATATTGCATTTTGTATTCCCCATTCTTATGCATTTAAGAATAAAAACAGGTGCTTTTGACCCATGTCTGCTACATGTTACAGGTTACAGGTTCTGGGAGCAAAAACAGTGAAAAACACAAAAGATGACACAAAAGAAGGATTTTTGACCAACAAATAGGAGGATTTTAGTCAAGCCTAAATGAAGAATAATTCACAGTCAACAAGGCAACGCAAGGTCCAAATTGTCAAGGCAAACGGTTAAAAGATTGGTACAAGTGTTCACTGAAGATCTGGAATCACTGTAGAAGCCCAAATGGAAAAATAACTGAAGAAATAAAAAGTCCAGAGAAACCTAAAGCATCCCAGAAAAACCCAACAGCTGACCTCACTAATGGGCCGCGGAACCGCGGCCCAAGCGCACCAATGCCGCGGTTCCGCGGCCGTTTGAAGCCGTCATGCGCAGAAAATTTTACCAAAACTTTGTGGCGGCTATGGAAAGATTTCCTGGGGGTATATTTGTAATTGTAGACATGTGGAACAATTGTAAACCTAGGGTTTCTATGTCCTATAAATATAACCCAAAGCCTTGTATTTTCTTATGCCTCTACCCATGAATAAAATTCTGTTTTCTTGAAGTTAGAGTGCATCAATCGTAAGTAGGTTATTTTCCTTGCCCTAGTTATAGTTTTTCATATCTGCCTAAGTAAATTATTTTCTTGCCTTAGTTTAATTTAGTTTAGTTTTTATTAACTTGCAATAGATGTTTCTTCTCTTTAATAAAATCATGTCTTTCTTCATCCCCTCAATGAGCGAGTAGTTTCCTCACTTGTTAGGGTTAGGAATAGGGAAGGATTTGAGAGATGAAGATCTCTCATCTCTTTTCGTTGCCAATCTTTTATGAACATTAGAACTCCATGCATACCTTCTTATTCCGCTCCCTACAGCACTCTACCCTCGAGGTAACGGTGATTCCGTAGTCTAAAGGCCCGGATTTTAAGGTTTTCCATGGAGGTTAGGGTAAAGATTAAGAAAGGAAGGACAAGGATCTAGAGGGAGAATCAATCTTCCCAATCATCCTAATCCCCTTTGTTAAGATTTACCATAACACTAATATGATATATTTAATTAAAGGCAATGGAAAGAGATGTAGATCTTTGTTTACCAAATTTTCCCTAAACCTAATCCTAGCAAGTTTCTAATCCTAGTATCATACAACTTCAATTTTTAGGTTTAATTATAAATCCAAACACCATTTGGAATTAACTCGTAAGAACTTAAAGGAGATTTACAACATCCCTGTGGACTGACCCGTATTCACCGGCTAGCTTCATGCGACGCCGTTCTTGATTGCGGTAAATATTTTTGATCGACAAAACATTTCTAACCCAGTACAACAAGCCGGGACCGTCCACTCCTATGTTGATCTTTGGCAGCGACTCGGAAGATGAGGTCAATGCCGTATTCTCTGCTCGACCATCAATACAAACCTTCGCTGATGAAGATCAAAGTTTGCAAGTTGTCATGGTTCCGCCCAAGCATCATAAAGAAATAGATGTGCTAGATACTTACAGTGTGGAAGAACTGCAGACATTTTATGTCCCCCCACGCGAAAAGGTGAAAAGGCGATCCTATTCTACCGATCCGGGGAAACCAAAGTGGAGAAAGAAATCTGGCATGGCGTGGATTCTACACTTGATAGGCTCCAGCCCATCCGTTTGCCCAGATAATACACGAACGGACTAAAGAGACTCTTGAGACACCAAGGTGTACCTCTTAAGCAAACTGCGCAACAAGCACGGTTCTATAACAGGATCTGGAACGTTCTCGGAACTCAATGAAAGTTGCCCAACGGGAGAATGGAAACGATCGGGCTTGGATATGTTCAATCCAAGAAATAGGAGCTATTCCGCGGCTGCTACGTCATACATGACTTTGATGAAGAAGGAGATGCTCTGTGGGAAGACGCTAACCCTGAATCGGAACGAGCTCCCGTCGTGAAAATGCCAAGTCCGACGTTCGAAGAACAGATGGACAAGCTTATAAGGGAAGCAGGTCAAAAGGTTCGAGACAACCATAATCGCGAAATGGCCATCTACGAGAAAGCCAGGACGCAACGCCTCCTTCAACAAGACGTGAAAAATGAAAATGCTCCTCCTTGTCAACCCGTTGTACAAAAGGCCCGATACAGAGGCAGAAACAAACCAAAGAACGGGAAAGGCGTTCGACAGCGACAAAGCGGGTCTAAGAAGCCGCGCGATCAGGAATCGAGCAGTCCGGATTCGTCTCTTATAAAAAAGATGGGTCGAGCATATTCTTTTCCCCAAGACAAGACAAGGAAGATATTCGATCTTGTCATAAAATATCAAATGATGACACTCCCGGAGTCCAAGCACCCCGAGCAAGCAGGCGAAGTCTCTCACCCGGACTATTGCTCCTATCACAGGGCAATAGGACATCCTCTCGAAGACTGCTTCACATTTAAAGACTGGGTAGAAGACCAGTATCAGTAAGACAGGTTCGCTCTATCCAGCAGCTGGAGGGTAACCCCGCCGCAGAAGCATGAACCCAAAGCCGCGAGAGTAGAACCAGATCAACATCGTTCTCGGAAGCGATCTCGTACTTGTCATATGATAATGTTGTCAGAAGAAGAGCCCGAGAATATGGATGACCTCCCCCGGTGTTTCAAAAACGATGATAACGAGGTAATTTCATAGTTTCCACCGGCACCAAAGGAGCTGGAAGATGGGATACATACTACTGCAGATAACCTCAAGAAAATTGATTTGGGGATGGCAAGTGACCCGCGGCCGACGTTCGTCAGTGAGCTGTTGTCTGAAGAAAGGGTGGCTACGCTAAAGGACGTGTTAATGCAGCATAAAGATTGCTTCGCATGGAACTATTCCGAGATGCCAGGATTAGATCCAGAGATTGCTGTGCACAAATTGGCGATATCTCCGGACGTCAAGTCAATCAAACAAGCATAGAGAAGAATTCGGCTCGAGCTTGAGATGAGCATCAACACCGAGGTCAAGAAGCTAATGGACTCTGGCTTCATCCAAGAGGTTCAATATCCTGACAGGATCGCCAACATCGTCCCGATGATGAAGAAGAATGGGACGGTGCGCATATGTGTGGACTTTCGGGATCTCAATAAAGCCTGCCCGAAGGACGACTTCCCAGTACCGGTCACCGAGCTAATGATAGACAATACGTCCACTCATGAAGTTTTCTCCTTCATGGACGGCTCATCGGGATATAATTAAATAAAGATGCATCCCGAAGACCAGAAGCATACCGCTTTCCGAACCCCTTTGGGCATATTCTGCTATAAGGTAATGCCCTGCGGTCTAAAGAACGCCGGTGCCACCTATCAGAGGGCCATGACGAAGATCTTCGATGACCTCATACATGAAATCGTCGAATGCTATATCGACGACCTCGTAGTAAAAAGCAAATCATACGAAGAACATTTAGAGCATCTAAAGATCGTATTTCGACGACTTCGGAAATACAACTTGAAGATGAACCCTCTTAAATGCGTGTTCGGAGTTTCCTCGGGCAAATTCCTAGGATTCATCGTACGACACCGAGGCATCGAGATAGATCCGTCAAAGATCAAGGCAATTAAGGAAATGCCTCCGCCAAGGGCTCTCAAGCAATTGCGGTCTTTCCAAGGAATGCTCGCATATATCCGGCGATTCATAACCAATCTTTTCGGCAAGTGCCGCCCCTACAGTCACCTAATGAAGAAGGGAACCCCGTTCGTCTGGGATCATAAATGCCAAAGCGCACTAGACGAAATCAAGCAATACCTGCAGAATCCGCCAGTACTGGTCGCTCCCGTTAAAGGAAAGCTTCTTATTCTGTATACAACCGCCCTTGAAGGTTCTTTAGGCGCATTATGGGCACAAGAGAATGACCAAGGGAAGGAGAGAGCCCTCTACTATCTGAGTCGAGTTCTCTTGGGGGCAGAAAGCAATTACTCTCCCATCGAAAAACACTGCATGGCGTTGATCTTCGCAATAACGAAGCTCAGACACTACGCGTTGGCACATGAGGTCCATCTCATATCGAAGGTGGATCCCCTCAAATACTTGATGTCGAAGGCCATATTAAAGGGGCGGCTCGCTAAATGGGCCCTCCTCTTGATGGAATTCTCAATAACTTATCGGCCCTTTAAGGCAGTGAAAGGCCAGGCCATCGCCGACTTCCTCGCCGAGCATCCGATACCTGCCGATTCTCCTTTGAATTGCGAACTGCCAGACGAACATGCATTTGACACGATTGACGGGGGTGATACCCGGTGGGAACTTTACATTGATGGAGCGTCTTCCATGAAGAAGCGCTTACAAAGCACGCCCGTAATCAAATCGGGGGTAGGCCTTATCTTCGTAACACCACAAGGAGGGATAATGCACTTTGCTTTCTCTGTAACAGAGCCGAGGATAAACAATGAAGCCGAGTATGAAGCTTTGATAGCAGGTCTCGAGATCGCCATTGACATGGGAATTGAAAACCTCCTCATATATGGAGACTCCCAGCTGGTCGTTAGTCAAATAAACGACGACTACCAAACGTGCAAGCCAGAGTTGGTGAAGTACGGCGATAGGGTGCAGCAACTTCTGACCCAAATTCCTTCCTACACCTTGGAAAGCATACCGCGTGCGGAAAATAGCAAAGCGGACACATTAGCCAAGCTTGCTAAAGAACTGGCTGACGAAAACCTCGATGACGTGAGGATCGTTATGCAAAGCTGTCGGGTTCTCGCACCGGCAGAAATATCTCCGGAGTCGCCCGAATAAAAAGGAGCGACCAAGCAAACGGCCTTACAAATAAGAGACCAAGAAAAGGCTGAGGATTGGAGGGAAGTTTTTATAGACTACTTCAAATCCCGTCGAATACCTAAAAATGTGTCCTCAAGACATCAACTTATGAAACGAGCTCTGTCTTTTTCCTTCGTCAATGATACTCTGTATAAAAGATCATTTGATTCTCTGTGGTTAAGATGCCTGGGACCTGAAGAGGCAAAGAGAGTCATCCAAGAAACTCATGACGGACTCTGCGGTTCTCACCAAGCCAGGCCAAAGATGAAGCTGAAGATCAAACGGATGGGTTATTATTAGCCCACGATAATCTAAGACTGCTTAGAATATGCAAAGCAGTGCCACTCGTGCCAGATTCACGGAGACTTTATCCATCAACATCCAAATCTGCTACATCCAACAGTGGATAGCTGGCCGTTCGAAATGTGGGGGACTGACATAATCGGCCCCATCGAACCAGCATCGTCCAGAGGACATCGATTCATCTTGCCGAAAACTGATTACTTCTCCAAATGGGCAGAAGCAGTACCGTTGAGGGAAGTGAAGACGGAGAATATCCTCCATTTCTTCAAGACGCACGTCATTTGTCGGTTTGGAACTCCATGACGGATTATCTCCGATAACGGGCCAGCCTACAGAAGCCACAAGATCAGCCGCTTCGCACAACAGCATAACATAGACTGGAGATATTCCTCAGTCTATAGTCCCCGAGCTAATGGTTTAGCTGAAGCTTTTAACTAGACCTTGACAAAGATCGTGAAAAAGACGGTGTCCCGAAATAAGAAGGACTGGCACGAGAGACTGCATGAAGCTCTCTGGGCGTATCGAACTACGTTCAAAACGGCCACGAACACAACGCCGTACTTATTGGTATTCGGTACAGAGGCGGTACTCCCCCTCGAGATAGAGCTGCCCTCTCTACGAATGGCAGTTCACTACGAGCTAACGGACGAAGAGAATGCTCACCTTTGGCTTGAGGAACTCAACGCCCTTGATGAAACCCGGCTCATAGCGCAACAAAATCTGGAGGCTTATAAAGCAAAAATGATGCGCTCATACGAAAGATTGACTAAGACGAGAACATTCCGCCAAGGCGAACTCATACCAGTGGTCAAAAGACATATGATCCCCAATCGTGCCAAACGAGGGAAATTCGAGCCGAACTATGAAGGCCCTTATATCATAGACAAGGTCTACCTGGATGTGGCTTATCTACTCATGGACATGCATGGTGAAAGACCTTTCAGGCCAATAAACAGTCGCTTCCTGAAGAAGTACTACGCCTGACGAGTCACGGCCTAGGTCAATGATAGATGACGACGACTATGTCTGCTCGCTATCTTCCTAAGCCCAAACTCTATAAGTAGTAGCCGGCTAACGGACCGAAACGTCCTTAAACTAACAATGGACCGAAACGTCCTTAAACTAACAATGGACCAAAATGTCCTTAAACTAACAACGGACCGAAACGTCCTTAAACTAACAACAGACCGAAACGTCCTTAAACTAACAATGGATCGAAACGTCCTTAAAACTAACGACGGATCGAAACGTCCTTAAAACTAACGACGGATCGAAACGTCCTTAAACTAACGATAGACCGCTATGTCCTAAAACTAGCTGCTGACCGAGACGTCGATTAACTACTGTAGACTGCAGCATCCCAAGACTGACAAAAAAAAAGAGAGAAAAGAATAAAAAAAAGAGAGAAAAAAGAAAAAGGTATGTCCATAAGCAGAAGGGCACGGATGAAAACCCGAAAGGGCTCCGTGAGTAAAAAACAGCAGGGCTACCGGCGAGTTTTGTGAAAACCCGAAGGGCGCGATCTCGTTAAAAGACACTTGCAAGGTCCTCTCGATTTTGTAAGGAGAAACCACCTACATAAGTTCCTTACGACTCACGAGGGAGCAACACACTTAGGGATCCTCACGATTCCTAAGGAGAAATTACACTTGCGAGATCCTCACGACTCGTAAGGAGAACCCTCTTATGGGACCCTCTCACGGTTCATAAGATTCAAAAGTCTTAAGCTATAGGGATCTGTACCTGTTCTAAGCCGCCGCCACAACCTCCAATTTTGCCCTAGAAGCGGCTCAATGCCGAGCCTTGTATACAATCCACGGGCGCGAATAAACATTTCCCTAACAAAGTCCCCATCCGTGACTAGGGATATGTTTACACAGTGAACAACCCTTGTAAGTCCTCTCGACTTATAAGGAGAAAATACTCTTGTAAGATCCTTATGACTTATAAAAGACCATGCACTTAGGAATCCTCACGATTCCTAAGGAGAAAACGCACCTACGAGATCCTCACGCTCGCAGGGAGAAATACCTTTATGAAACCCTTACGGCTCATGAAGTCAAAAGCCTTAGTCGACAGGATCTTAACCCTGTTTCCTAAGCCACCTTTGTTCGACACTGACAAAGGCAAATGATGATTCGCTCCTGACAATATCCCAGTTGTAGCGGTGCTGATGCCGAAATCGGTGTCTAATTCCAAAATTGGAGCGAAAAGCCAGCAAGCCACACATGCATACGAAATAGCCAAAATGATGGGGCAACTTGCAAATAAAGAACAGCAAGTAAAAAAAATACATGCATGCAAAATAGCCGAAATGATTGGGCAACTCGCAATAAAAAGCAGCGAGTAAAAATAAAATAAATAGCTGAAATGATTCGGCGTTGCGAAAAATAGCCGAAATGATTGGGCAATCGCGACCTTCGCGATATAAAAGCTGAAATGATAGAGCATCGCTGAAAGAAAAAAATGATGAAATTTATGCCCTACAGGTGATATCACATCAATCTCTGTATATAATCCAGGGGCGCAAACAAAGAGGGAATCATACCTTACCACTAGGCTTCATCGAAACGAAGCCAAATCTCAACGGTTTAGGGATAGCCTAGAAATCATCAACAACGTTCCTCCCCATTCCAGCAGGATTCAGACGCTACAATCAACCCTGGAGCTACGGAAAAGCCCCTACTCCAAATCTCGATGGTTCATAGACAACCTGGAGACCACTTCGATATTCGTCTCATTACAACAGACGCAACGTCATCCAAATGACCCCGTTTCGAAAATACGTCATCCATATGACCCCGTCTCGGAAATACGTCATCTACATGAGAAATACGTCATCCACATGACCCCATCGCGGAAATACGTCATCCATATGACCCCGTCATGGAAATACGTCATCCACAAGACCCCGTCTCGGAAATACGTTATCCACATGACCCCGTCTCGGAAATACGTCATCCACATGACCCCGTCGCGGAAATATGTCATCCAAATGACCCCGTCGCGGAAATAAGTCATCCACATGACCCCGTCTCGGAAATACGTCATCTATATGACCCCGTCTCAGAAATACGTCATCCACATGACCCCGTCTCGGAAATACGTCATCCAAATGACCCCGTCTCGGAAATACGTCATCCAAATGACCCCGTCGCGGAAATACGTCATCTACATGACCCCATCGCGGAAATACATCATCCACATGACCCCGTCACGGAAATACGTCATCCACATGACCCTGTCTCGGAAATATGTCATCCACATGACCCCGTCTCGGAAACACGTCATCCATATGACCCCGTCGCGGAAATACGTCATCCACATGACCCCGTTTCGGAAATACTTCATCCATATGTCCCCGTTCGGAAATACGTCATCCACATGACCCCGTCTCGGAAACACGTCATCCATATGACCCCGTCTCGGAAATACGTCATCCACATGACCCCGTCACGGAAATACGTCATCCACATGACCCCGTCACGGAAATACGTCATCCACATCACCCCGTCACGGAAATACGTCATCCACATGACCCCGTCTCGGAAATACGTCATCCACATGACCCCGTTCGGAAATACGTCATCTGCATGACCCCGTCTCGGAAATACGTCATCTGCATGACCCCGTTTCGGAAATACGTCATCTACATGACCCCCTCGCGGAAATACGTCATCTGCATGACCCCGCCTCGGAAATACGTCACCCAATGACGCCGTGAAATGCGGATAACGTTAATCTCATTAAACTCTTACGGGTCCTCTCGATTCGTAAGGAAGAAAACTCTCTTATAAGATCCTTACGACTTATAAGGGAAAACACACTTAGGAATCCTCACGACTCCTAAGGAGAAAAGACACCTACGAGATCCTCTCGACTCATAGGGAGAAAGTCTTCATGAGCTTCATGAGACCCTCATGGCTCATGAAGTTGAAAAGTCTTAGGCAGCAGATCTGAACCTGCTTCCTAAGCCATCACTACCCCTCGAAAAAGCCTAAACAAGATGTTCAGTCTATCATCTGCCGGCTATGCTTGCTAAGGTGACATACTGATAACAAAAAAAGAAGAAAGCGACAAGGAGAAACATTTGATTCGCATTTGATTAAGCGTTCGAAGCATACCCGTTCATGCATGTGCAAAAGATTTAGTACATAAAATACGCTGAAATGAGGAATTTTCCATTCATACTTCGAAAAGTTATTACAATTATGAAAGCAGTAAAAACATCATCAAAATGATTACAATGGTAAAACCTCAGATCCAGGGCATGGATTGAGGAATTTGAAAGTAAGGCCGTCTAGAGTCTTTCTGGCCTTTCTAACCATTCTCGTGTGCATCCTCTAGCGCTCACGAGTGTCGAGATCCTCGGTAATGTCCCCCTCCCTTTGATAAGAAGGGATTATCGTCGTCTGTTGGAAAGTTTTGTGCAGAATATCAATGAGGTTGTCTCGCCGCTTCTTCAAGATCAGCCCCGACAGGAACACTGAATGCACCTTGTCTTCGGCATCATCCAGCGCATTAAGCGGCATGGCCTCGTGAAACCCCGAAAGTGCTCTCCAAATTGCTCCCACTACGATTTTCAATAGAGCGGAACGGCGAGGAAGCAGCCAACCGACGCGTGCATACAGACGATCCATAATCTCCGCACATTGGACATCTGTAAACTCTTGGTTCTGGCAACGGCCCTGTACGTGGATATCCTCATAAGTAATGAACTCGTTCAGACTGTATAAATGAACAGCCATAGTGCCTGAAAAGATCATTAAAAGATTAGTAATGAGGAAAAACAGGCACAGGGATTTAAACAGCTCTTGATATCCCCATGGAGAGAACAAATCCTAATTATGACACCTAACAAATTTGAATTTGTGAGAAATCCTATAAAAAAAGAGGATTCTCATTTAATGAGCGACCCCTTGGGTCTAGGAGTTAAACTCCTCGAGAGCAATGCTCTGCAGACAGGAGTGACACCTGTCAAAGTCAATTATGAGGGGAATTTAAAGAAATTCCTCGAGAATGCTAAGAGCCTTGCTCTGAAAAGATAAAAAATGATGATAAAAAGAAAGGACATCAGAAAAATTGAAATCAAATTTTTGTATATATATGAATTAAATTCTAAGATCTTCAAGATCCATGAATAAACTCTTAAGAGTTCTTCATGATTTGAAGAGAGCGAAGCTCTATTAATGAAACCATAAATGGGTTTTCTTGAGATCAAAGATCTATAAAGAGCAAAGCTCTGTTAATGGGTAAAACCCTAATTTAGTGAAAGTTTTAAACTTTACCTAAGTTTTAACAGAGTTTTGACTCTTAAAAAAGGAGAGCAATGCTCTGAAGAAGAGATAATTCTCAAGAAGAAGATGAAAATCATCTAAGGGATCAAAGATTCTATTTATAGGCATTAAGAGCCGTTTCAACTTCCAAAAGTTGATCCAACGACTTAGATGCTACCACTGCCGCACTCACGTATGGGCCACGTAAGTACAACGGTGGGGGGCATTGTTTCCCCAATCAGAGCAAAGCTCTGTTCAAATTCCGAGATTTGAAATGAAGCGACGCTTCTGTCTCCCCCAATCAGAGCAAAGCTCTGTTTTAAAATTCAAAATTCAAAAATTGAAGCAACGCTTCAGATCCAGCACTAGGCGCGCTGCGCGCTACGTGTCAAACACGGGTGCGCTAGCGCAGGCTGCGCTGCGCCCTAGGCAGCGCACCGCCAATCAGAGCAAAACTCTGTTTTAAAATTCAAAATTCAAAAATTGAAGCAACGCTTCAGATCTAGCACTAGGCGCGCTGCGCGCCACATGTCAAACATGGGTTCGCTAGCGCAGGCTGCGCTCTGTGCTGCACGCCACATGTCAAATATAGGTGCGCTAGCGCGAAGTGCGCTGCGCTCTGAGCAGCGCACCACGTGCAAAGCACGGGTGCGCCAGCGCTGGAATTAAAAATTCCCCATCGTTAGATCAAAAGATCTAATAATATTGATAAATCATTAATTAATTAGAATTAAAATTCTGTTATGGAAAGATTTTTCCAATCTTATTAAAAATAAGAAGATTGCCTTCTGTAAAACAGAAACCCTAAGATCCAAGATCCAACGGTGGGGAAATATCCCCAAATCAATCAGAGAATGATCTCTTTAACTGATTCAACAATTCAGCTTGCCCTATAAAAGGGCCCCAAGACTTCAAGTCTGATATAGAGAAACCCCCTACAAACTTTGAGAAATCTAAAAAGAAAGAGAGCAAGCTCTTGAAAGAAGATCATTTCTTCAAGATAAAATGAATGATTCTTGCACAAAGAGATGAAATCATTTCATTAAAACAGAAGAATTATCTTCTTAAAAGATCATAGATCTACAAAAGACCAAGGTCTTTTATAAAAAGAGATCAAAAGATCTCATCATAAAAACAAAAGAAGTATTTACTTCATTCACAGATCATTGATCTACAAAGGCAAAACCCTTCAAAAAATAATAACTGTTGTTCTTGAATCTTGAGGCAAAGCCTCCTTTAAAAAGAACATAAATTTGTTCACGGATCATAAATTTGATCAAATGCACTTTGCGCTATTGATAAGTGCATTACACTCTCGAACTGCGCTTCTGCGCTCCTTGGACCGACGCTCAGCGCCAAAACGTGCCACGTGTCAACCACGTATGCAACTTGCGCTTTACCCTTCTGAAACAGCGCACTGCGCTCATGGGCTGGCGCTCAGCGCCAAGCACGCCACGTGTCACTCACTTATGCGCCACTAAACTAGCGCAATGCGCTCATAAATTGAAAGCGCAATGCGCTCATAAACTGGCGTAATGCGCCCATCATCCGGCGCTTAGCGCTAAGCGCAAAACGTGTCCTTTTCGTGTACGCTACTCGGTAGAAGCGCAATGCGCTTTTTAATTGGCGCAAAGTACCTGACGCGCCACGTGGCGCGCTGTCAGAACACACATTGTTCTGATGAATGCTATGCATTCAATACAAGACAAAAAAAATGTCAGGATCTAATGCTCAGCATTATTAAAAGGGTCAAGCCGAAATAAAGGCTCAACAGCCCAGAACAATAAAATGTTAAACATTTTAATCTTATTGGACTTAGCCCAATATTGGCTATAAGTCTTCAACTTATATTGAACTGAGCCCATCTGCTCACGAATATTTAACAGATCTCAGTCCCAAACTGGACTATAGATCCTTCAACCAACTCATACCGGTTCAAGGGTACATTTCTTTACTCCTCTGATATCTATCATTGTAATCCTTCAACGTCTTCAGAGAGGTGACGGGTCCCGACAACCACACATTTCATGGACTACGATGTCCTTAAACTTCATAGACTACGATGTCTTTAAACTACGGACTGTGGGGTCCTTAAATTCATAGACTACGATGTCTTTAAACTACGGACTGTGGGGTCCTTAAACTCACGGACTACGATGTCCTTAACCTGGAACGAGATGTCCTTAAACTAACAATGGACCACCATGTCCTTAAACTGGTAATCGACCGCAATGTCCCTAAACTAAACAACAGAGGCCAAATGCTCTCTCATTGGATCTAAATGATCCTGTTAAGTTGATCTTAGTCCAGAAATTAGACTAACGTATCCTTAACAAACTTTTAAGTTGATCTTAGCCTCAAATGAGACTAACGTATCCTTAAACCCAACCCCCAAACCCAAATCTAAGAAGATACGGATTTGGTCTAATCCATGCCCTACGGGCGACAACATAAATTAGACTCCGTATACAATCCACGAGCAACCACAAACAAAAAAAACACCCACGATACTAAGTGACCATCTGGTGAAGGAGAAAGTTGTTACCGCGGTGCGGTAGCGTAATTAACTGCAGGGGCTTATGCCTGCAGGGAAGAGCGTCCCCACAATCAAAAACCCTTCAAACGAGGAGGAATCTGACGAAGTCTGCTACATCGGCCGCATCCGTTTAAACCTTCGATACACGGTGCCATAAATCAACTTGGCATCTTCGGAGAGGTGGACGGATAGCACCAATTAGCATCTGCCCCGAATTTCAGGCAAGACGGACCTGCGTGGTCACGTCTCCGTGTTCGGTGGGGAACAGGCCCATCGTCGTTGTCGTCTTTTCCCTAGCCTCCACCTCCTCTGTCCCAAACCCAGAACAAACTTTTTCTCCTTTCTCTTTCTTCTTCTCCTTCAACTTCTTCTTCTCTTTTCTTTTCTACATTCTTGTTTTCCGGTGATCATCGCCGGAGCCGTGCCGCTGCCGACGACCCGAGTAATCCAGTGAACGTCCTCTGCCTGCATGGTTACCTTCTGCATTGCCTGGACCCATCCCGTGTGCCGCGTATGCGTTGCGACGTTTACCCGACATCGGACACTGTGTATACACCCCGTCGTGAGATCCGTTCAGGAAAGTTAATCTTGCTACATGCTATGTTACTGTATTTACATCTATTTGAATAAATATAACACTTGTATTTTAATTCATACATCCCATGTTATAGTTTTATAGTTTTACGACGCCCGTTTGCATCCATATCATTATTTACATATCTAGATGCATGCTGATTCATCTTGCTACATGCTAGGTATAGTATTGTGCATCCATATGAGTAAAATGTTACCCGTTTATCACATTGTGCATCCATTTTACAGTTTTACTGTTTTTGGACACCCGTTTGTATCCATATCATTTAAAATATATATAACTTAATCTATAGATCATATTAATTCATATTACCATTGTTGTAACACCCCATACTTAATAGTGTGCATCCTACTTAGTAATGGAGCTATAGTTGCAATCCTTAATAGTTAGTTATGCATCCATATTTATTTGTGTATCCATACCATTAATTCTGCATACCTTGTTACACATCATATTACATTAACTCATATTATTAATACATTAGTACCCCATGCTTGAGATTGTGCATTCTACATAGTCATAATGTAACCCCTGATAAATATTTGTGCATCCATGCTTTTATCGTGCATCCGTACTTGCTACAGTTTTATTATGAGCATCCGCTTAACACATGTGCACTACCTGACTTGACTTTATGAACCACTTCTTGACTTGATACCTGATCTTGTTACTAATGCTGACAATATTGACTTGTTGTCCCTACGGACATATCCTGTTGTCTATTTAGACAAACCTATACCTGCTTGATGCTGTGTTGGCATTAGCTCCAGATTTATCAATACCTGACTTGAACACATAACCTTGGGGGTATGGGGAAATCAAAAGTGTAAACTAAAGTTTAACTTAAAAGGGTATTACTTGATCCGTGGTCCTGGGGGGTAACGGGACAGAGCCATTCGTGACTCTTACATATTCTTGATCCGAGGTCCTGGGGGGTAACGAGACAGAACCACTCTTGGTTCACATATTCCTGATCCGTGGACCCGGGGGGTAACGGGACATATCCTTTGAGTTACATAGAGGATTACATTAATTGATTTTAAACAAACTTTGGAATAGATAACCCAGTAGCACAGTTTAGATTGATCACTGCACGTCACATATATTGATACACTTCACTGCTCTATATCCGTGTTTACTTATTACATTCCTGTTACTGTTTATGATTCATGCCTGCATATCTCGTGTGTCATGTTCATTTATTATTTTTGATATTATGATGCACTGACGTCTGGGTTTTGCATGGCCTAAATCCTCTATCTCTGTCGCAGGCAGTTCATGAGTATTTTGATCAACAAGCTGAGCAGTGAAGATCGTGTTAATAGATAGTTAGTTTAGTTTTATTTCGCATTTTCATTCCTGATGTGAGCCCATATTTTGGGACGTACTTTCCATATTATTATTGTTTATTGGATCTATTTCTTCCGCATATTATTTCTTAACTCGTTTATTCTGGCATATGGACATGTACTAGATAGTTTATTTTATTTTCCTGTTCTTGATATCTATAGACAGCCGTAATGTGACTGTGGAGGATGTTTTCTAGTCACAGGTATCATGGTTGGCTCTGTCACGTGCCGATCTTAGCGCACTCTGGGAAGCGAGGCATGACAGGGTTTGTTTGGTATCAGAGCCATATGATTTAGGTTAATCGGGTTTTATTCTTTTGTAGTTGGGTATTGGACCCAATACACGAATCAGAAAACCTGTAATTAGGAACATGTCCTGCCACTTTACTATCTTGCCTTTCTTGAATCATATCTTTCTCTTGACCCTTTACCTTGATGAGATGGATGACTTTGCATCTCAACTTGGAACCCTCTTGATTCCTTATTGTTTCTTTCGTCCTATTCCTTTGATTCTGATACTTGGATTTGGGCGATTTGAACGGAGTTATGTGATTGTACCCATGAACTGCTGCATGGTCACAATGCGGTACTCTATTTAAGTAACTTGGAGTCCTAGTCTTGATTCACTTCCTTGTTTCATGGTCGTTATATTGCCCTGCTTCTCTTGCTTTCCAGTTCATGTTTTATCCTCAGCTTGAATCCTGTTTATCGTGTTTATCTTCTTCGGTATCTTGGCTTCGGATGAAGTTGTTCCCGGTACCCTACTTGTTCATGTTTGCCCCGTATTAGAATTATTCGATTCTGGTGTATCCCGTTGTTGTGTTGTTGTCTTGGGAATGGACTTTCTCGGCACTTTCCACGCTCACATTGATTGTAGGTCAAAGAAAGTGATTTTTCCTGATTCCCGGACATCCGGAGTTTGTATTTACTGGAGGAAGCAGTTCTGTCGGGCTAGTCGAGTTTAGGGCTAGGCTGACAAACAGTGTTCTTTCGTCGATGGAAGTTGATAAGGAGGAAGCGCCAGTTGTAGTTCGAGAGTTCATGGACGTGTTCGAGGACATCTCGGATTTACCGCCAAAACGAGATGTGGAGTTCGCGATCGATCTTGTTCCTGGTGCAACACCGATCTCAAAGGTGTACTATCCGATGGCACCAGTGGAGTTAGAAGAAGACAAGAAGCAGGTTACTGAATTGTTAGAGAAGGGTTAAATTCGCAGCAGTAATTCACCTTGGGGAGCTCCAGTTCTTCTAGACAAGAAGAAAGATGGCACAAGGAGGATGTGCATCAATTATCGAGAATTAAACCGGGTGACTATTAAGAACAAGTATTCGATCTCTCGCATTGGCTAATTGTTCGTGCAACTTAGTGGCGTGAGGATATTCTCGAAGCTGGTTTTGCGATCCGGATATCATCAGGTCTGAGTTAAATCAGAGGATATTTGCAAGACTGCGTTCCGAACTCGATATGGATATTATGAATATTTAGTGATGCCATTCGGAGTCACGAATGCACCGGCGATATTTATGGACTTGATGAACCGAATCTTTTTACTGTTCTTGGACCAGTTTATAGTGGTGTTCATTGATGATATTCTGGTCTACTCGAGGAATATTGAAGTGCATGCGGAACACTTGAAGATCGCACTGCGAACATTGATGCAAGAAAGATTGTATGCAAAGATGAGCAAGTGCGAGTTTTGGCTTGAAAAAGTGAAGTTTTTGGGGCTTGTTGTATCCGGAGATGGAATCGCCGTTGACCCTGAGAAGATTGCAGCAGTTCGAGATTGGCAGTTTCCGAAGAACGTAGTAGAAATCAGAAGTTTTCTTGGACTTGCCGGATATTACAGAAGGTTTGTGGAGAATTTTGCTCGTTTGGCTGAGCCTTTGACCAAGCTTACGCTTTGGGAGGTACCGTTCGTATGGATGGATAGTTGTGCGTCAGCTTTTGAGGCATTGAAGCAAAGATTGATAACCGCTCCTATTTTGACCGTACTAGACGGTTCCAGAGGATTGGTAATTCATGACGCATCTGGGAAAGGATTAGGATGTGTTTTGATGAAGCATGAGAAGGTTATAACTTACACATCGAGACAGTTGAAGATCCATGAGAATAATTACCCAACTCATGATTTGGAGCTTGCAGCAGTGATTTTTGCTTTGAAGATTTGGAGACACTACTTATTGGGCGAAAGGGTCGAAGTATTCACCGATCACAAAAGCCTAAAGTACGTGTTCACACAGAAAGAGCTTAATATGAGGCAACATAGATGGTTGGAGCTGACGGCTGACTACGATCTTGATCTTAAGTACCATCCAGGGAAAGTTAATGTTGTGCCGGATGCGCTTAGTAGGTTGCCAGCAATTCGGATGTTGACTGCAGAGACGGAGCTTATCGAAGACTTTCGGAGATTCGAGCTGGAGGTCGTGCTACCGCATTCTTCGGGACAGTTGATGCAGTTGCAAGTACAGTCATCGTTGATCGATAATATTAAAGCAGCGCAGTCACAGGACCCAAGATTGCAGAATTTTCAAGAACAGGTTGAAGCTGGACTTCGAACGGACTTGTTAATTCATGAAGATGGTTCGTTGTGATATGGTAGCCGTTTGTGTGTGCCAAAAGGAGACATTCGTGAAGAAGTTTTGAAGGAGGCACACAGTTTCGCATATTCCGTACATCCAGGAGGCATGAAGATGTACTGTGATCTAAGACAACATTTCTGGTGGGAAGGTATGAAAAGGGAGATTGCTCGTTTTGTAGCGAAGTGCTTGGTGTGTCAGCAAGTTAAGGCTGAACATCAAAGGGTTGCTGGTTTATTGCAACCACTTCCGATTCCTCAATGGAAGTGGGAATATATAACCATGGATTTCATGACAGCTTTACCGCGGAGTCCAAAGGGCAACAATGCAGTTTAGGTGATTGTTGATCGATTGACCAAGGCAGCTCATTTCATACCATTTTGAGTTGGTCAATCAACGGAAGCGTTGGCAGAATGGTACATGCAGGAGAATGTAAGATTGCATGGAGTACCTATGAGCATCGTGTCCGATCGTAACACCCGATTCTTATTGCACTTCTGGGGGAGTTTACAGGAAAGTTTATATTGGATATAGTACCCTCAGAGTCAATTATTGGATCGCAGGCACGTGATTGCAATGATTGAGGGAGGACCTATACCGTTAGGACAGTCTTACTCAAGAGGTTTGTATACTATTTGGTTTGTCTTTATCATCGTGTACATGCTTTAGGTGACATTGTAGTTCACTATTGCACGTTGATAGAGAATAGTATGCTACCATGGTTTGTCTTTATCATCGTGTACTGTTTTAGGTGACCTTACAGGTTGCTATTGCACGCTGATAGAGCCCTTAGGATTCTTGCTTGACGACCAGCAGTATGATGGCGATCATAAACGTGGGAGCTGGGGTCTATAAGCACATCCTTAAAAGGTCCCTAGTCATGGGAGTTTCGAGACTGGGCATCGATACTCTATTAGTAGACTAGTGTATACAGTCGAGACCCCGACGAGAGACGGTGGCCGGTCTCACAAGCCATTGGTGTCAGTTGGTTCACCTAAGATGTATACAGGTGCTCATTGGGTTATGAGTACACCGGACATGACTCACCGGGAACATGCTAGTTGGTATTATACTTAGCGTCAGATAGCAGTTCCCGGGTGACATGTGTACAGGTTAGTTCATCGACCTGAGATCGTCATTTGTCTCGTGTGAGTTCCCACTGTACTTTGATTACTACCCTACTACGGCTCAAAGGAGTCGTGCAAATAGGTTTTAGTTGAGTATAGTCCTGAGCCACATGGAGGCAGTGAGCGGATCTGCAGGTGTTTCCTTGTGATCCATCACGAGTTTACTTTAGATGTTGCCGTATCTTTTTATTGTTGCAAACATTTGGATTAATGTTTGTAAATGGTTATTATGAGCTAGATATCATGATTTGGAGCATTTATTGTGACACATGCACAAGTGGTGACTCATGGTCTCTTTTCTTGTGCATGTGTCACATTATGAGCTTGATTTATGTTGATATGATAACAAGAGAGAGAAGGGGGGCTGCCATAGGTGTGAGTTTGGTCTTGTATTATTTTCCTCTCATACTCTCTCTTTTTATCATAGAAAACACAAAAGAAGAAAAAGCTTCTCCTCCTTCTTCTTCTTCCTCTAGCTCATAACCTCCATTAATGGCAACACTTTCAACCTCCATCCAAGCAATGGATGCAAGAGACAAAGTGATCACAAACATTCTCTACAACACCTTGGACACGTCGGCTAGCACACTTCGTGCCCGAGTTACTTCGGATGAAGCGGGAGCCCGTAAAAAGACTCGTAGATGTGGTGCCCTTTCCGATGAGGAGATTAAGACCGGAGATGCCGCGAGGAGCTTGGGATGGTGGCCAAAGACCGAAGGACACGGATCGATCGGTATAGCTTTCCAACCCTCTCTCTAGATTGCTAGTTGTAGGTTAATGGTTCGATCCGGGATTTAACCATACTATAGCGCTGGTTTCTAGTTTGAAAAAGTTTTCGTTTCCGCGTTTTGGCCTCGGATAGACGGCCGGGGCGCTACCGTAGACTTACATGGTATCAGAGCCACGTCATTAACCTTTACTAGCTTGCTCTAACGTGTTTAGAACTTAGATCAAACGAAATTTTCAAAAACTGCATTTCCAAGTCATCAGTTTCTGTCGAATTTTTCCCGTGGTCAAAAAATTATTTTGTGTGCCGCAGAAAAACAGGCAGGGTTTTTTAAGAGAACTGAGAAAATTTGGTGGGCTGATTTTACTGTAGCGCGGCGGCTCCGCGGCCGTACCCACGTTTTCGCCGCGGATCCACCGCCGTACTGTAGCCACAGTGCACGAAATTTTCTGAGGTGGTCTCTGACTTGGAAATGTGGTTTCTGGTACTTTTTGTTTGGGCCCAGATTTGTCTGAGTACTAGGAATTGTGCTTGGGGCCCATTTCGGGAAATTTTGTCGATCAAAAATTTTAAACATGTTAGTTCACAGTATTTACATTATATCTGCGACCGTGAATGTCATTCGATTGGTAAATCCTGTCTAATTGCTATAGCTCTTTTGGACGGATTTGCAAACGTGACATTCACGTTGATGTTCTTTATTGTGCTGTGATGTTGCGGATTTGTCGTGGTGGATAGCCTGGATGCAATGGTAGTACAGTTTGGTTATATTTGTACATTTGATATTGCGGGGCGAGCGTCCGACATGTGGACTGCCGTCACTGCCTGTTTGTATATTATTCTTTTGGGGCACGACCGGGCTGAGGTCGATGTACCCGTTGTATATATATTTTTACTTTCTGTACTAGGATTACCCCGCGGAAGGGTGCACAGGTAGCCGGGTTCTAGAGGGCAACGGGCCCGCATCTCATGGCATTGAGACGGAGGGGGCTTCACTCTAGAATTGGCGGGCTATTCGCCGCACTCGTAGGGGGTACAGGTTGACCCAAGGAGGGGTGCTTAAGTTACCGGATTCCGTGAAGTGCTGGGTGGTCCATTCACGTTGTTGAAGGGGGCTGCCTCGCTACAGGTTTTGGTGGGTAACTTGCCGCACTCGTAGGGGTCTAGGATTTCATTGCACAGGCTATCCACATGACCAGGGGAACGTTAGGTTTCAGTAGCGGCTCTATGAAACCCAGGGATCCCAGATTATCTGTATTGTTCTGTGATGCTTATTACAATTATGATGTTGCATTTTATCACGCCTTGATCGAATATTATATATTGATATATATACTAGTAGATGTTGTATATGTTTTACACCCACGCTAGTCCAGTCCCCGCTCTGTCGTTAGTTAAGTAACCTAACGGGTGATGACGGGACCCAGTGGCGAATGCGGATGTCATATACGTACATCATATTTTCGTTCTTTTGTGGTGTGATTAATTGATGGGACTGCATTAATTCGGATCAATGCAAGCTAAACAAACCTATTCTGATGTTGTTGGAACATTTTTCAAAAAAAAAAGCTGTTATTGCAAGGACGTTCTCTTTTGTTTTGCACAGTGGTATTCGGTTATGAATATCCAGCACCTTAGTCGACGAGGAAAGGGCCGAGATCCCTTCACCGGGAGTGACCCCTTGGACAGAAGTTTGCATCAGGGTAATAACTTCACTATAGTCGATTGCCTTTTGCTTTGCATCGTGGTATTCAGTTGGAATATCCTGCACCTCATTCTACGGGGAAAGAGCCGAGATCTCTCACCGGGAGTAACCTCTTTAGCAAAGGTTTTCACCACTATATATAAAAAGCTATCCGGTTCCTTCAACGATATCAAGTTCATTACGTTAAAGGTTTTTCGCCAAAAACCATTCGTAGCCCTCTGTCATTTCAGACGGGTAGCACTTAGTATTCATGCTATGTTTGTTGACCTTCGTCAAGGCATAGTGAATGGTAGCTGCTTGTTACCTTTCTGTTGCATAGATAGATGCGTTGGTTTGGGACAGTCGTGTAGCCTTGTTGACCTTCGTCAAGGGCTTATACGGGTGGGTTCAAATTAACTTGGACAATGACGGGTAGAACTTGACATGTGACTTATGATTTGTTGACCTTCGTCAAGGTCAAAAGAGCATGGGGTAAAAATCACATCGGGAGTTTTTAAAGAAACTGATACTTTCCAGATATGCGCATACCTTCTGGAGTGTGATAATGTGAGTGGATTCCATCACATTATCATGCGATGATAGTTGTATCCCGATTCCCACTGATGAGTTGGTTTACTCCTCGGGTGATCCCGACTAATTCTTCTTTCAGGTTTGGAGGAGAATTTGAGGTTATAGTGGGAGGTTTCCTGATAAGACAAAGTGATAACCATTCTGATCTAGGTTAGAGTGCACGCTGAGTGTTTCTTTTCTCTCTCTTTGGCAGCGACCATGGCCCGACCCTTGACTATGACTCAGTGACTAAGTTGACTGAACCTTCTTAAACACTGGCTTTTGGATTGTCAGAGTTGCATACCTCATTGCCACTCCTACTTTTACCCTTTTCTCCAGAACACCCCGTATTACTATGAACGTCCACTTCCATTGGATAAAACCATCGTATGGTTATATATGAACTCGAAGGAACTTGTTCCAGATTGGAGGATAGTTTCCGGTTCTGGAGAAAACGAATAGGACTATTCAGTTGTCTTTTATCTTTACCTTCTCTCGGGTTGCGAGTGCTCCTTGGATTAGGACGGTACACCTATTACGCTAATTGGATAGTCTTCTTTCAAACCATAGGCAGGTGCCGAACGGTAGGGAAGGAAGAAAACCATTTTGCCTAACGATAGTGTACAGAAGGTAATAAGTTAAGACAAATAAAGGGATTAGTAAGAGGGCAAAGTAAATTGCGATTGCTATTCACGACCAAACCAAGTATTTCTTCGCCAATCCTATATCACCTTTGTATTTCTCCAGAACACTCCGTATCACTACGAAGATCCACAGTTCTTTGGATACTCCATCGTATGGTTACATACGAACTCGAAGGAACTTGTTCCAGTTCGGGGATGGATTCTGGTTCAGGAGAAATAAGAATAAGGTTTTATTCAGTTGTCTTTTATCTTTACCTTCTCTAGGGTTGCGAGTGTTCCTAGGATTAGGACAGTATACCTATTACACTTATTGGATAGTTTTCTTCCAAACCATAGGATAGTGCCGAACAGTAGGGAAGGAAGAAAACCATTTAGCATAAAGGGGTGTACAGAAGGTAACGACTAAAGACATATAAAGGGATTTAGAGAGATGGCAAAGAAATATATGGTTACAGTTGTGAATCTGATAATGGAAGAGGCATTGCTAGGAATACCCGGATACCCTCCGAAACATTTACATGTTTCAGTTTCACTATGTATTGTTAAAAGAAAACTGATTTCCCAATTAGCCCTTGCTCCAGGGTATGTATTTACCAGGTTTGATTCTCACATCTGTATGGTTTTACAGATGATGAGTGGGAGTAAGTTATGGGAATTGGGTGATCATCCTCATTATATCGGGATTCGTTGTAATTGGTGATATTTGAGGAAATTGTGTGGGTTGTTTGCCGGACGATAAATATTTGGTTTTGAATATTCGTTGTTATGCACCAATTTCAAATTGATATATCTGTACGTTTATTTTTATAAAGTGAGATATAAATTTTTGAAATTATTTCTATGACATTTACCTATATCAGTGGATGGTTAGGTAAGAAGCATTAAACAGCGGTATAATTCTTCTTAACCATAAATACAGTTTTCAACCTACGACACACAGGGAATGAGTTATTAGACTCAGGGGACTTATACAGAGTATTGTATGTTGTCCAGTGTCCATAAGGACAGAGGGGTTGGTACTCGTACTATATTCTGTTTACTTGTGACTTCTTTAGTTCTTAGACATGTGTTTCGTAGAAATGCAAGGTCTAAGGTTTGAGAAGTTATAGGTATAAGAATAAAGTAGAGAACCAAGTGTTGCAAGTGTCAAGATTCTTCAAGGTGATCGAAGATGTAGATACATGTGTATGGTATTCAGTTGATAGTAATGATTAAGAGAACTTGGTTCTCTTTCAGGTTACTCATAATTGGAAGCACTCCTAAGTTGAGTAATACTGATCGGCCTCTCTCCATTTAGTTGACATGCACTGGAGACAGCTGCATGATTTGAATTTGGTTCCAATTAAATCAGTGCCTCTGTTTCTATATTGGATATAGAATAGTTCATATCTTAACAATGTTAAGGTACGGGGAGTTGTCCGGCTTATGCTTAAAACCAGATTCTGGATAACTCAAGGCACGTTTCTGTAATGGCTATTTGTGGGTTGACCCGGGTTATGATGAGGGTTGACTTTCTACCATATGGAAGATCAATAGTGATATTGTTCTTGACTCGCCACAGTTTTAATAAAAATGGATTTTTTTTTCAGAAAACGGTAGTGGGAGTATGGTAGAACTGGAAGTGATTCCAGAACCGCAAACAATTACTGAAAATTTGATAAGAACCTAAAGATTCAATCTGGTTTGGCATTCCATTGGCCACTCCACAGATATGGTGGGTAACCTCAGGCACCCGAGGGGTACTCCGGTAGCCTCAAGGACGGTGATAGGGAGGTTCTTGTTTACCCAGCCTTGACACTACTGTTGTTCCAGGATATGAGACCCGGCAGGAGGATGCGTATAGCGTCGTTCTGAACTAGCTTTAGAAGTGCACGTGTATATGACTCTGCCAGAGAGTTGTCGTAGTCAGTGGGAGCAGCGGAAGCATAGTGGACAAGTAGCTTATGTCTATTTATAGACTAAAGTAGATATAGCGGAGATAGATCATCTATTTCTGATGTGACAGTCATAGGTTTGACTTCATCAGAATAAGGGATGGATCTGTTAAGAAGGTAGTAGGGTGTGATGTCATGGTATTTGGATGACATACACAGGGTAGGAAGTGATATTCCTATACTACGATCGGTTATACTTTGGTTGTCACACAGTGGTTTCTCCATATAGGATATGGATATTATATCAGATATTCTGGTTACTACATCTATGGTTTTAGATCTAGATTTGGGTAGTTTCCCAATCAGGGTACTTAGACAGCATTCTAAAGGTATTTAGAATGGACGACTCCAGGCATGGTAGTGTACCTGCAGGTGATGGAGTCACCCTCTCTAAAGGTGTCTTACAGACTAAAGGGGAGAGGGATGTGCATGATTGGCAGATCACTTGCTTAGGCAATTGAGTCAATCATGAGATGTCAAGTACCACACCAGATGTTGTTTTTGCAGTAGATGCAATAAGTTGATATTGATCCAATCCTGGAGAAACATTCGGAAGCAGTTTTAGAACATAAGTGGATGTTCTAGGGATATGATAACAACAGCCTCTTTTAGAAGACAATTATCATTCCAGGCTTCCAAGGTGACCTGGATGACAGAGTGGCTGTCAAAGTTATAGTTTTCCCTCTGACGAGGGGAAGTATTTTGGACAGGTGGTCCAAGCGGATACTGAGGGAGGCATGGCGCAAGATACTGATTGGTTTCAGTTAACGATACAGTCTAAGAAGTTTGGATTTGGAGTTCATTTATGAACTAGGTCCCATCAGATATCCAAACATATTCTAAGACAGGTATTGCTCATTTCGGGAGAAGGCTTTCTCCGCGAACTTGAGATAAAGAGAGACATAGAAAGAAACATCAGGGCGGATCCACTAGCTGAGGCTATTTCTCGAACTCAATAGTTTCGCAAACGAGCTTTGTGAGACTGATTAGTAGAGGAGTTGGGTGTTCGGTATCACACGGGCTGTGAGTATGCGACATCGCAATAATTAGCCTTGAGTGCAAGTGGGAGATTGTTGGATATAGTGCCCTTAGAGTCAATTATTGGATCGCAGGCACGTGATTGCAATGATTGAGAGAGGACCTATACCGGTAGGACAGTCTTACTCGAGAGGTTTGTATACTATCCGGTTTGTCTTTATCATCGTGTACATGCTTTAGGTGACATTGTAGTTCACTATTGCACGTTGATAGAGAATAGTATGCTACCATGGTTTGTCTTTATCATCGTGTATTGCTTTAGGTGACCTTACAGGTTGCTATTGCACGCTGATAGAGCCCTTAGGATTCCTGCTTGACGACCAGCAGTATGATGGAGATCATATACGTGGGAGCTGGGGTCTATAAGCACATCCTTAAAAGGTCCCTAGTCATGGGAGTTTCGAGACTGGGCATCGATACTCTATTAGTAGACTAGTGTATACAGTCGAGACCCCGACGAGAGACGGTGGCCGGTCTCACAAGCCATTAGCGTCAGTTGGTTCACCTAAGATGTATGCAGGTGCTCATTGGGTTATGAGTACACCAGACATGACTAGCTGGGAACATGCTAGTTGGTATTATACCTAGCGTCAGATAGCAGTTCCCTGGTGACATGTGTACAGGTTAGTTCATCGACCTGAGATCGTCATTTGTCTCGTGTGAGTTCCCACTGTACTTTGATTACTACCCTACCACGGCTCAAAGGAGTCGTGCAAACAGGTTTTAGTTGGGTACAGTCCCGAGCCACATGGAGGCAGTAAGCGGATCGGCAGGGGTTCGTCTCTCCCGGTATTGGGGGTGAGGTCGCGCTGTGTCTAGGAGAGCCATTACACGAAGTCCTTGGCCAAGGCAGGAGATTTACTGGTAGGTATTCCAGTAGTATCTCAGGGTGTTCTGGGCTACACTCCGACATGACTTGTACCGCTTTTAGGGGTCTGACTTTTACCAACCCTCTAGGCCCGCCATGCGATGCTCATAAACGAACGGACCGGATTGTACGGATATTGTCACTGACAGGCTCAGTAGGGTGTCAGGATGAGTTCGCTCATCGATCTCTCTTTTGGTCAATACCTGGTAGCCCGTTACGTACGGCTAATACCTTTGACGTGCTAGTGGTTAAATTCACAGCCAAAGTATTGACGAGTCTTTAGAGTCCCTCACAGACAGTTTCTCAAGTTTCGGGCGAAACGTTGTAGTGGCCGTATGATATATGGTAGGGTCCGATCATATACCTGCAGTAGTGCACGGATCATGATCGGGCGGATCATACTAGTGGACTTTTGTTTAAGCCGGATCCTAGTACTAGATTTGTTGGATTACTTTAGTCTCATCGCATTCGCATTCAGTGGGAAGGCGGGTGCAGGTATGTATATACAGGTGAGGGGTATCCTTATGATCCGTCACGAGTTTACTTTAGATGTTGCTTTTTATTGTTGCAAACATTTTGATTAATGTTTGTAAATGGTTATTATGAGCTAGATATCATGATTTGGAGCATTTATTGTGACACATGCACAAGTGGTGACTCATGGTCTCTTTTCTTGTGCATGTGTCACATTATGAGCTTGACTTTTGTTGATATGATAACAAGAGAGAGAGGGGGGGCTGCCATAGGTGTGAGTTTGGTCTTGTATTATTTTCATCTCATACTCTTTCTTTTTATCATAGAAAACACAAAAGAAGAAAAAGCTTCTCCTCCTTCTACTTCTTACTCTAGCTCATAGCCTCCATTAATGGAAACACCTTCAACCTCCATCCATGCAATGGATGCAAGAGACAAAATGATCACAAACATTCTCTACAACACCTTGGACACGTCGGCTGGCACACTTCGTGCCCGAGTTGGTTCGGATGAAGCGGGAGCCCGTAAAAAGACTCGTACATGTGGTGCCCTTTCCGACGAGGAGATCAAGACCGGAGATGCCGCGAGGAGCTTGGGATTGTGGCTAAAGACCGAAGGACACGGATCGATTGGTATAGCTTTCCAACCCTCTCTCTAGATTGCTAGTTGTAGGTTAATGGTTCGATCCGGGATTTAAGCATACGATAGTGCCGGTTTCTAGTTTGAAAAAGTTTTCATTTCCGTATTTTGGCCTCGGAAAGACGGGCGGGGTGCTACCGTAGACTTACAGTTTGGGGACGCGATTGAAGTTTAGCACAGCCTATCATCCTCAGACAGATGGCCAGTCAGAGAGAACGATCCAAACTCTTGAAGATATGTTGAGAGCTTGCATGTTAGACTTCAAGGGTTCGTGGGAGGATCATCTACACTTGGTGGAGTTTTCTTACAACAACAGTTTTCAGGCGACTATTCAGATGGCTCCATTCGAAGCATTGTATGGTTGCAAGTGTCGCTCATCTGTTTGTTGGGACAATGTTGGAGAACGAAGATTGTTGGGACCAGATTTGATCGTGCAAACAGTTGAGAAGGTTAATACTATCCGGAATCATATGAAGGCAGCACAAGATCGGCAGAAGAGTTGGGCCGATACATCGAGAAGACCTCTAGAGTTTGCAGTTGGCGATATGGTATTCTTGAAGATATCACCGACTAGAGGAGTGATTCGTTTTGGGAGTCGAGGCATGCTCAGTCCTCGATTCATGGGGCCTTTCGAGATTTTGGAACGTGTTGGAGAAGTGGCTTATCTGTTAGTTATGTATATGCCCTAGAGGCCATTGTTGTACATATGATGTATATTATAATGGATGCTTGAATATATATAGAGAGGACTTTCTTGCTCGTCATGATAGTATGCTATTTGGTTTCACTTTATCTTAACATGTTGACTTGTATATGTTTACTGTCTTACTCTCACATGTTGATAAAGCCCTTAGGATCTGTACTCGATTACTGGGACTATGATGAGATCATACTAGTGGGGCCATGGTAGTCGATGAGTACATCCTATAACTGTTCCTAGTCGAGGGTATATCGAGACAGGGCATCGATACACCAGAGTAGACTAGCGTATACGCATCTTGACCCATATGATGGGCGATGGATGATCCCATATCCATCGGTGTTTTGACATCAAGGATGGTGTACAGGTGCTCAGTGGAGACTGGGTACACTGGGCGAACTCGCCGAGAACTACCAGATGGTGATATACCACATGTCAGATGTCAGTTCTCCGGTGACACTGGTACAGGGTAGTTTGTAGACCTGAGATCGTCATAGAGTCTTGTGTGATTCCCACTGTGCTATTATTTCCACCTTACCACGTCCAAGAAGGCGTGCTAAATGGTGGCTTTTGGGTGCAGTCCCGAATCACATGGATGCAATGAGCGATAGGAGGGGATTCGTCTCTCCCGGTATAGGGAGTTGATGTTGTGTTGTGTTCGATTGGCTATAACTGGAAGTCCCTGGCCAGGGATGATATAGAGATTTACTGGTAAGTGTTATCAGTAGTTTCTCGACCCGTTATGGGCCTCACATCGACACGAATTATTGGTTACTGGGGTCTGACGTATACCACCCATAGATTAGATATGCAACATATCAGACGAAGAGACCGGACTGTACGGGAGTGTTATTGATTGGATTCGCAGGAGAATGTACAGGCTAGCTTGTTGATCTTCTGATCGCTCAATACCTGGGTGGCTGTTACGTTTAGCTGACCGCTTGTAGCTTGTGGGTGTTTGATATGATCATCACCTGCTACCGGCATATTGACGATTCTTTAGAGTCCTACACAGAGGTTTCTTGACTCAGGCAAAACGGAGTAGGGGCACATATTGTTAGTTATATGTATGCCCTAGAGGCCATTACTGTACATTGGATGTATATTGTAGTGGATGCTGGGACATATATAGGTAGGACTTTCTTGCTCGACATGATAGTACGCTATCTGGTTGCTCTTTATCTTAACATGTATACTTTCTGTCTCTCTGATTACATGTTGATAAAGCCCTTAGGATGTGTACTCGACTTTCAGGACTATGATGCAGATCATACTAGTGGGTCCTGGGTAGTCAATGAGTACATCCTTCATTGTTCCTAGTCGTGGGAATATCGAGACGGGGCATCGATATTCCAGAGTAGACTAGCGTATATCTTCTCGACCCATGTGATGGGCGATGGATGATCCCATATCCATTGGTGTTTGACATCTGAGATGGTATGCGGGTGCTCAGTGCAGACTGGGTATACTGAACGGACTCGCCGAGAACTCCCAGATGGTATTATACCTCACGTCAGATGGCAGTTCTCTGGTGACACTGGTACAGCTTAGTCTGTTGACCCGAGATCGTCATAGAGTCTTGTGTGTCTCCCACTGTGCTTTGATTTCCACCCTACCACGGCTCTACTGAGTTGTGCAAACAGGTGGTTTTTGGGTACAGTCCTGATTCACATGGAGGCAATGAGCGATAGGAGGGGATTCGTCTCTCCCGGTATTGGGGGTTGATGTTGCGCAATGCACGACTGGCCATAACAGGAAATCCCTGGCCAGGGTTGCAGTGATATACTGGTAAGAGTTATCGGTAGTTTCACGATAGTTATGGACCCTACGTCGGCATGACTTATCGAGCTATTGGGGTCTGACGTTTACCACCCCTAGGCGAGATATGCGACATATCAGACGAGCAGACCGGACTATACGGTAAGTGTTACTGGTTGGATTCACAGGAGTATGAGCGGGCTTGCTCGTCGATCTTCTGATCGCTCAATACCCGGGTGGCCATTACGTTTAGCAGACCGCTTGCGGCTTGTGGGTGCTTGATATGATCATCATCTGCTACCGGCGTATTGACGAGTCTTTAGAGTCCTACACAGAGGTTTCCTGGCTCAAGCGAAACGAAATAGGAGCACATATGGGATATGTGCGGGACCGAGAATAATGCGTGTATGTGATACCGTATTCCATTCTCGCGATGAATGTATCGAATGGTTGTATGCGATATAACCTAGTTATCGAATCAAGGATTGATTCGATAAGCCGATACATTGGATACTAGCCGGTTATATGCGATATGACCGGATCATTGAATCAAGTGTTGATTTAATGATTTAATGTATAATTATATATTTGATATTACTTTGCATTAACTAGTATTGGTTCACTTTAAATGGATTTACTCACTTGGTTTGTGCACATTGTATATGTGATATATTTTGTGCACATGATTGTATCATGTTTGATGATACATTCAAGCTTGGGTTTGTGTAAAGAATTGACCATGGTTATATGAATGGTTAGGGTTTCTTTTTTTATTTACTTATTCATTTATTTATTCTTTTTGTTTATTTTGGAAAAAGAAAATGATAAAGAAATTGGAATGGTGGCTTGTTTTGTTTGTAGTTGAAGTTTCTTGAAACTTTGACTAAGTCACCATTCTTGTCTCATCCTTAACCCTAACCATTCAAGTTAACCATGGTCCATTCTCTACAACTAACCAAGGGTTAATATATGATAAGTATTGATTTATTTATCTCATTATGAATAACTTATCATATCTTCTTCTTCTTCTTCATCTTCTTCTTACATGAAGAAAAAGCTTGCCTCTTCAATGGCAACTAGCCAAAACAAGTGAGAAATCCAATTCTAAAGTTTACCCACTTTCTATTTCTTCATCCTCTACCTCTTGCCAAGTAGTATAGGGTGTTTCCTTCACAAGTTTTCAAGGCTTGGTGAAGTTGGAGCTTGTTCTTGTGATGCCTCGACGTAGATCATCTTCGGCATCGAACCGACGATCAAGCCCGCCCATTTCTCCGATGAAGCCGATGCTAGAGTCATGGTTTTGATTTGGACAGCGGAGGGACCTCATCACGGAGTCTAGGATGTGGAGGACCGGATCTACAAAGGTTGTAGCCCCTTTCCTTTAGATACATTTCCGTTTACTTGCTTGCTTCGCCTATATATCTAGTCAACGATCCGTTCTAGGGTTTCTCGGCACCGTATTTTTTTTAGAAATTTGTATGGATGATGACTTGTGAGACCTCACTAGGGTGCCTAGGAACCCTTCACTGGTATCAGAGCCTAGCTAGAGCCTTAGGCGAAGTTCTGACGGAATTAGAACTCCGATCGAATCAAAACCCAAACCCTAATATTGCTCTCTGGACTTTTTTGAAAATCGTGGTTTTTTCCAAATTAAAAATATGCAGAAAATCCAGCAGGGAATTCTAAGAATTACGATGCAAAATGTTTTCAATGATACCTCTATTGCGCGGCGGAACCGCGGCAGAAGCTTGGCTTCTGCGGCGGTTCCGCGGTCACGTGACTTGATTGGCCTTCAAACTTTACACAGTAATTCATGCTTTCTGGTGCTGGTTTTCCTGGGAATATTTTAATATTTATTCCAGAGTTTTATTTTCTGGGTTGTATTGGGGACTCGGTGTATTCGATCGGACTGTCTAATTTTTTGTCGGTATGCTTTTCCGGGTATTTTTAGAATATGTTAAAAAGTTCGACCGGATATAAATACCTACTTTTTCCCCTGCCGGGAAATTTCCAATTGTTGGACTTTTCCGTAGTTTAATGACGTTCTAAGTAGTGCAAGTAACTCGATGGACCCTCTAGAAGACAACAAACCTTAACTCGATTATGTGACCGTCTTGAACTGCCCTTTGAACCTTCGGGTTTGGGGCAGTACGGCGTGCCACATGTGAGGCGTTGGCTTGACCCTTCTACGGCTGGACCGTTGGTACTGAGGCACGAACTGAATGTTGTTAGACTTATTTCATGTGTTGAGCTGTATCGGGAAAGCTTGGGTGTTCGATTGTTCGATCGAAAAGTTTAGCATTTTCTATTTATCCGGAATGTGATACAATAATTGGAATTCACAAATAGTTATGAGATAACGGAATGAATATTATAAACATAGCAGTTTAGTCTCACTTGATCGGTTGCCACGGAATTTTGATGTGATCAAAAGTCCGTCGCAATCACGTAGCGTACGCGGATACTCGCCGGGTAAACTTAATAGACAGCCTCACTCCATAGCCCCGACCAAGTGACTGTAGGAGAACCCCGTCGCCGAAAGCATCCGTTCGGGTGCTCGCGGCAGCGGTGTTCCGCCTTGGTGCACTTCGTCGACAGTATCTGGGGTGCAGCCGTCTACTGAAGTTTGCGACGAACATTCGATCAGGATGTCGGGAATCCTGTTGAATTGCCCGACTTGATATTGAAAAGAGTTTTCGATAATGAGACTAAAATGCGGAGTTTATAATTGTTAGGCATGCGATGTCTAAGGAATTCATTTGGTCAGGCATGCGATGTCTGAGGAGGTTGCAGATTCTAACTGTTGTAGTTTTACACTTTCTTTTCTGTGACCGTAAGTGTAATATGTGATATCGCCGGTTTCGTTGCTATATGTCAACGACAATTGGGATACGCATGTTTGCTTACGTTGATGACATGTGATGTTATGTGTTGCTGGATATGTTATATTGGATCGTCGTGTTTGAATAGCCGGGGGTTTTTATGTGAGATGAGTGTTTTTCATTTTCATTCATGTAAAAACTTGTATGTAATATTCTTTTATTGGGGCACTTCCAGGTTGCGAAAGTTGTCACCGTTGATGTATATTATTTACTTTTCCGCATTAGGATAGACCCAAGGAGGGGAGCACAAGTAACCGGGTTCTGGGGTCCAGTGGGAGACCATCTCGAGGAGTCGAGTCCGGGTCTCCTAACCCTAGAATTGGTAGGGTTGCTTGCCGCTCTCGTAGGGGTCTTGGGGTGTGGGATTGGCTATTCATCACGACCGTGGAATCCGTGTTTTATACTGGCTCGTATTGAAAACACGGACGTCCTAGTATATCCAATATTTCATATGATTCTTTCTGCTGCGTTATCTGTGATGTGATCATGCAATGTTCTGTGCTCTGTTCAGACAGATATTTTATATAGTATATATGATATATTATATAGACGTTGCTTATGTTTTACACCCGCGCTAGCCCTGCCTCGCTCTGCCGTTAGTTACCTAACCTAACGGTGCAGACGGGACATTGAGGCGAATGCGGATGGCATAAGCGTACGTTATATTTATCTGTGATGATTAGGTGGACTTAAATGATGGGATATTCATTAATGAGATTAATGAAAGAAAATAAACCTAATTGATGTTGTGGAATCGAATTTCAAAATAAAAACAGGTAGCTACAGTTCTTGCTTTGCATCGCGGTGTTCATTGTAGAACATCCTGCACCTTATTCGATAAGGAAAGGACCGAGATCCCTTCACCGGGAGTGACTCCTTTAGCAATAACTGGCAGATGCTACAACCATCGGTTTGTCTTTGATCGCTTCTATAGTTTACGCTTTGCACAGTGATATATATGATATATCCCGCACCTCATTCGACGAGGAAAGGGCCGACGATCCCTTCACCGGGAGTGACCCCTTTAGCAAAACTAGAAAAGCCTCGAAAACATTCTATTTAAAAACCATTTGATTCCGCAACGAGATCAAGTTCAAAGCGTTAAAGGTTTTCACAAAAACCATTCGCAACCCTCCGTCATTTTAGGAAGTAGAGTACTTAGTATTCGTGCTGTGTTTGTTGACCATAGTCAAGACACAGTGTACGGTAGCTAAGTGATGTCTTCCTACACCGCATATGATGCGATTAGTTAGGACAGTCGCGTGACTTTGTTGACCTTAGTTAAGGGTCATGTGGGTGGGTCTAATTAATCACGAAATGACGGGTAGAACTTGACTAGTACTTATGATTTGTTGACCATAGTTAAGGTCATAGGTGCTAGGGGTAAAAACCTTTATCGGGAGTTTCAAGTGTTGAGATTTGCAATGAGATTGCATACCTTCTATATGATAGTTGGATCCCGATACCCACTGCGAGTAATTGTTACTCCTGGGAGAGTTTTGCACTTTGCAATTAGCCGATCAAGTAGGTGTCTAGAAAGGTGTCAACGGGGTTACGCCTCTGGGAAAACGAGGTTTACTGTAATTAGGTCCGTGCGAAAGCACGGGGAACCTCCCTCAAAGTACCGACACTGGCCTGGCTGAAAGATTGGCGAACTTGTAGAGTGTAATTAATCCCGGCTAGCCTTTCCTTTTAAGGTTTGAAGGAAGATTTGATAAAAACAGTGGGAGCCATCCTGATTAGATAAAGTATATAACCAATCTAATCTTGCAAGAGCGCACGCTGAGTGTTTTCTTCTCTCTCTCTCCTGGTAGCGACCATATCATGCCTTAATCAAGATAATAAAATAGATGTATTGACCGAACCCGCTTGTTATACTGAGCTGGGGAACATTGGTCCCGCTCCAACTTATAATTGTTATAAGACAGAGCAGGAAATAGGGGAATACCAGAATTCCTATGCCGCCCAAACGAAGAAAGTGCATATGATGCATCTCCTTCGGGTGTGTTCATTATGCAGAACTGTTTCTCAGTATCCTCTGCATCCTGGGTATCTGATACCGGATCAGGATCCCAGATATGTAATATGTTACATAGGGCTACAAAGAGGTAGAAAAACTGAGAACGGGTGATAAGTTTCATGAGACAGAAAACGGGGCAAGTGTTGCAGCCAAGTCTGTTGGTCACTGTCACTCTGTATTACGAATACATTGATTCTGAACAAATGCTATTTAGATACCGAACCTGATATACAAAATCATATCAGTCTCTTTATTAGTAAAGAAAGGATATAATTTTGTATTGATGGATAATGTTTTGAACATTTCCTATATCAAAAGTTGATCGGTTTAGGCGCGTTATCTAAAAGCATTAACGTTCTAAATCAAACTACAGTTCTTTGTATTCAGAACACACACAAGAGGAAGAGTTCAGAAATGAACGAATTCTTCTTGAGGCATTGTAGACTAGGTCATATCAATGCGACCAGACTGGCTGAAGTTACATTTAGATGTATATTTAAATCAGTTTGAATTTACATCTTGTGAAACTTGCCAGTCATGTCACAAAGATAAGATGACCATAGCTCTGTTTATTGGAAACAGAGGAAGAGTTGGTAAACTATTGGGACTGATACATGATGATGTATGTAAGGTCTCCTGTCTACACATGCCAGGACTGGTTCTTTATACTTCATTATATTCTCTGATAATCTCTCAAGATTCAGTCATATGTTCCTGTTGAAACATAAGTCCGAACCTTTTGAGGTATTCATAGAATATAAGTTAGAAGTAGAGAACCAATAACCGGGTATAAGTATTATGTCCTTTGATGAGATCAAGGAGGAGAATACTTGTGCATGGAATTCCTGGATTATTCTAAAGGAGAATGAGATTCTCTCTCAGCATTACTCCTCCGAATAACCACAGCACATTGGTGTATCGGGGCGGAGCAATCACACCCTATATGATAAGGTGTGCTCTATGATGAGTACTACTGAGTTACCTGTTTCTTTTTTGGGAATTATGCGCTTGAGAAGCTGCATACCTATTGAATAGGGTTCGAATCAAATCAGTGCCTACCACTCCATATAAGATATGGTGTGGGAAGATCCTATCTCTTAAGTGAGTTAAGATTTGGGATTGTCCGGCCTATGTCAAAAGCAAAATCCGGACAAGATCGAGGCAAGGTCAGTTCTGTAGAACTGGAAAGGTTCCAGCTATTCAAAACTACAGCTGAAGATTTGACAGAACCAAAGGATTTTATAGTTCCCGACGAACCTCAGCCTCTCCGCCGATCTAGCAGGGTTCCTCACCTGCTTGAGAGATACTTCGGTTTCTCGATGACAGTGGGAGCAAGGATTGCATCACGAGATGATGACCCAACTAGATTCGAGCAGGCCATCAAGAGTAGGGACTCTGTAAGAATGGCTGGATGCTTAGCCATCTGAGATGGAATCCATATATACCAACAAAGTATGGACTTTGGTTGCGATATCTGAAGGGTTAAATCCCCATCAGGAGCAAGTATATCTTGAGAAGATTACTTGGTGTAGATGGACAAGTTGAGACTTTCAAAGCTAGACTTGTTAAAGGTTTTCGTCATCAACCAGGCACGGATAATGATGAAACCTTTTCCAGGGACTGTGCTTAAGTCCATCCAGATCCTACTTGCCACGGCTACATACCATGACTACGATATCTGGTAATTGGGTGCCATGACAACTCTTCTAAATAATGATTTAGAAGAGAACGTCTATAAGAACACAGCCAGAGGGCCTCGTAGACAGAGGGAGCAGCGGAAACGTGTGCAAGATGCTTTATAGGATAAAGCAGGCATCGCAGAGTTGGAACATCTGTTTTGATGGATCAGTCAAAGAAGTTGACATCATCAAAATGGTAGATGAACCTTGTATATACAAAACGGTAGTAGAGAGTGAAGTGGTCGTCCTCGTATTGTACGTGGACAACATACTCTTGATAGGAATAGGATTTCCTATACTACGATCGGTCAATCTCCTATTATCACAAGGATTCTCCAAATAGGATCAAAGTGATACCTCCTAAATCCTGAGTTTTCATCTATGAGATGGATGTAAGAGGATGCTAGGATTCTCACTAGATGAAGTGAGATGGTATCAATCGATCCTGGGGAGAATCACTGAAAGAGTTCCAGGGTGATAAAGACGACTGAATGTCAGTCACAGGCATTGTCTTTATCCTCAGTAAAGGGACGGTATGTTGGAAGATTTCCAAGCTAGATACCGTGACAAACTAGACGATAAAGGCTGGTAACATCGCTATTAAAGATACTACCAAAGAGGAAGTTTGGGTGTTTATTGGTTCATAAGATGAACTAGGTTCCTGCCATTGTATGACAATGGAAGTGTGGCTTCGGCCCTGGAACCCTGGTCGCATCGGTGACCCAGACAAATTCTGAGGCAGCGTCACCTGATCATGGAGATAGTTGATCTCCAGGTTGATCGAGGTTAGGAGAGTAGATTCAGAGGACAACACGGCGGATCCACTCACGAAGGCCTTTTCCTAGAGAGAGACTCATATGGGATGGTTGAGTATTAGATACTGCGACCACTGCTACAGATGGCCCTAGTGCAAGTGGGAGATTGTTAGTTATATGTATGCCCTAGAGGCCATTACTGTACATTGGATGTATATTGTAGTGGATGCTGGGACATATATAGGTAGGACTTTCTTGCTCGACATGATAGTACGCTATCTGGTTGCTCTTTATCTTAACATGTATACTTTCTGTCTCTCTGATTACATGTTGATAAAGCCCTTAGGATGTGTACTCGACTTCCAGGACTATGATGCAGATCATACTAGTAGGGCCTGGGTAGTCAATGAGTACATCCTTCATTGTTCCTAGTCATGGGAATATCGAGACGGGGCATCGATATTCCAGAGTAGAGTAGCGTATATCTTCTCGACCCATGTGATGGGCGATGGATGATCCCATATCCATTGGTGTTTGACATCTGAGATGGTATGCGGGTGCTCAGTGCAGACTGGGTACACTGAACGGACTCGCCGAGAACTCCCAGATGGTATTATACCTCACGTCAGATGGCAGTTCTCTGGTGACACTGGTACAGCTTAGTCTGTTGACCCGAGATCGTCAGGCAAGGATGCAGGAATAGATGGTTATAGAGTCTTGTGTGTCTCCCACTGTGCTTTGATTTCCACCCTACCACGGCTCTACTGAGTTGTGCAAACAGGTGGTTTTTGGGTACAGTCCCGATTCACATGGAGGCAATGAGCGATAGGAGGGGATTCGTCTCTCCCGGTATTGGGGGTTGATGTTGAGCAATGCACGACTGGCCATAACAGGAAATCCCTGGCCAGGGTTGCAGTGATATACTGGTAAGAGTTATCAGTAGTTTCACGATAGTTATGGACCCTACGTCGGCATGACTTATCGAGCTATTGGGGTCTGACGTTTACCACCCCTAGGCGAGATATGCGACATATCAGACGAGCAGACCGGACTATACGGTAAGTGTTACTGGTTGGATTCACAGGAGTATGAGCGGGTTTGCTCGTCGATCTTCTGATCGCTCAATACCCGGGTGGCCGTTACGTTTAGCAGACCGCTTGCGGCTTGTGGGTGCTTGATATGATCATCATCTGCTACCGGCGTATTGACGAGTCTTTAGAGTCCTACACAGAGGTTTCCTGGCTCAAGCGAAACGAAATAGGAGCACATATGGGATATGTGCGGGACCGAGAATAATGCGTGTATGTGATACCGTATTCCATTCTCGCGATGAATGTATCGAATGGTTGTATGCGATATAACCTAGTTATCGAATCAAGGATTGATTCGATAAGCCGATACATTGGATACTAGCCGGTTATATGCGATATGACCGGATCATTGAATCAAGTGTTGATTTAATGATTTAATGTATAATTATATATTTGATATTACTTTGCATTAACTAGTATTGGTTCACTTTAAATGGATTTACTCACTTGGTTTGTGCACATTGTATATGTGATATATTTTGTGCACATGATTGTATCATGTTTGATGATACATTCAAGCTTGGGTTTGTGTAAAGAATTGACCATGGTTATATGAATGGTTAGGGTTTCTTTTTTTATTTACTTATTCATTTATTTATTCTTTTTGTTTATTTTGGAAAAAGAAAATGATAAAGAAATTGGAATGGTGGCTTGTTTTGTTTGTAGTTGAAGTTTCTTGAAACTTTGACTAAGTCACCATTCTTGTCTCATCCTTAACCCTAACCATTCAAGTTAACCATGGTCCATTCTCTACAACTAACCAAGGGTTAATATATGATAAGTATTGATTTATTTATCTCATTATGAATAACTTATCATATCTTCTTCTTCTTCTTCATCTTCTTCTTACATGAAGAAAAAGCTTGCCTCTTCAATGGCAACTAGCCAAAACAAGTGAGAAATCCAATTCTAAAGTTTACCCACTTTCTATTTCTTCATCCTCTACCTCTTGCCAAGTAGTATAGGGTGTTTCCTTCACAAGTTTTCAAGGCTTGGTGAAGTTGGAGCTTGTTCTTGTGATGCCTCGACGTAGATCATCTTCGGTATCGAACCGACGATCAAGCCCGCCCATTTCTCCGATGAAGCCGATGCTAGAGTCATGGTTTTGATTTGGAAAGCGGAAGGACCTCATCACGGAGTCTAGGATATGGAGGACCGGATCTACAAAGGTTGTAGCCCCTTTCCTTTAGATACATTTCCGTTTACTTGCTTGCTTCGCCTATATATCTAGTCAACGATCCGTTCTAGGGTTTCTCGGCACCGTATTTTTTTTAGAAATTTGTATGGATGATGACTTGTGAGACCTCACTAGGGTGCCTAGGAACCCTTCACATATGTGATATGTGCAGGACCGAGGATAATGCGATATGAGATACCGTATTATATTCTCGCGATATTTAGATATGAGCCGGGTCATCGGATCAAGTGTTGATTCGATGAATCGGTACATGATATATTAGTCGGTTATATTCGATATAGCCGGATTGTCGGATCAAGTGTTGATTCGATGATTTAATGTATAATAATATATATGATATATTGCATTATATTATCTAATATTGGCTCGCTTTATTATTTCATTTTCTCACCGGATAATACATTGATATATATGCGATATATATTAATTGTATTATTTTCTTTTGTTACAAATATATAATTTATATATGATATATAATATTGTAACATGATATGATTACTAATGAAACATGTTTAGTGGAGATTAAACATGGTTAGGGTTTGAATTGGGTTAGTTCTTTCATGAACCTTCTAGAAGGTTTTCTTTTGTCATGAGTTAAGATATTATGGTTGATATTTTCTTATGACTCATTCTTTAACTCAACCCAAACCCTAGCCTTAGTTAATTCTCTACATGGGTTAGCCTAGTCATGGTTGACCATGGTTACATTATTAATCATATATCTTTTCATTATTCATCACAAAAGGATTAATACATTATTTCTTCTTCTTCTTCAACCTTGAGCTTTGAGAAAGCTTACTAGGCTTTCATTTTGTGATAATTAAAAGTGAGAATTTGATATAAAAAGAAAGCATAAATACTACTCCATCATCCTCATCTAATTTAGCGAATTAGATTAGGGTGTTCACCTCATTAGAGTGAGAGAGCTTGAGTTATAGAAACTTTGAGGTAGATCATCGGAGAAAAGGAAAACTACAAGCTAGCATGGATCGTTCGAGTCGTGGAGCCTCTCTTGAGTCCGAGAGATCATGGATCGCGGGGAAGGGACTTCTACTCGGAGCTTATGAAGTGAAGGAGCGGACTACAAAGGTTGTAATCCCTCACTCTTAGTTGTAAAGATGTTTACTTGCATATTAAACCCTAATAATCTAGCAAAGATCCCGGCTTTGGGTTGTTTCGGCACGTTTAAATTTTAAATCGGGCATGGTTGATACCTTATAGACCCTTGTATGACTGTCTAGGAACCTTATAGTGGTATCAGAGCCAAGCTAGAGCATTAGGCGACGTGTATACGAAGTTAAAACTCCGATCGAACCCCGAAACACCGATTTTGAGGATCTCGTAAGTGTAATTTCTCCTCAGGAATCGTGAGGATCCCTAAACCTCTTATGAGAACCCTCTTATGAGACCCTCACGGCTCATAAGATTCAAAAGCCTTAACCTAGGATCTGAACCTGTTTATAAAGGCACAAGAAAGGTATTTCTTCTGTATTAAAAATACCTAAAAAATTCAGCAGGGAATTGTAAGTATTACCGTGGAAAACGAGAAGGTAAATCGTATGGACCGCCGCGGAACCGCGGCAATACCTTTCTTGTGCCGCGGATTCGCGGCCGTACAGTTGGATTTGCCTTTGGTTTCTGCACAGTAATATCAGTAGCTGTTAGTGCATATTTCTAGGTATTTTTAATCCGACTCAAGTGTTGAGTGTTCTGGGGATTATTTTGTATTCGTTGATTCGATCGGAAAATTTAATTTCATTTTGTTTTTCGGATATTTTAGAAACTGTAAAAATGTTCGAACGGATATCATTAACTCATTTTTTCTCGGCACGAAAAACTTTCAAGTGTTGAATTTTTCTTGAGTTTAAATCTTTCGGAAAAACGTGCAAGTAACGCGGTGGACCCTCTAGAAGAACACAAACCTTAACTCGATTATGTGACCGTCTGAACCGCCTCTAAACCTTAGGGTTTGGGGCAGTACGGCGTTGCCACATGTGAGGCGTTGGCTTGACCCTTCTACGGCTGGACCATTGGTACTGTGACGTATTCTGGGACTTTTTGAACTCTGCTCAAGTGTTGAGCTATTTAAGAAATCTTGGGTATTTGATTATTCGATCGGAAAGTTTAATACTGTCTATTTATCTGGAATGTGATACAATATGTGGAATTCATATAGTTAGGCATGAAATGCGAAGTATGTGATATTTCGGATTTACGATGTCTAAAGAGATTGTGGATTCCAAATGTTGTAGGTTTACACTTTCTTTTCTGTGACCGTAAGTGTAGTATGTAGTTGTATTGCCGGTTTTCGTTGCTATACATCAACAACGATCAGTGTATGCATACTTACTTACGTTGATGAAATGAGATATTATGTGTTGCTATGATATGTTATATTGGATCGTCGTGTTCTGAATAGCCGGGGGTTTTATGTGAGATGAGGGTTTTTATTTTCATTCATGCAAAATTCATTTGTATGTAATATTCTTTTATTGGGGCACTTCCGGGATGAGGTTGATGTCACCAGTGTATATTATTTACTTTTCCGCATTAGGTAGACCAAAGGAGGGGAGCACAAGTAACCGGGTTCTAGGGTCCAGTGGGAGGCCATCTCGAGGAGTCGAGACCGGGTCTCCTAACTCTAGAATTGGCAGTGTTACTTGCCGCTCTCGTAGGGGTCTAGGGATGTGGGTTTGGGCGACCGTGGAATCCGTGTTTTATACCGGCTCGTATTAAAAACACGGACATCCTAGTATATCCAATATTTCATATATGTTCTTCTGCTGCAATGTTCTGTGATGAGATCATATTACTGCCTGAGACGAATGCTTATACTATATATATATGCTGATATATAAATATTACTGCTTTCGTTTCTACTGTGATGCTTAGGAAGCATAAGCTGATGGGATTTATTAATGAGATTAATAAAAAGAAAAGAAACCTAAAAGATATTGTAGAATCAAAACTTTATAAAAAGAGTAGCTACAGTTTTGCATTGCATAGCGGTATATATGATATGCCCTACACCTTATTCGATGAGGAAAGAGCCAAGATCCCTTCACCGGGAGTGACCTCTTTAGCTAAACTGGCAGATGCTACAAATACACAGTTTAGTTTTTGAGAGCTTATATATAGTTCTTGCTTTGCACAACGGTATATATGATATACCATGCACCTTATTCGATGGGGAAAAAGCCGAGATCCCTTCACCGGGAGTGACCTCTTTAGCGAAACTGCAAAAGCCTAAAAAACACTCCTTTTCAAAATCACTTGTTTCTACAACGATATCAAGTTCATTACGCAATAGGTTTTCAGAAAAACCTGTCGTAGCCCTCCGTCATTTCAGATGAATCCTACTTAGTATTCGTACCACGTTTGTTGACCTCCGTCAAGGCGTAGCGTGCGGAAGCTAACTAGTATTTATCTGTTTATGCATGTGATGCAGATTGGATTAGGGTAGTCGTACACCTTGTTGACCTCCGTCAAGGGTCGTGCGGATAGGTATGATTTAATCAAGAAATGACGGGTTGAACTTGACTAGCACCCTATGATTTGTTGAACTCCGTCAAGGTCATGGGATGCTTGGGGCAGAATAATATCGGAAATTTCAAGTGTTGAAATTTGCAATGAGATTTATACCTTCTATGAGATAGATGGATCCTGATACCTACTATGAGTAAGAGTTACTCCTGGAAGAGTTTTACACAGGACAATTAGCCGATCAAGTAGGTGTCTAGAAAGGTGTTTACGGGGTTATGACTCAGGGAAGACGAGGTTTATTTTAATTAGGTCCATGCGAAAGCACGGGGAACCTCCCTCAAGTACCGACACTGATCTGGCTGAAAGATTGAAGAAATTGTAGGGTGTAATTAATCCCGGCTAATCTTACCTTTTAGGGTTTGAAGGAAGATTTGATAAAACCAGTGGGGGACATCCTGATTAGATAAGATAATAACTAATCTAATCTTGCAAGAGCATGCGCTAAAGTGTTTCCTTCTCTCTCTCTCCAGGTAGCGACCGTGTCAGGACTTAATCAAGATAATAATATGGATGTATTGACTGAACCTGCTTATTATACTGAGCAGGGGATCGTTGGTCCCGTTCTTTCTTATAAGAGTTATAAGACTGAGCAGGAAACAGGAGAAAATCTGAATTCTCACGCCGCCCAAACGAAGAACAGGCATGCTGATGCATCTTCTTCGGGGGTGTTAGTTATTGAGAACTGTTTCTTAGTTCACCCTACGTCCTGGGTATTAGATACCGGATCGGGATCCCACATATGTAAATTGTTACGTGGGCTACGTAAAGGTAGAGAACTGGGAAAGGGTGATCATTCCGTACAAGTAGGGAATGGTGCAAGTATTGCAACCAAAGAAGTTGGCGAATATCACCTTGTATTACCAAGTAGTAATACACTGATTCTGAATGAGTGCTATTATATACCGAACATGATGTGCAACATTATATTAGTTTCTTTATTAAGTAAAGAAGGATATAATTTTGTAGTATGGGATAATGTTATGAACATATTCCTAGATCAAAAGTTGATTGGATCAGGCTCGTTATATATTGGCATATTCATTCGCAATCAAAATACAGTCCTTAATATACAAAATACACACAAGAGGAAGAGTTCAGAAATGAACGAATCCTTCTTATGGCATTGTACACTTGGTCATATTAATGCGACACGACTAGCTAAGTTACATAAGGATGGATATTTGAATCCGTTCGAATTATCATCTTATGATACTTGCCATTCATGTCTCAAAGGAAAAATGACCAAAACTCCGTTTAGTGGACACGGAGAAAGAGTTAAGGAACTCTTAGAGATGGTACATAGTGATGTATGCGGTCCTATGTCTACACATGCCAGGAACGGTTCTTCCTACTTTATTACATTCACTGACGATCTCTCTAGATACGGACATGTGTTCCTGATGAAGCACAAGTCTGAAGCTTTTGAGAAATTCAGAGAATATAAGAACGAAGTAGAGAACCAAACGGGCAAAAGTATTAAAATCCTTCGATCTGATCGAGGAGGAGAATACTTGAGTAATGATTTTCTGGATTATCTAAAAGAGAATGTGATTCTCTCTTAGCTTACTCCTCCTTATACACCACAGCACAACGGTGTATCGGAGCGGAGGAATCGCACCCTATTAGATATGGTACGCTCTATGATGAGCAATGCTGAGTTACCTATTTCCTTCTAGGGATATGCGCTTGAGACAGCGGCATACCTACTGAATAAAGTTCCTATGAAATCTGTGCCTACCACTCCATATGAGATATGGGAAGGGAAGAGACCATATCTTATTTTTGTTAAGATATGGGGTTGCCCGGCCTATGTCAAAAGACAAAAACCAGACAAACTCGAGGCAAGATCTGTTTTGTGTAAGTTTGTTGGATATCCCAAGCATTCGTGAGGGTATATCTTCTACCATAGTGAGGAACAAAGGGTGTTTGTTGCTCAACACGCCACCTTTTTAGAAAAAGAATTTCTTGCAAAAGAGATTAGTGGCTCTTAGGTAGAACTTGAAGAAGTTCTAGCAGAACAAACTACAATAGAAGATTTGATGGAACCAGAGGATTCAGTAGTTCCCGACGAACCCCAGCCACTCCGCCGATCTAGTAGGGTTTCTCATCCACCTGAGATACTATGGTTTTCTCATTGATGGTGGAAGCGAGGATTGCATCATGGAAGATGATGACCCCACTAGTTTCGAGCAGGCCATCACGAGTGGTGACTCTGTGAAATGGCTAGATGCAATGCGATCTGAGATGGAATCCATGTACACCAACAAAGTATGGACTTTGGAAAATGCTCCTGAAGGGGTAAAACCCATTGGGAGCAAGCGGATCTTTAAAAAGAAAATTGGTGTAGATGGAAAAGTTGAGACTTTCAAAACTAGACTTGTTGCAAAGGGTTTTCGTCAACGACCAGATGTGGATTATGACAAAACCTTTTCTCCAGTGGCTATGCTTAAGTCCATCCGGATCTTACTTGCCATTGCTGCATACCATGACTACGAAATTTGGCAAATGGATGTTAAGACCGCCTTTCTAAACGGTGATTTAGAAGAGAGCGTGTACATGACTCAGCCAGAGGGCTTCGTAGATAATGGGAGCAGCGGAAAGGTGTGCAAACTGCTTAAATCCATTTTTGGGTTAAAGCAAGTATCGCGGAGTTGGAACATCTGCTTTGACGTTGTAGTCAAAGAGTTTGACTTCATCAAAAATATAGATGAACCTTGTATTTATAAAGGTTGCAGAGAGTAAGGTAGTCTTCCTCGTATTGTACATCGATGACATACTCTTTATAGGAAATGATGTTCCTATGCTGCAGTCAGTCAAGCTCTTCTTATCACAAAGATTCTCAATGAAAGATCTAGGTGATGCCTCCTGCATACTGGGAATTATGATCTATAGAGATAGATCTAAACGGATATTGGGATTGTCCCAATCCAGGTACATTGACACCATACCCAAGAGGTTTAGTATGGAAGAATCCAAGCGTGGGAACCTACCCACGATCTCTGGACTCACTCTCTCCAAAGAGATGTCTCACAAGATTGATTTGGAGAGAACTCGCATGCAAGGGATACCCTATGCTTCGGCAGTAGGCTCTATCATGTATGCGATGCTATGTACCAGACCCGATGTAGCATACTCACTAAGTGTAGTGAGTCGGTATCAAGCAGATCCTGGAGAGAGTCACTGGATAGCTGTGAAGAACATTCTCAAGTACTTGAAAAGGACTAAAGAGATGTTCTTGGTGTATGGTAACGGAGAACTTCAGGTGGAGTCCTTTACCGATTTGAGCTTAGAAAATGATAAGGACGACTCTAAGTCGCACTCGGGATTTGTCTTTACCCTCAATGGAGGGGCGGTATGTTGAAAGAGTTTCAAACATGATACCGTTGCAGACTCGACGATGGAGGCTGAATACATCACTGCCAACGATGCTGCCAAAGAGGCTGTCTGCATAAAGAAGTTCATTAGTGAACTTAGTGTGGTTCCATCTATTGAGCATCCAATACCTCTGTATTGTGATAACAATGGAGCTGTGGCTTTAGCCAAGGAACCCAGGTCCCATCAAAAGTCCAGACATATTCTGAGGCGGTATCACCTGATCAGGGAGATAGTTGATCGCCGGGAGATCGAGGTCAGGAGAGTTGATACGAAGGACAACACTGAGGATCCACTCATGAAGGCCATTCCCCAGATACAGTTTAAGAGATTATTCGGGATGCTAGGTATGAGATACTACAGCAGCTGGCCTTAGTGCAAGTGGGAGATTGTTAGTTATGTATATGCCCTAGAGGCCATTGTTGTACATATGATGTACATTATAATGGATGCTTGGATATATATAGAGAGGACTTTCTTGCTCGTCATGATAGTATGCTATTTGGTTTCACTTTATCTTAACATGTTGACTTGTATATGTTTACTGTCGTACTCTCACATGTTGATAAAGCCCTTAGGATCTGTACTCGGATACTGGGACTATGATGAGATCATACTAGTGGGGCCATGGTAGTCGATGAGTACATCCTATAACTGTTCCTAGTTGAGGGTATATCGAGACAGGGCATCGATACACCAGAGTAGACTAGCGTATACGCATCTTGACCTATATGATGGGCGATGGATGATCCCATATCCATCGGTGTTTTGACATCAAGAATAGTGTACGGGTGCTCAGTGGAGACTGGGTACACTGGACGGACTCGCCGAGAACTCCCAGATGGTGATATACCACACGTTAGATGGCAGTTCTCCGGTGACACTGGTACAGGGTAGTCTGTAGACCTTAGATCGTCACAGAGTCTTATGTGATTCCCATTGTGCTTTGATTTCCACCTTACCATGTCCAAGAGGGCATGCAAAACGGTGGCTTTTGGGTGCAGTCCCGAATCACATGGAGGCAATGAGCGATAGGAGGGGATTCGTCTCTCCCGGTATAGGGAGTTGATATTGTGCTGTGTTCGATTGGCTATAACTGGAAGTCCCTGGCCAGGGCTGATATAGAGATTTAATGGTAAGTGTTATCAGTAGTTTCTCTTCCCGTTATGAGCCTCACATCGATACGAATTATCGGTTACTGGGGTCTGACGTATACCACCCCTATACTAGATATACAACATATCAGACGAAGAGACCGGACTGTACGAGAGTGTTACTGATTGGATTCATAGGAGAATGTACAGGCTAGCTTGTTGATCTTCTGATTGCTCAATACCTGGGTGTCTGTTACGTTTAGCTGACCGCTTGCAGCTTGTGGGTGTTTGATATGATCATCACCTGCTACCGGCGTATTGACGATTGTTTAGAGTCCTACACAGAGGTTTCTTGACTCAGGCAAAACGGAGTAGGGGAACATATGTGATATGTGCAGGACCGAGGATAATGCGATATGAGATACCGTATTATATTCTCGCGATATTTAGATATGAGCTGGGTCATCGGATCAAGTGTTGATTCGATGAATCGGTACATGATATATTAGTCGGTTATATTCGATATAGCCGGATTGTCGGATCAAGTGTTGATTCAATGATTTAATGTATAATAATATATATGATATATTTCATTACATTATCTAATATTGGCTCGCTTTATTATTTCATTTTCTCACCGGATAATACATTGATATATATGCGATATATATTAATTGTATTATTTTCTTTTGTTACAAATATATAATATATATATGATATATATTATTGTAACATGATATGATTACTAATGAAACATGTTTAGTGGAGATTAAATAAGGTTAGGGTTTGAATTGGGTTAGTTCTTTCATGAACCTTCTAGAAGGTTTTCTTTTGTCATGAGTTAAGATATTATGGTTGATATTTTCTTATGACTCATTCTTTAACTCAACCCAAACCCTAGCCTTAGTTAATTCTCTACATGGGTTAGCCTAGTCATGGTTGACCATGGTTACATTATTAATCATATATCTTTTCATTATTCATCACAAAAGGATTAATGCATTATTTCTTCTTCTTCTTCAACCTTGAGCTTTGAGAAAGCTTACTAGGTTTTCATTTTGTGATGATTAAAAGTGAGAATTTGATATAAAAAGAAAGCATAAATACTACTCCATCATCCTCATCTAATCTAGCCAATTAGATTAGGGTGTTCACCTCATTAGAGTGAGAGAGCTTGAGTTATAGAAACTTCGAGGTAGATTATTGGAGAAAAGGAATACTACAAGCTAGCATGGATCGTTCGAGTCGTGGAGCCTCTCTTGAGTCCGGGAGATCATGGATCGCGGCGAAGGGATTTCTACTCGGCGCTTATGAAGCGAAAGAGCGGACTACAAAGGTTGTAATCCCTCACTCTTAGTTGTAAAGATGTTTACTTGCATGTTAAACCCTAATAATCTAGCAAAGATCCCAGCTTTGGGTTGTTTCGGCACGTCTAAATTTTAAATCGGGTATGGTTGATGCCTTATTGACCCTTGTATGACTGCCTAGGAACCTTACATTATCGATTGGCGTTACCACAATATTTGGCGAATGTTCATGATGTGTTTCATGTTTCTCAACTTCGTAAGTATGTTCGAGATGAAACACAAGTGCTGGATCATTCGGAGCTGACTGTAAGAGAGGATTTGACTTTTGAGGAACGACCGATATTGATTATTGATCAAAGAGAAAAGGTCCTTAAGAACAAGGCTATCCCTCTCATACTTGTTTCTTGGGGAAATCGCTCACATGGAGAATCGACTTGGGAACGTGAAGACGAGATTCGACAGAAGTTTCCACATCTCTTCTTGTAGATTCTTGATTGTTTTCTTTTCTTGTTTTGGGAATTTCGAGGACGAAATTCTTTTTGTAGTTGGGTATAATGTAACACCCTAATTCATTTATACCAGTTCTAGTTCAAGTATTTCTTTATTTATGGTATTTTCCTAATTTACTGTGTTTTGGGTGCGAATAGTGTTTTTGACATTTGTATTGCATCCGACCCGACCCGTTTGCTGGAAACCCATCTCGATTCCTGTTTATGATTTATCCCGGCTTGTTATGTGGATCCGTGTACTTTCATAATGTTTATACTGCATACTTGCATTATATCTGGTATCTGCATTTTTAATATAACATTTAAAGTCAAGTATAATATTTTTTTAAAAATACATTGCATGGCCTGCATGATATCCCTGACCCTGTGGTAGATCCGCGCATCTTGTTCTCGTCCCGTTCAGTGAAACTGACTTGTTTGGATGGTTATGTGCACGTACGTGCATCCGTTCTTGGGGGTATGCGTTTTCGTTACCCGGATATCCTATTTTGGTTTTGGTTGATACGTATATTATCCGTATTTTCAAACCGTAATTTTAGACCCGACCCGGGGTGTTTTGGAGTACTTTTGTTTTAACCAGAAAACTTAAACATATTTAACATTATATTCCTTATATATACACTATTTAATATTCGTTTATATATTTTATAAAACTAAAAATATTTTACTTAATCAGAATCTTACCTGCCTCTCTCTCTCTCCTCCTTTATTTTATATTTTTATAACCTATTCTATAAACACTCTCGGCCTCTCTCTCTATATAATATATTAATTACTATTAAACCCACTATTCCCCAGTTCTCTCTCTTCTTCCTCATTCATAATCTTTTTACCGCATCCGAGAGCTCGAACCCACGCTCGCACGTCGCGCTCATCGCCATCTCCTCACCGCCGGCATCCTCATCTCCCCGACTCCTCGACCTTCTCTCCATCCTCACCTCTCCACTTCCCTCTCTTCCATTGCAGAACTCCGACGGCAACCCAACCCAAGAAACTTCGCCGGCGACCCCTCACCGTCATCCCAGTACCCACGCCACCACCCTCATTTCACTGCCCTCATCGCTCACCTCACCTCCACCTCCCTCTTTTCCGCTTCTCCCCTCTTTCCCCGACCCAAGAAAACCCCAACAATCAAGAACCCAAGCCTTTGCCAGAAACCATCCGTCAACGGCCCGTTGTCGTCGTCTATTCCCTAGCCTCCACCTCCTCTGCCCCAAACCCAGAATAACCTTCTTCTCCTTTCTCTTTCTTCTTCTCCTTCAACTTCTTCTTCTCTTTTCTTTTCTACATTCTTGTTTTCCGGTGATCACCGCCGGAGCCGTGCCGCCGCCGACGACCCGAGTAATCCAGTGAACGTCCCCTGCCTGCATGGTTACCTTCTTGCATTGCCTGGACCCTTCCCGCGTGCCGCGTGTGCGTTGCAACGTTTACCCGACGTCGGACACTGTGTATACACCCCGTCATGAGATCCGTTCAGGCAAGTTAATCTTGCTACATGCTATGTTACTGTATTTACATCTATTTGAATAAATATAACACTTGTATTTTAAATGATACATCCCATGTTATAGTTTTTTAGTTTTACGACGCCCGTTTGCATCCATATCGTTAGTTACATATCTAGATGCATGCTGATTCATCTTGCTACATGCTAGGTATAGTATTGTGCATCCATATGAGTAAAATGTTACCCGTTTATCACATTGTGCATCCATTTTACAGTTTTACTGTTTTCGGACACCCGTTTGTATCCATATCATTTTAAATATATATAACTGCATCTATAGATCATATTAATTCATATTACCATTGTTGTAACACCCCATGCTTAATAATGTGCATCCTACTTAGTAATGGAGCTATAGTTTCAATCCCTATTAGTTAGTTATGCATCCATGTTTATTTGTGTATCCATACCAATAATTCTGCATACCTTGTTACGTCTCATATTACATTAGCTCATATTATTAATACATTAGTACCCCATGCTTGAGATTGCGCATCCTACATAGTCATGATGTAACCCCTGATAAATATTTGTGCATCCATGCTTTTATCGTGCATCCGTACTTACTACAGTTTTATTAAAAACATCCGCTTAACACATGTGCACTACCTGACTTGACTTTATGCACCACTGCTTGACTTGATACCTGATCTTGTTACTAACGCCGAAAATCTTGACCTGTTGTCCCTACGGACATATCCTGTTGTCTATTTAGACAAACCTGTACCTGCTTGATCCTGTGTTGGCATTAGCTCCAGATTTATCAATACCTGACTTGAACACATAACCTTAGGGGTATGGGGAAATCAAAAGTGTAAACTAAAGTGTAACTTAAAAGGGTATTACTTGATCCGTGGTCCCGGGGGGTAACGGGACAGAACCATTCGTGACTCTTATATATTCCTGATCCGAGGTCCCGGGGGGTAACGAGACAGAACCACTATTGGTTCACATATTCCTGATCCGTGGTCCCGGGGGGTAACGGGACATATCCTTTGAGTTACATGGAGGATTACATTAATTGATTTTAAACAAACTTTAGAATAAATAACCCAGTAGCACAGTTTAGATTGATCACTGCACGTCACATATATTGATACACTTCACTGCTCTATATCCGTGTTTACTTATTACATTTCTGTTACTGTTTATGATTCATGCCTGCATATCTCGTGTGTCATATTCATTTATTATTGTTTGATATTATGACGCACTGAGTCTGGGTTTTGCATGGTCCAGATCCTCTATCTCTGTCGCAGGTAGTTCAGGAGTATTTTGATCAACAAGCTGAGCAGTGAAGATCATGTTAATAGATAGTTAGTTTAGTTTTATTTTGCATTTTCATTCCTGATGTGAGCCCGTATTTTAGGACGTACTTTCCAGATTATTATTGTTTATTGGATCTATTGCTTCCGCATATTATTTCTTGACTCGTTTATTCTGGCATATGGACATGTACTAGATAGTTTATTTTATTTTTCTGTTCTTGATATCTATTGACAGCCGTAATGTGACTGTGGAGGGATATTTTCTAGCCACATGTAGCATGGTTGGCGCTGTCACGTGCCGATCTTAGCGCACTCTGGGAAGCGGGGCATGACAATTACCTTTATATAACTCACGAGGTAATGACCTACCTCATCACAACACACATCTTTGACATAGTACGATGAGATTTTGGGAATATATTCATGGGATAATATGACATTACAAATAAATACTATTAACTTGCAAAACCATTTCTTTAAAAAGTGTATCAAACAATTCCTTGCAATTGCGCCTCTACAACCCACTTTTGGGGACCCCATTCGGGATGGTGCGGGTTATCGCACATCCTCGGGCCTAATAGAGCGAGATACAGACCTCCGAAAGGAGCATTCGATCTCGATGGAATTTTAATGCATTTTTCTTTAGAAAATGAGATTTTTACAAAAATAAATAAAATTATTTTTATTATATATTTATATATATAACTATTATCAAAATATCTATTTTAATTATATTATATAAATATTCCAATTTTTCTAAATCAAAGGAATCACCATTACATGAAAATACCATTCAAATACAAAACAATTCCAACATTTCAATAAAGTACCATGCACTATGAAAACTAGGTTTTACTCACTAGAAATTTCATATTTATAAAATATACGTCTATGAAAAGCCTAAAGACGATAATTAAATACTTGAGGTGTATTTTGAAAACATATAAAAACCATTTTTACATAAAACCCCAACAAGTTATGCTAAATTATAATAAGGACCCAAGTAAAAATAGGTTTAAGCGAGACCAGTTCTCTTGAGTCTCAGGAAGCCGGAGAATGTGGGTGTTTGTCTATCTAAGGTAGACAATGTAACAAATGGTGTTATCAACACTGTAATTGTTTTGGAAAAAGACACAAATCCTGCCGTCCATATGCAGCAGTTATCGATAACATCAAAACTAATTCAGGATTTCAAGTTCTTTTCAAAATATCTGACTCAGACTGAGTCTCAATCTAATCAATCTGACTTGAATGTGATTCAAATATAAACTACAATACAATATGAATCTATGAATACATCTATTCAATCTATATCAATCTATATTGACTGAACCGAACCATGGATATAATTTGTCTACATGACTCTCCATTTATATCCATTCTATTTGCTGATATCATGGTTTCGGCAAGTCATCCATTTATATAACAAACCAATACAATCAATACAAAATACATCGCGGGGTTTATAAGGGGTAGATTGGTACGGAATATGTTAGAAGTGGCACGAGACTGTAACCTTAACACACCTAACTTGAATATCCATTGCCATTGTACCGTGGCTGAACGGTTCCTTGTGCTCTGTATACCTTAGTCTCCGGAATAGTGGGACTCCTCTCGTATACACTGGTCTATTCTGTACCAAGCTACAAATAACTACGTTAACATTATAATTAAACATTACTAGTCTTATTCTTTCTGTCTATTCTACTTCTCTCCCATCTTTGGGACTTATCGAGCGATTGTTCGCTGACGACATTCCTTTCTTCTTTCTTTGGAATGCAGTCAGGTGATTTGGACGCATTAGAGACCGAGCCCAACACTGAGAATTTGGAGCAGTTTGCTTTTGCCCCGGAGCTCTCGACACTTGTACATATTTATTTCATTTCAGTTATGCCATTGTTTAGGTATCGCTTTCTACTCATGTATTTACATTTTAGTTGTACCTGTAAAAAATGTTTAATAAATAAAGTTTCTATTCATTTACATTCCTGTCACTTGTGTATTTTACTTTATATTTCTTAGTTACGCTTAGCGTATTTACTTCTGAGTAAATACGTCACGTGACCCGTCGCGTCTTCTTACCGTACACCGGGAAGCGGGGCATGACAGTACGTGTAGGGTAGGTCATTACCCTATGAAGTTTTTCCTAAAGGTACAGTTTTAATAAAAACGAAAATAGGTGATAATAAAGTTCAAGGTATTTTAATGAAAAAGTTCAATTATGGTTGTTTCACATGAGATTCTTGGTTAAACTTGATTCTAAACATTAATATTAAAGATTACAAGTAATGTGGTAGAATTAGGTTGATCAATATATAAAGGAAAAAGAGAGTTTATAGGGTTTAGAAAAGAGTATTGGTAATAACTCCACTTTACCGATGTAAGATTTAAAGATGAATTTCAATGAAAATGAGGAGAGTTGGAAGGGACTTACGGTTTGAATATAACAAGAGGAAGTTAAGGAAAAGGGGATGAACTTAGTGGTGTCGCGGGAGCTCCGGAATCGATATATAAATGAAAAAGGGAGTTTCTAGGGTTTAGAAAAGAGTATCGGTAATAACTCTACTTTACCGATGTAAGATTTAAAGATGAATTTCAATGAAAAGGAGGAGAGTCGGGAGGGACTTGCGGTTTGAATATAACAAGAGGAGGTTAAGGAAGAGGGGATGAACATCGTGGTGTCGCGGGAGCTCCGGAATCGGCTTCGATCTTCGACGGAAGAAGCTTGCTCGCTAACTCCACTTTACTCCACTTGCTCTTAGAAACTTTTTGAGAGAGTTTTTGCTAGATTTTTCAGAATGGTGCTGACCTAAGAGATGGGGTGGTATTTATAGTGGAGAATTAGGGTTTGAGAATTAAAATTTTGGATTAAAAAGTATTAAAATAGTGTTAATTGGTGAAATGAAAGGTCTCTGTTTGATTGCAGGGAAATCAAACAGTGCAGAGGAGTTAATAGAAGCTGAAGAGACATGTGTGCAAAGCACAGATCAAAATGGGCTCATCATGACCGTCCCCGCCGGCCTATTGGCTAAATCCGCCGGTCGGATCTGAGGCAAATGCCTTGAGATTCATGCCACCAGATTAACTCTGTGTTTACACCATTTTCCACATGTTTGATTTTTCTGAACTTTTTATTTCCCCGTGTATTGCACGTGCAACCATTTGGACTTCCAAAAAGTTAAAAAGAAAAATCAAAAAAATAATTGTATTTGATGGGAATCGAACACACATGCTATGTCACAGCAGTGTAGATGCATTACCAGTGAGCTACAAGTTGCTTCTTGCTTTTATTTAACAAAAGTGACTTATAATAACTCAAACTCAGGCTGTAATACTCTTTTCTTGTATATTAACAGGAAAATTTCTGTACAGAGATTTTAAAGTCGTCAGAACCTGTCCATCTACACCAATATTATTCTTGAAGATACTGTCACGCCCCGCTTCCCAGTATACGGGCAGCGGACGCGACGAGGCCGCTACGTATTTACTCTAAAGTAAATACGCTAAGCGTATCTAAGCAATATAAAAATAAATGCACAAGAGACAAGATATAATAAAACAGCAACTTTATTTATTAACGTTCCTTTTGTACAATGCATGGAAAAGTAAATACAACTGAAATAAAGCAATGCCTAAATAATGGCATAGCAGAAATGGAAAGGTACTGAAATAAAAGTGTACAATGAACTAAAGCTCTGGGTCTTCAACGAAATGTTCCAAGTCTTCAGTGCTGGGCTCGATCTCTGACGTGTCCAGATCACCTGACGACATTCAAAGAAGAAAGAAGAGAATGTCGTCAGCGAACAGATGGCTCGGTAAGTCCCAAAGATAAGGGAGAAATAGAATAGACAGAATAAGAAGGTAGTTTTTAAAGTTGTATTATATTGTTATAATGTAGTGTTAACGCTGTTGTTTGTAGTGTAAGTCTATGGTAGCGCCTCGGCCTTCTGTACGAGGCCAAAATGCGGAAACGAAAACTTTTTCAAACTAGAAAACCGGCGTTATCATATGCTTAAAACCCGGATCGAACCATTAACCTATAACTAGCTATCTAGAGAAGGGATAGAATGCTATACCGAGCGATCCGTGTCCTTCGGTCTTTGGCCACCATCCCAAGCTCCCCGCGGCATCTCCGGTCTCGATCTCCTCGTCGGAAAGAGCACCACATCTACGAGTCTTTTTACGGGCTCCCGCTTCATCCGAAGCAACTCGGGCACGAAGTGTGCTAGCCGACGTGTCCAAGGTGTTGTAGAGAATGTTTGTGTAAGTGCACGGCGGCGCCCCGGCCGTCAATCCGACGGCGGAATGCGGAAACGGTGAATAACTTAAATTTTGCGGACTTAGCAAACCGGCACCACCGCGCACCAAACACCCGGATCGAACCATTAACAAGTCTAAGCTAACAAGAAGATGGGTTAGAGATATACCGACGATCCAAGTCCTCCGGTCTTCTCGTCATCGTCCCGATCTCCTGCGGAATGTCCCGTCTCCTCCTCGTCGCCGGAAGTGCACCACATCGCCTACTTTGTTTACGGGCTCCCACCTCAATGCCGAGGCAACTCGGGCACGAAGCCGGCTACTCGACGTGCCCAAGATATGCTGTAGAATGTGTAGTAGAACTTGTGTCTCTATTGGGGTTGAAGGAGTTGCCATGATGATGATGGGGGAATTTGTGCAAAGGGAAAAATCCAGGGAAGCTTGCTGGAAGAAATGGAGCATGTAAAAATGAGCTCGGCCATTCAATGTTTTAGGCTCTCTCTCCCTCTGGAAAAACAGCCCCTGCACCCACATTATGTGCTATGGAATAAATTAATGTCCATTAATTTATCAAGACATTCATCTCAAAAGAAACCAGCACACTCCTTTGTCTCTTATGCAATCATAAGTAAATTAATCCCCACTCACAAAATAAACACACACCCATACTCAAAAAGCAGTGGCCGGCCCATACCTTATTCAAGTGGGTGTAGGAAAATGATATAATAAAGATAAGGTCACAAACCCACACACCTACACAACCATCATCTCATGCATGATGACACCAAAGTCAAGCTATCATGAAAAGGAAAGTCAAGCAAGTCAATGGATGGTGCACCATCATGAAGACTATCATGATGCTACAAAAAGCAAAGACCCCCTCCACAAATGCCTATTTGCAACAATGCAAATAAACCCTCCTCCACCAACTTCGGCCAATGAACGGAACAATGGAAATTGGCCGAAACGAAAAGCAAACTGGCAACTCCAGAAAACTGGTCCCGTAATAAATTACAGGAAAACCCCGATACTGTGCATACACACCCGCATCTGTATTTCGACCGAAATACAAATGCAAAGAGACAAAATCTACACTGTACTATACTAGGATCCGGCTTATACCAAAACCGGCTAGTAATATCTGTTCGATCCTGATGCGTGCAATACCGCACGTATCTGATCGAACCCTGCCATATAACCATACGGCCTATAGTACAAACTGTCCGATCCTGATCCGTGCAATACCGCACGTATCTGATCGGACCTTGCCATATCTCCATACGGCCTCTACAACCTTTCGCCCGAAAGCTGAGTAACTGAATGTGGGGGACTCTAAAGACTCTTCAACACCTTGGTTGTGGATTTAACCACTAGCACGTCAGAGGTATAAGCCAATACGTGACGGGCTACCAGGTACTGACTAAAAGGGACGTCTGTGAGCGAACTCAGCCCGACAACCCTACTGAGCCTGTCAGTGACAATATCCGTGCAGTCCGGTCCGTTCGTCTATGAGCATCGCATAGCGGGCCTAGGGGGTTGGTAAAAGTCAGACCCCCAAAAGCGGTACAAGTCGTGTCGGAGTGTAGCCCAGAACACCCTGAGATACTACTGGAATACCTACCAGTAAATCTCCTTGCCTTGGCCAAGGACTTTGTGTAATGGCTCTCCTAGACACAGCACGACCTCACCCCCAATACCGGGAGAGACGAACCCCTGAAGATACGCTCACTGCCTCCATGTGGCTCGGGACTGTACCCAACTAAAACCTGTTTGCACGACTCCTTTGAGCCGTGGTAGGGTAGTAATCAAAGTACAGTGGGAACTCACACGAGACAAATGACGATCCCCAGGTCGATGAACTAACCTGCACACATGTCACCAGGGAACTGCCATCTGACGTCTGGTATATGACCAACTAGCATGTTCCCGGCGAGTCCTGTCCGGTGTACTCATAACCCAATGAGCACCTGTATACATCTTAGGTGATCCAACTGACACCAGTGGCTTGTGAGACCGGCCACCGCCCCTCGTCGGGGTCTCGACTGTATACACTAGTCTACTAATGGAGTATCGATGCCCAGTCTCGAAACTCCCACGACTAGGGACCTTTTAAGGATAAGCTTATAGACCCCCAGCTCCCACATATATGATCGCCCTCATACTGCTGGTGGTCAAGCAAGAATCCTAGGGGCTCTATCAACGTGTAATAGCGACGTGTCAGGTCACCTAAAACAGTACACGATGATAAAGGTAAACCAGATAGCATACTATCATCTCGAGTAAGACTGTCCTACCGGGATAGGTCCTCCCTCAATCATTACAATCACGTACCTGTGACCTAATAATTGACTCTGAGGGCACTATCTCCAACAATCTCCCACTTGCACTCAAGGCTAATTATTGCGATGTCGCATACTCACAGCCCGTGTGATACCGAACATCCAACTCCTCTACTAGTCAGTCTCACAAAGCTCGTTTGCGGAACTATTGCGTTCGAGGAATAGCCTCAGTGAGTGGATCCGCTTAGTTGTTTCTTTCTATGTCTCTCTATATCTCAAGTTTGCGGAGAAACCCATCTCCCGAAATGAGCAATACCTGTCTTAGAATGTGTCTGGATGTCTGATGGGACATAGTTCATAAATGAACTCCAAATCCAAACTTCTTAGACTGTATCGTCAACTGAACTTAATCAGTATCCTGCGCACCATGCCTCCCTCAGTATTGCCTTGGACCACCTGTCCAAAATACTGCCCCTCATCAGAAGGAAAACTATAACTCTGACAACCTCCTTGTCGTCCATGTCACCTTGGAAGCCTGGAATGATAACTGTCTCCTGAATGAGGCTGTCGTTATCATATCCCTAGAACATCCACTTATGTTCTAAAACTGCTTCCGACTGTTTCTCCAGGATTGGATTAATGTCAACTTATTGCATCTAGTGCAAGAACAACATCTGGTGTGGTACTTGACATTTCATGATTGACTCAATTGCCTGAGCAAGTGATCTGCCAATCATGCACATCCCTCTCCCCTTTAGTCTGTAAGACAGCTTCAGAGAGGGTGACTCCATCACCTGCAGGTACACTACCGTGCCAGGAGTCATCCATCCTAAATACTCTTAGAATGTTGTCAAGTATCCTGATTGGGAAACCACCCAAATCTAGATCTAATACCATAGATCCAGTAACCAGTATGTCTGATATAATGTCCAAGTCCTGTGTGGAGAAACCACTGTGTGACGACCAAAGTATAACCGATCGTAGTGTAGGAGTTTCCTTTCCTACTCTGTGTATATCATCCAAATACCAGGATATCACACCCTACTACCTTCTCAACAGATCCATCCCCTATTCTGATGAAGTCAAACCCATGACTGTCACGTCAGAAATAGATGATCTATCTCCGCTACATCTGCTCTAGTCTATAAATAGACATAAGCAACCTGTCCACCAATGCTTCCGCTGCTCCCACTGACTACGACAACCCTCTGGCAGAGTCATATAGACGTACACTTCTAAAACTGGTTTAGAACGACGCTATACTCATCCTCCCGCCGGGTCTCGTAACCTGGAACAACAGCAATGGCAATTGTGGGTAAACAAGAACTTCCCTGTCACCGTCCTTGAGGCTACCGTAGTGCCTCTCGGGTGCCTGAAGTTACCCACCTTATCTGCGGAGTGGCCAATGGAATGTCAATCCAGATTGAATCTTTAGGTTCCTTATCAAATCTTCAGTAATCGTTTGTGGTTCTGGAATCACTTCCAGTTCTACCATACTCCCACTACTGTTTTCTGAAAAAATCCATTTTTAATAAAACTGTGGCGAGTCTAGAACAATATCGCTATTGTTCATCCAGATGGTAGAAAGTCAACCCTCGTCAAAGCCTGGGTCAACCCACAAACAGCCATTACAGAAACGTGCCTTGAGTTGTCCCGTGTCTGGTTTTAATCATAAACCGGACAACTCCCCGTACCTTAACATCGTTAAGATATGAACTGTTCTATATCCAATATAGAAACAGAGGCACTGATTTAATTGAACTAGATTCAAATCATGCAACTGTCCCCAGCGCATGTCAACTAAATGGAAGGAGGCCGATCAGCGTTACTCAACTTAGGAATACTTCCAATTATGAGTAACCTGAAAGAGAAGCAAGATCTCTTTATCATTACTATCAACTTAATACCATACACAAGTATCTACATCTTCGATCTCTTTGAAGAATCCCGATACTTGCTATACCTGGTTCTCTACTCTATTCAAATACCTATAACTTCTCAAAATTTGGACCCTGTGTTTCCGCGAAACACCTGTCTAAAAACTAGAGAAGTCATAAGTAAACCGAATATAGTACGAGGACCAAGCCCTTTGTCCTGATGGACCCTGGACAATCTACAATCCTTTGTATAAGTCCCTTGAGTCTGATAACTCATTCACTGTGTGTCGTAGGTTGAAAACTGTACTTATGGTTAAGAAGAATTACACCGCTGTTTAATGCTCCTTACCTAACCATCCACTGATATAGGTAAATGTCGTAGACATAATTTCAGAAAGGTATATCTCACTCTATGAAAATAGACGTACAGATATATCAATTTGAAATTGGTGCATAACAGCGGATATTCAAAACCAAATATTTGCCGACCGGCAAACAGCCCAGGTGATTTCCTCAAATATCACTGATTACAACGAATCCCGATATAATGAGGATAATCACCCAATTCCCAATAACTTACTCCCACTCATCATCTGTAAAACCATACAGATGTGAGAATCGTACCTGGTAAATACATACCCTGGAGTAAGTATCTAATCGGGAAATCAGTTTTCCTTTAACATTACACAGTGAAACTGAAACATTGAAATGTTCCGATGGGGTATTCTGGTATTCCTAGTAATGCCTCTTCCAGATTCACGACTGTAACCGTATAGTTCTTTGCCACCTCTCCAAATCCCTTCATATGTCTTTAGTCTTTACCTTCTGCACACCCTTTTAGGCCAAATGGTTTTCTTCCTTCCCTACCGTTCGGCACCAGCCTATGGTTTGGAAGAAGACTATCCAATAAGCATAATGGGTGTACTGTCCCAATCCTAGGAACACTTGCAATGAGAGAGGGTGAAGATAAAAGACAACCGAATAAACCTTATTCCTATTTCTCCTGAACCAGAATCCATCCCCGAACTGGAACCAGTTCCATTCGAGTTCGTATATAACCATACGATGGAGTATCCAAATAAACTGTGGATCTTCGTAGTGATACGGAGTGTCCTGGGGAAATACAAAGGTGATGTGGGAGTGGTAACGAAATATTTGGTTCGGTCGTGAATATCTGTTGCAATTTACTTTGCCCTCTTACTAATCCCTTGCTTTGTCTGAACTTAATACCTTCTGCACACCATCGTTATGCTAATTGGTTTTCTTCATTCCCTACCGGTCGGCACCAGCCTAAGGTTTGGAAGAAGACAATCCAATTTGCGTAATAGGTGTACTACCCCTAAACCAAGGAGTACTCGTAACCTGAGAGAGGGTAAAAGGAAAAGAAAACTGAATAATCCTATCCGTTTTCTCCAGAACCGGAAACCATCCTCGAATAAATCCCTTCGAGTTCGTATATAACCATACGATGGTTTTGTCCAATGGAAGTGGACGTTCGTAGTAATACGGGGTGTCCTGGAGAAAAGGGTAAAAGTAGGAGTGGCAATGAGGTATGCAACTCTGACAATCCAAAAGCCAGTGTTAAAGAAGGTTCGGTCAACTTGGTCACTAAGTCATAGTCTTAGGGTCGGGTCAATGGTCGCTGCCAAAGAGAGAGAGAGAAAAGAAACACTCAGCGTGCACTCTAACCTAGATCAGAATGGTTACCAATTTATCTAATCAGGAAACCTCCCACTGTACCTCAAATTCTCCTCCAAACCTGAAAGAAGAATTAGTCGGGATCACCCGAGGAGTAAACTAACTCATCAGTGGGAATCGGGATCCAACTCTCATCGCATGATAACGTGACGGAATCCGCTCACGGTATCACACTCCAGAAGGTATGCTCATATCTGGCAAGTTTCAGTTCTTTTGAAACTCCCGATGTGATTTCTGCCCCATGCTCTTATGACCTTGACTTTGGCCAACATATCATAAGTCACATGTCAAGTTCTGCCCGTCATTCTCCAGGTTAATTTGAATCCACCCGTACATACCCTTGACTTTGGCCAAAATGGCAGCACGACTGTCCCAAACCAACGCATCTATCTATGCTGCATATGAATAACCAACAGCTACCAAACACTGTGCCTTGACTTTGGCCAACATACATAGCTTGAATACTATTGACTACCCATATGAAACGACGGAGGGCTACGAATGGTTTCTGGCGAAAACCTTTAACGTAATGAACTTGATATCGTCGAAGGAACGGATAGCTTTTAAAAATATAGTGACGAAAACCGTTGCTAAAGAGGTCACTCCCGGTGAAGGGATCTCGGCTCTTTCCCCGTAGAATGGGGTGCAGGATATTCTAACTGAATACCACGGTGCAAAGCAAAAGTAGTCGGCTATAGTGAAGTTAATGCCCTGACGCAAACTTCTGTCCAAGGGGTCACTCCCGGTGAAGGGATCTCGGCCCTTGCCTCATCGACTGAGGAGCAGGATATTCCAACTGAATACCGCGATGCAAAACAAAAGTGAACGTCCTTGCAATAACAGCTTTTTGAAAAGTGTTCCAACAACATCAGATTAGGTTTGTTTTAACTTGCATTGATCCGAATCAATGCAGTCCCATCAATTGATCACACCAAAAAGAACGAAAATATACTGATGTACGTATATGCCATCCGCATTCGCCACTGGGTCCCGTCATTACCCGTTAGGTTAGCTTACTAACGACAGAGCGGGGACTGGACTAGCGCGGATGCAAAACATATACTACATCTACTAATATATATACCAATATATTATATTCGCTCAAGGCGTGAATAAGAAATGCAACATCACAGAGAATGAACAGCATCACAGAATAATACAGATATCTGGGATCCCCGGGTTTCACAGAGCCACTGAAACCCGACGTTCCCCTGGTCGTGTGGATAGCCTGCGCAATGAAATCCTAGACCCCTACGGGCGCGGCAAGTTACCCGCCAAAACCTGAAGCGAGGCAGCCCCCTTCAGCAACGTGAATGGACCACCCAGCACTTCACGGAATCCGGTAACTTGGACACCCCTCCTGGGTCAACCTGTACCCCCTACGAGTGCGGCGAATAGCCCGCCAATCCTAGAGTGAAGCCCCCTCCGTCTCAATGCCATGAGATGCAGGCTTGTTGCCCTCCAGAACCCGGCTATCCGTGCACCCCTCCGCGGGGCAATCCTAGTACAGAAAGTAAAATATACATACACCGGGTACATCGACCGCAACCAGGTCGTGCCCCAAAATAATAATACAATCAGGCAGTGACGGCAGTCCACATGTCGGACGCTCGCCCTGCAAAATCAAATGTACATAATACAACCACAACTGTACTAGCATTGCACCCAGGCTATCCCCCACGACCGATCCGCAACATCACAGCAAAAACAGAACATCAACGTGAAAGTCACGTTCGCAAATCCGTCTAACCGGGCTAACCGGGCTATAGCAGTTAGACAGGATTTACCGATCGAGTGACATTCACGGTCGCAGATATAATGTAAATACTGTGAAAAATGTGTTTAAAATTTTCCGATTGACCAAAAATTAACAAGTGGGCCCCAAACCAATACTGCAGCACTCACAGAAATAATTGGCCCAATTTTAATATTCCAAAACCCCAGAAATTAACCCAGAAAGAAACTGGAAAAATATGATAACATGATGAAGCTACAGTGCGGCGGAAGGGCGGCGGGAAGGGGGTTTTCACGGCGCTTCCGCGCTCCTGTAGATGAATCACTATATCGTATTTTTGCAGAATTCTTATATCTTTTGGTAGATCACTTTTCTGTCACCTGAAAAATTTTTGGACACCAAAAAATCTTAACAGAAAACTGATGTGAACACAAAATGGGTTTTCGGAATTTTGGTCGATCGGAACTGAAAAACACATTACACCAAGCTAGACTAAGTTAATGGGGAGTCTCTGATACCACTGTAAGTGCACGGCGGCGCCCCGGCCGTCAATCCAACGGCGGAATGCGGAAACGGTGAATAACTTAAATTTTGCGGACTTAGCAAACCGGCACCACCGCGCACCAAACACCCGGATCGAACCATTAACAAGTCTAAGCTAACAAAAAGATGGGTTAGAGATATACCGACGATCCAAGTCCTCCGGTCTTCTCGTCATCGTCCCGATCTCCTGCGGAATGTCCCGTCTCCTCCTCGTCGCCGGAAGTGCACCACATCGCCTACTTTGTTTACGGGCTCCCACCTCAATGCCGAGGCAACTCGGGCACGAAGCCGGCTACTCGACGTGCCCAAGATATGCTGTAGAATGTGTAGTAGAACTTGTGTCTCTATTGGGGTTGAAGGAGTTGCCATGATGATGATGGGGGAATTTGTGCAAAGGGAAAAATCCAGGGAAGCTTGCAGGAAGAAATGGAGCATGTAAAAATGAGCTCGGCCATTCAATGTTTTAGGCTCTCTCTCCCTCTGGAAAAACAGCCCCTGCACCCACATTATGTGCTATGGAATAAATTAATGTCCATTAATTTATCAAGACATTCATCTCAAAAGAAACCAGCACACTCCTTTGTCTCTTATGCAATCATAAGTAAATTAATCCCCACTCACAAAATAAACACACACCCATACTCAAAAAGCAGTGGCCGGCCCATACCTTATTCAAGTGGGTGTAGGAAAATGATATAATAAAGATAAGGTCACAAACCCACACACCTACACAACCATCATCTCATGCATGATGACACCAAAGTCAAGCTATCATGAAAAGGAAAGTCAAGCAAGTCAATGGATGGTGCACCATCATGAAGACTATCATGATGCTACAAAAAGCAAAGACCCCCTCCACAAATGCCTATTTGCAACAATGCAAATAAACCCTCCTCCACCAATCTTCGGCCAATGAACGGAACAATGGAAATTGGCCGAAACGAAAAGCAAACTGGCAACTCCAGAAAACTGGTCCCGTAATAAATTACAGGAAAACCCCGATACTGTGCATACACACCCGCATCTGTATTTCGACCGAAATACAAATGCAAAGAGACAAAATCTACACTGTACTATACTAGGATCCGGCTTATACCAAAACCGGCTAGTAATATCTGTTCGATCCTGATGCGTGCAATACCGCACGTATCTGATCGAACCCTGCCATATAACCATACGGCCTATAGTACAAACTGTCCGATCCTGATCCGTGCAATACCGCACGTATCTGATCGGACCTTGCCATATCTCCATACGGCCTCTACAACCTTTCGCCCGAAAGCTGAGTAACTGAATGTGGGGGACTCTAAAGACTCGACAACACCTTGGTTGTGGATTTAACCACTAGCACGTCAGAGGTATAAGCCAATACGTGACGGGCTACCAGGTACTGACTAAAAGGGACGTCTGTGAGCGAACTCAGCCCGACAACCCTACTGAGCCTGTCAGTGACAATATCCGTGCAGTCCGGTCCGTTCGTCTATGAGCATCGCATGGCGGGCCTAGGGGGTTGGTAAAAGTCAGACCCCCAAAAGCGGTACAAGTCGTGTCGGAGTGTAGCCCAGAACACCCTGAGATACTACTGGAATACCTACCAGTAAATCTCCTTGCCTTGGCCAAGGACTTTGTGTAATGGCTCTCCTAGACACAGCACGACCTCACCCCCAATACCGGGAGAGACGAACCCCTGAAGATACGCTCACTGCCTCCATGTGGCTCGGGACTGTACCCAACTAAAACCTGTTTGCACGACTCCTTTGAGCCGTGGTAGGGTAGTAATCAAAGTACAGTGGGAACTCACACGAGACAAATGACGATCCCCAGGTCGATGAACTAACCTGCACACATGTCACCAGGGAACTGCCATCTGACGTCTGGTATATGACCAACTAGCATGTTCCCAGCGAGTCCTGTCCGGTGTACTCATAACCCAATGAGCACCTGTATACATCTTAGGTGATCCAACTGACACCAGTGGCTTGTGAGACCGGCCACCGCCCCTCGTCGGGGTCTCGACTGTATACACTAGTCTACTAATGGAGTATCGATGCCCAGTCTCGAAACTCCCACGACTAGGGACCTTTTAAGGATAAGCTTATAGACCCCCAGCTCCCACATATATGATCGCCCTCATACTGCTGGTGGTCAAGCAAGAATCCTAGGGGCTCTATCAACGTGTAATAGCGACGTGTCAGGTCACCTAAAACAGTACACGATGATAAAGGTAAACCAGATAGCATACTATCATCTCGAGTAAGACTGTCCTACCGGGATAGGTCCTCCCTCAATCATTACAATCACGTACCTGTGACCTAATAATTGACTCTGAGGGCACTATCTCCAACAGTTTGTAATCACTTTGTCTCTTGCATCCATGAGACGGATGGAGGTTAGAGATGATGCCATTAATGGAGAATGTAAGCTAGAGGAAGAAGTAGAAGAAGAGAAGGCTTTCTCATCTTTTCTTTTCTTGTGGTGGAATGAGAGTGAGAGAGTGTGAGGAAAAATACAAGACCAAAACATATCATTAGGCATCCCCTCTCTCTCTCCTTCTCATTTCATGACTCAAATCAATCCACTAATATGACATTTTTGCTAAAAAAGAGACCATGAGTCATGATATATGTCTATGTCATATTAATGCATCTCATGATGAAATTCTAGCTTATTATTTTCATTAACCAAACATTAATCCAAATGTTTGGTCCAACAAAAAGATACGACAACATCTAAAGTAAACTCGTGACGGATCACAAGGATACCCCTCACCTGTATATACATACCTGCACCCGTATTCCGACTGAATGCGAATGCGATGAGACTAAAGTAATCCAACAAATATAATATTAGGATCCGGCTTAAACCAAAGTCCACTAGTATGATCCGTCCGATCATGATCTTTGCAATACCGCATGTATAAGATCGAACCCTGCCATATATCATACGGCCTCTACAACGTTTCGCCCGAAACTTGAGAAACTATCTGTGGGGGACTCTAAAGACTCGTCAATACTTTGTCTGTGGATTTAACCACTAGCACGTCAGAGGTATTAGCCGTACATAACGGGCTACCAAGTATTGACTAAAAGGGAGGTCGATGAGCGAACTCATCCTGACACCCTAATGAGCCTATCAGTGACAATATCCGTACAGTCCGGTCCATTCGTCTCTGAGCATCGCATGGCGGGCCTAGGGGGTTGGTAAAAGTCAGACCCCCAAAAGCGGTACAAGTCGTGTCGGAGTGTAGCCCAGAACACCCCGAGATACTACTGGAATACTTACCAGTAAATCTCCTTCCTTGGCCAAGGACTTCGTGTAATGTCTCTCCTAGACACGGCGCGATCTCACCCCCAATACCGGGAGAGACGAAACCCCTACCGATCTGCTCACTGCCTCCATGTGGCTCGGGACTGTACCCAACTAAAACCTGTTTGCACGACTCCTTTGAGCCGCGGTAGGGTAGTAATCAAAGCACAGTGGGAACCCATACGAGACAAATGACGATCTCAGGTCGATGAACTAACCTGTACACATGTCACCAGGGAACTGCTATCTGACGTCGGGTATAATACCAACTAGCATGTTCCCGGCGAGTCCTGTCCGGTGTACTCATAACCCAATGAGCACCTGTATATATCTTAGGTGAACCTACTGACACCAGTGGCTTGTGAGACTGGCCACCGCCCCTCGTTGGGGTCTCGACTGTATACACTAGTCTACTCTGGAGTATCGATGCCCTGTCTCAAAAACTCCCACGACTAGAGACCCTTTAAGGATGTGCTTATAGACTACCCAACTCTCACGTATATGATCGCCATCATACTGCTGGTAGTCAAGCAAGAATCCTATGGGCTCTATCAACGTGTAATAGCGACCTGTAAGGTCACCTAAAGCAGTACACGATGATAAAGACAGACCATGGTAGCATACTATTCTCCATCAACGTGTAATAGTGAACCATAATGTCACCTAAAACATGTACACGATGATAAAGACAAACCATATAGTATACAATCATCCTGAGTAAGATTGTCCTACCTGCATAGGTCCTCCCTCAATCATTGCAATCACGTTCCTGCGATCCAATAATTGACTCTGAGGGCACTATATCCAACATGTAGCTTGGTACAGAAGAATGCCAGTGTATACGAGAGGAGTCTTTATATGCTAGAGACTAGGGCAAACAGAATATACAAGGCTCCGTCGATAATACCACGGAACAACGGCATGGATGTAATTACGTCTTAATCTTGCAGTCTCGTGCCACTTTTAACACCTTCCGTACCAATCTACCCCTTAAACCCCGAGATGTCAAGTTTGTATAGTTGTATTGTATTGTCTTGTATTGTAAACTGTATAAATTGTATAATTGGATGGCTTACCGAAACCATGATATCAGTAAATGGATGTAACTGTAGAATCATGGATGTAGCTTGAGAATCATGTAAATGGTAGTATATCCATGGTTCGGTTCAGTCAATATAGATTGAATGGATTCATGTTAAATCGTAATATTGTAGATTTTAGATTGTAGATTGTGGATTATAGATTGTACTTGAATCATATTCAAGTCAGTTTATTAATGAGATTCGGTCTGAGTCAGACAATTAGAAAAGTAAATTGAAGTCCTGATGGTTTTGATGTTATCGGTAACCGCTTCACATGGGTGGCAGGATTTGTGTCTTTTTCAAAGATGATTACCGTATTGATAACAACGTTGTTAAGTTGTCTACCTTAGATAAGCAAGCACCCACTTCTCCGGCTCCCTGAGGCTCAAGAGATTGGTCCCGCTTAAACCTATGTTTACTAGGGTCCTTAGGGTAATTTATAGAACTTGAGGGGGTTTTATGTAAAAATACTTTTATATACTTTTCAAAATACTCCCCAAGTATTTAGTTATCATCTTTAAAGTTATCATGAATGTAGATTTTATAATTGTGATATTTCTAATGAAAATATCATAACTTCATAATATGAGGTATTTATTTGTAATATTGACTTGTATGGAATTCATGGTATTTTAATGTAAAATGATTCTTATGATTTTTGAAAAGAGTTGGAATATTTATATTATTTCAAAATAGATATTTTAATGTTACATATATACATAAATATATAAAAATAATTTTAATATATATTTTATATTTCTAAAAATCTCATTTTTCTTAAGATTTTGTATTTTGTAAATCTTTCGAGACCGAATGCTCCTTGCGGGGGTCTGCATCTCGCACTATTAAGCCCGAGGATGTGCGATAACCCACACCATCCCGAACGGGTTCCCCAAATGGATTGTAGAGGTGCTTTGCAAAGATTTGTGTAAAATACTAATCTTTTAGAAAACGGTTTTATTAGTAATGGTATTTATTTGAAAATGTGTCATTTTCCCGTATTCTATGTTCCTAAAAATATTATGATATGTTGCATATGAGTGTTGTGAGGAGGTAGGTCATTACCTCGTGATCTACTTCAAGGTATAGCAAGTTTGTGATGTTCAAATGTCGAAAATGAAACTATATGGTATTTTAATGAAAAAGTACGGTAAAATGGAAATAGCAATTTCTATTGATATGGAACTTGTTCAATATGATTAGTTAGTGTTTAATAGTCAACATGTAATGGTTTAACAAGATTATATTAAGGGAAAAGTGAGATTTTAGGAAAAACCCAATCGGAAATCGGATTTGCTCCGATTCCGTCGGCTTTTTGAATTTCGTATTTTCAGAAAGAGTAGAGAAGGGGGAAGGTGGGACTTATGGGTTTACCTTAAAGATGAGAGAGAGAGAGAGATAGTGGACGTCGCTTCCGGTGCGTCGTTTCGTCGCCGGGATCTCCTAGGGTTGTCGCCGGAAAATTCGCTGGAGCTTCGCCTCTTTGTTCACTTCAAATACACACTAGAGTTTCCAGGGATTTCTTGAGAGTTTGCTCAGAATTTTGGGGTGAGGGGGTAGTGTTTAGGGGTTGTATTTATAGGGTTAGGCTAGGGTTAGGGTAGATGAAAAGTTAAAATGAAAAAAATGTGGTAAGTTGTATTAAAATGTAATAAAAATAGAGTAAATGGTGTTTTAATGTGTCTCTGGATCCGATCCAAAGAATTGAAGTATGCAGGAGTGGTGGGAAGGCCAAGAGCCAACATTTTTGTATTGGGGACTCGGCGGTCCGGCCGAGTCCAGCCGGTAGCGCCGGCAAGAGTCAGCCGGTCCGCCGGCCGAGTCCGGCCGGTCCGGCCGCCGTTGGGTCCCCTAACGGTTCATGTGCTCACTGGCGTATTTAACTTTTTGCGTGTAGTGGGGTTTTTGTGAGATATGCACGTGTAAACTGTTGGCATTCTAAAAATTCAAAACAAAATAATATTAAAAATAATGTGGGGTATGGGATTTGAACTCTGGTGGCTTGATTCAGCAGTGCAAGGTATTACCAATGAGCTGCAAGCTCCTTCTTACTATTAATTAGCAAAAACAAATATTTAATTTGTGCTCAGACAAAATTACCCCTTTCTTTAAATTTTGAAAAATTTGCACAGAAAGTTGTACAGGAAAATTGGGGTTGTTACATTCTACCCTCCTTAAAAAAATTTCGTCCTCGAAATTTATAAAAGAAAAGTGTAACAGATTCAAGAAAAGTTTGGTGACTGTAGTACTGATAGTGTATGAAAAATAACAAGGTGGTGTAAGGGTTTTAAAAATGTGAAAAGACTTACTAGTGTTACCTTGGTCAACTATCTCGGTTTCTACGGCTGTTAAGGTGTAAGCTTGGCATCTCGGCACATTTTTCTGTGTATGACGGTAACTCGATGCCTGACTGGGTAGAGGTGGTCCATGTGTAGGTGGTGCTGGGGGTGCAAGTCGAGTTGCAGGAGCCTGGATAGCTGTCCGCTGCAGGTAGTTGGTGGGTGTGTAAGCTGAGTTGCGTCTATAGGGACAGTTTCCAATTCTATGATCGGATGCGCCACAAACTAGGCACAGGCCTTTTGCGCGCCTATAGTCCTTCCACAAGTGTCCATCCTTATGGTAATAGTAACAAAAACCTGGACTTGACCGGTTAATTGTTTCTTTCTGTCTCTTGGGTTCAGAAGGTTGTATAAGGTAGGCTCCTCCTACCATCTGGGTGGCAGAGCGCTTTATATCGGTTGCTTCTGCTTCTGATCGGTTCACTAATTGTAACATTTCAGAAAATATAAAATATTATTTTTGGAATTTAATATTAAAATAAAATATTTTGCAAAAACTACCGATTTGCGAATTTGGGGTTTTCGTAAAATGGTATAAATATAAATTAAAGGTTCATGTTTGTGTATATCTTTTTTTTTGGCCAAAATTTCATTCTTCATTGTTTTGGCCGAACCATGATGAGGTGTGTGGGCTTGTTTAGTTTTTGGGTGAGTCATTTGGATTGCTTTTAAATGAGGCATGGGCTTTAAATGGTGAGTCATGGTTTTGCTTTATTAGTTTTGTTTTGAGCAAAAGATATTTGTGTTGATATTGGATACACTCACCACTTGAAAAGGTTGTAGTCACCCGCAATTTCATAGTGAACACAAGGTATTGCCCCCCTCCCCCCCCCCCCCCGCTTGATTGTGAAATTGATTTTTCTTTGCAAAAATTGATTAGCTCATCTCTTCAATTCATAGCATGTAAAAATCCCCAGAGCACACATCATCAATTCATTTTTCACAGAGAACTTTTTCTTAATGTGTGGCCAAGCTCATTAGATGGCAGTGAGCACTTTGGTGTGGGTTCTTTTGATTTTCCTCCATGATAAAATCTTTGCTCACATTTCTTATTCATTTGGCAACTTCAATTTTTTCCTCCACCCAAATACTTGGGTGTCTTGAGACAAAATATTTTACACTCTCTCTACTTCTTTTTTAGACATCTAGGCTGGCAAACTGGATATCCGAGTTGCCTTGGTTTTGAGGCGGGAGCCCGTATAAAGAATTCTCGACGTGTGACCTTTTTGACGAGCTTAACCGGAGGACGAACTTCGTCGAGGCAGCTGCAACATGCTAAGGACTGGGATTGAAGACCGAAGGACACAGATCGATCGGTATAATTTCTTAAACCACTTTTACAGTTTAATAGTATAGGGTTACTGGTACGATTGGGAGTTTTAGGCTTGGTGGTGTTCATGGATAGCGACTATAGTTATGGTTTTGGCTATGTTTTCCGGTATTTGGATTTCTTGGTTTTGCGACTGGATATTGTATTTGTTCGTTGGACATTTTTACGTCAACGACAAAGGTTGTTTGGTTGTTTTGCATGCGTAGGCTATAGGTTCTAACCTATGAGCGCACCGCGTGCCGTATTTGGATTTCGGAATTTAATGTTAATAGCTTTGCGAATTCATATTGATTGTAGGTACCTTCGCGTGGATTTCGAGACGACGAAGTGCATCGACTACGGCTAAGCGAGAAGTTTAGCAGATGAGAAGATTTATATCTACGGGGGAAGTCGGGTGGATGGTGTATAGCACCCTCGCAAACATTGATATGGAATATCGTTTAATTATTTTTTCCTGATAATGATATGCGACGGACATGATTGTAGGATTTACAAACGATAATATAATAGAAATTGATGCTAATAGACATATTGACATATGAGAATATGGAATGATAAGTGAATCGTGATGGCTACAAATTGAAAGAGAAAAGTCTGACGTTTATATAATGTGATGCGAGATATTAATGTGACGAACGAGTATACGATGTGATATGATGACTTAGTGTGATATGTCATTTTATAGATTCGAGTCGTTATGAGATTGTTGATACCTTTGTAGGTCCCCTGATACGAGTTTGACATGGATGTGACCTGAGAGATAGGTATATTTATATGGATAATGTTTTGCATTTTGAGTGATATGCCGTACGAGACTTAGATCCGTACCCCGATGTTGTATAGGTTGATAGAATCCCTATTTGTTTAATGACGCCGTACGTGGATTACTGTACGCGATGAGTTTTACCTGTTGATTTATCCATACTCTTGTTTAGAGGATGCCATACGATGGTTTGTACCATACGTATTGTTGTGAGGCTGGATGCCATTTGATAGATTCACCGACTCGGATACATATTGTAGATACGTATACCTTATAGCGTTTAGTTCACGATGTACTTTATGTTGCATTCATGCTATTCTCATTGCATTTCACATACCTGTGCTAGTACACCTACACTATTATCGATGATGCGTATATTACACTTACACAGATTGCCGGCTCACACACCTTCATCATCGATAATTGCTATGTCAATACACAGTAGAATTGCTACATAATGCTATGATATACTTGCTATGTTCATATCACTGTTCAACGTTGCATGAGATATACGGATATGCTTACATCCTGTTATATGTTGCATACCTTACTACAGCTACATGCACATCATGCATACATACTGACATGTACACCCATATATCTTGCTATAGCTGCATATACCCTTAAGTGATATTGTATTGACATGTGAAATTGAGACGTTGCTTATTGTAATATTGTGCTTATGAGATGTATCATACATACCTGCTTACATGTAGATACACTTACCTTGCTATAGTTACATGTACTCCTCATATGATGCTGCACTTGATTTCGGAGGATTTGGGAACCGCATGATATATTTTAAACTGGATTCATTTAAAAGAGTGGGTTTCCCTTAATATTCTCATATTGCTGTTTTATGTTGCATATATCAGTTTTCATGGATTTTCGCATCGAGATATGAATTTCATATGATTTATGGATTTGAGAACCGTAGGGGTGTTTTCAAGAAATTTATGTATTGTTTGAAAACCCGGTTTCTCTTGATATGATATTTCAGAGCGCCCACCATATGATTTCTCGGTTCTGAGATTGGCATGTGACACCCGATTCGAGGAGGAGGAGGAACCGTCTGCGGGTATATGGTGGACCCGGTATGGTACCCCGGGGCGAGAGATGATTTCGTGGTGTAGACGATGAGCCTGGCAGAGGGACTACTACCTACCGGTGATATTATTTGGACTCGGCGGATATCTGGAGGATACCGACCGGAGTCATGTTCAGACATGCTACGTGGATTGCGGGTGTCGATGTGGATACTCAGGTTCTATGAGATGTACTGACATTAGGGCCGGTCACGCTGATGGCCCCTGACAGATGAGGATTTACGTGTCGATGCTAGACACGGGTTTCATGATGTTTCGAGTGTCGATGTGGGCACTCCGGTTCTATGATTTTGTTGTGTCGCGAGGGATACACGTTGATTTATATCCTCATATTTACCTGCATATGCTTTTATGATATTCACATGCAGGAGTTATTGTGTCAGTGATTGACACGTGGACGAGATCCACTGCATACATGCATTGATTATATTGTTGGATGAGATCCACTGCATACATACATTGATTATATTGTTGGACGAGATCCACTATATACATGCATTGATTATATTGTTGGATGATATCCACTTGCTGATAGGCATTTATTATGTGTTGGCACTTATGCAGATACGGTCACCCTAGATATCATAGTATTACCTTTATGATATAGTTGATCTAGGAATCGTTGTTTATTTCGATTTCTACCTGATGATGTTTTTCTATTCACGAGTTGGCAACTCACCCCCATTGTGCCACAGTTCTTGCAGGTTGACCGCATGGATCAGTAGTGGCATCGCTGGCACACAGCACATTTTCGGGTGACTTGATTTTGGTAGGTGGTACATGTTAGATCGTGCCCCTCTTGTATTTATATTTCATTTTGTATCTAGTCAACTCCATCAATCAAACTAATAATTGTATATGTTGAAGACTTAGAAGACTTGTAGTTGCGAGACTTGAGCGATAGGTTTTATGTTCGCTTTTGGGGTTGATGTCTTGCTTTACTTTATTTCCTTGTGTGGATCCTCGCCGTTGGGCGTCGTATACTTGTTATTTATAGTTGTGGTGGTTGTTTCTGCCGTTGGGCATGATTTGCTCCCGTTTGGGGATACTTTATATTTTTCTTTGTTGTACCCGTTTTCGGGGTTAGTTTTTACAAGGGAGGTGCTGCCCAAATTTTCAAAAGACAAAACATGATTTATTGTAACTTTATTTCTTAAAAAGGTTTAGATTTCTGGGTTTCAGCTTACTTGAATTACTTTACGCCTGTAGATGTCGCGTGATTTAAGTGCTGGTTGCGAGCTAATATTTGGGTCGTGACAAAGTTGGTATCAGAGTGCTAGGTTTAACCTTGGTTCGAGTCTAGGTTTGACTATGTAAGGTCTAGGGCGTACATATTTTTGGAACCAAGGCTTTACCTTACGGAACTTAGACTTGAACAAGGGGGTGTTAGACCCGAACTTTCTTTACATAGGCTGACCCTGATTGATGGAGTAGCTAGCTTGAGTAGAGTGACGTACCGTACGTATGTTCTGCGGCATATTTACGATACGATATCCCACTTAAGAAACCTTAGGATGTACATATCTTGAGACTGGTGATTCTCTTTGTTTTCCTTGATTATACATCCATTTGAGATGCTTGATTCTATTAGTTTACATGATCATATTCTCACTGATTCCGTTCCTCCATATGATAATATATTCATTCTGGATCTATTGATTCATTTCATCACTTGATCTATTTTCGTCGATACTTGTTTGAGGTTCCTGTCACCATGGTTTGAGCGCAGATTGAGCTGCTGCTGGTGATGCGATCAGGGCGAGCTCTTCGTGGATGAGGACCGACCATCGTGTTTTCTGGTGACATGGGAACGTACCGATGTAGAGTGGTGTTGTGACCCCTCGTTTGAGGTGAGTGTACGGTTATGTACCAGATGATCAGGCTATTGTTAGAGGCTTCCTGCTGTGTGAGGATTGTTGATGTACAACATACCTCAGAGATTGTGATGTCATCGACCGTACAGACAGATGACCCAGCTGTTGCTGAGATTGATGTGATGTCGTTTCCAGAGCTTACGAGCTGAGATCGCTGGAGCTTCCAGGTAGAGATGCGACTGGTGATAGCTAGTCTATCTTGAGTTGAGAGACGGAGGTGATTCGTCAGATTTGTTGCGCCGACGCAAGCCCAGTTGAGTTGAAGATTTCCAGTATGGAGAGTCTTACTCAGATCTACAGTAGATCGATCCAGAGATGACGTTGTTCGTCGGATGTTCCGATGTGAGATCAGTAAGATGACCAGCTTCGGATAGAGGACCTCACCCATATGTGTTGTGAGTTGATTGAGAACGAACGAGTCTTGAGTATTCCTCCAATAGTTAGGATGGGTTCCCGAGGACGTGTTCGGCTAGATATCTTCGATATGTGTGCAGAGGCGTTGGGATACGGATAGTTCCCGAGAAAATGTTGTGCTGAGAACGCAAATGTTCAGAAAGCAAGAAAGATTATGTAAGTGCACCGGCCTCCGTACAGTTCGGTATAGGCGAGATCGAAAGAGACCTTAAGCCAGTTCCTTCCAGGACACTGCTGTGATGAGATTGCACCGAGAATCAGTTGTGTCACGTGTTTTCAGAGGGCCAGAGGCTGACGCTAGTGACATGCTGCTTTATGAGTGATCTTCCTAATTAGCCGAGAGTTGACCGAGGAGTGCCAGGGCGGAATCGTTTTCGTTAGCACACCTGACCCCGCAGATGAGCTGATAGAGTGAGAGATTGGTAATCCACAGGGAAATGAGGACCCAGAGACAGAAGACGCCAGACTGTGAGCAGGATGCAAGCGGTTGTTCTTGCTCTGCCAGTTTGGACGCACCGACTTTTTTCGACATTGTAGGAACTGTACCTCAATGTCATTTGTTTCGATTTGCGTTTGTGATACGAGTATCACACTTATATCGCTTGGATTTTAGTTTTGAAGATCGACTTTCAGGATATGGTTTTCGTGCACCATGGCTGCACCTACTGGGTATTTACGTTTTTGTGTATAGTTATTGCACTTGATATATTTTATACACCGTTGTGTTGATGTCGATTTTGTGCCTTAGCTGCACATGTTTATGATTTCCTAGATTTCCTAGATTTTCTACAGTGGTTATGATATTTCGTGCACTATATGCACAGGATTTGATATTTCGTTCACTAGATGCACATGATTTGATATTTCGTGCAGTGGATGCACAGGATTTGATATTTCGTGCACTAGATGCACAGGATTTAATATTTCGTGCACTAGATTTGATATTTCGTGCAGTGGATGCACATGATTTGATATTTCGTGCACTAGATGCACAGGATTTGATATTTCGTGCAGTGGATGCACAGGATTTGATATTTCGTGCAGTGGATGCACCGGATTCGTATTTCGTGCATTGATTGCACTAAATTTATACTCCGTGCATTTTTTGCACCCGATTTATGTCTTTGAGCATTCGTTTACCAGTTTTGTGTTTTCGTACGCGTGTGTACTTGATGTTCATTTTCGTGCATGATGGATGCACTTGATTTGGACTTTCGCACAAGTTGGGAGCATGATATGATTTTGTGCACAACTGATGCACTCGATTGGGGTTTTCGCTCGTGCATGTTAGTTACACTGGACTGAGATTTTCGTGCACTATAGATACACTAGTTGTTGTTATCGTGCACGCCAGTTGCATTGGACAGTACCTGTATACTTTGCATGCATAAAAAGTTTACCAAGAGGTTTTTCAAAAAGGAGCTATAGTCTCGCTATTTCTTGCGTGTCAGCGAGTGACATGAACGTTTACAAAAGAAAACCTTTTGGCATATTTAAAAAGGGCGGAACGTATATTTAAGAAAAACATATATTGTCACGGCCCGAAAAGTACGGAATATGATATTCACTTAAATTACGAAATGTCTCGAGGCGTACATAATCTAAGTAAGCCAAAACCCAGAAATCAAAACCAACGAAGCAGTAGAGTAGAGGAAAAACCAATTTAAAGCAAGTAGTTTTAATCAACATAGGCCGAAATATGTATTTTTAAAATCTCAAGTATTTTCTGAAAATTTCGGCAGAGTTTCCTTTGTAAATACTGGCCCCAAACGGGATACAACATGAATAGTATATACGAAATACAAAAAAAGGTATCCCCAAGCGGGAGCTAGCTCTTCGTCAAACGACGGTCATAACCACGCAAGCAATATAATATACAACGCCGAAGGGCGAGGATCAAAACTCAAAGAAAACCCAAAATCAGCATAAAAACCATAATAATACAACGCGCGACTCTAAGGTCGAAAGAATAACAAGTCTAGTTTTCTATCTCTCTCAAATATACAATCTGGTTGATGGAGTTTCTAGATACAACAGAAATAATAGATAAACAATGGTGGTCCTGATGCAAAGAACCCACCTACCAAAGCAATCACCCGGAAGGAACAGTGTGCCAGCAAAGCCGCAACAAAACCTGTACGGCAAAACCTGCAAGGAACTGTGGCACAATGGGGGTGAGTTGCCAACTCGTGAGTAGAAAACATCTATGAGTAGAAATCGCATGCATAACGCTATCCTAGGTCATATCAGGTAATATCCTCAAATAAAAATCCTGGTCCAGCTATGTATAGTGTAATACTACCTGCTCGTGTCAGTGCCCCAAATAGCAATATATCAGATATATGATGTATGAATGCATTACGAATGGAAACAGAATATATCATGAGTGAGACAACTGTTTTCTTTAATCAATGAAATGTCTATATGTATGTCAATCACGTATCATCAATGAATGCAACAGAGAAATCAGTGTCCAGCATCGACACAAAACATAAGTCTCAGTATCTCAGTATCAAATCTCAAATCTCAAATATCAATATCTCAGGCATCCGTATCATCTGCCGGTATTTTCCGGATAACCGACGAGTCCAAATAATATCACCGGTAGGTAGTGCTCCCCTTCCAGGCTCATCGAATACAACTCGAGCTTCTTGCTCCGGGGTACCTTACCGGGTCCACCATGTACCCGAGACGGTTCATCCAACTCCTCGAATCGGGTTTCCAAATCCAACAGCAATCATGAAAACTCATGGTGGACGACTCATACATCACGAGAAAACCGCAATTTGCATTTTAAAATGATGATACAAAGCTTTTATTAAATTCTTGAGGTTTTCCCCCAAATCCAGAAATCTCATGTAAATCTGAAATCATCAAAATCATGATACCAATAAACAGTGAATACCGACATAAATCTCCATAATACTGCATAACCAACGAATATATGGATGCATCTGATATCATGCAATAAATGCAATAATCAAACTAGCATATGGAAACTATAACATATTACAACTATCAGCTAGCAAGCTATGTCACTGAAATAGTATTTTCTAAAGTGTACGTAACATGGCAATTACCGATGAAGATGTGTGTGAGCCGGCAAGCGAGTGTACGTGGAGCATACGCGTCATCGGTAATGGTGCCGGTGTCCTAACAGTATGGTTTCATAATTACTACGTACACAATAACATGCAATGAGGCGATAACAACATAACAAGGAAAATGAATAGTAAATACAACCATAATATGCGGAACATGAATAATAACGTAATAACAAGAAATCTACCTTACTATACATGTGTTATACTGTTTTGCCGTTTGAAATAGTACGAATCGTGGTGTTTGAAAATAAGGACTACGGTGTTTTTAAGAAAAGATACGTCTTTTAAAATATCCATAGTATCCCTTGGTATGTCTTTAAAATTCTCACGAATCGTCAGTTTTGGAAATAGGTATGACTCGGGTCCAGTCTGACATCTACTAGGTAAACTACATGTCTAACTAACAACCAATCAAAAGGGGTACGGAAACCACCTACATCTGAGTCGATATATATATATATATATAATAGTCGGTGATCCCGCCTCAAAAGTATCCCGTACGATACAATATCTATAATATGATACCCTCGAGTCAAGAGTGTGGATCTATCATCAATATATAGCTCGTACGGTAAATCCATCATACGGCATCCCAAACTGGGTACGGGTCAATATCACATTTATCTTATTATTCATCCGGTATCCACATCATCACATATCATGGGTAGAGGGTACTGATCTAAGTCTAGTACACTACTAATATCATCAACATATATATAAATTGCGAGTGTATGAAACACATCGCCTACCGATCCGCGATCATCGCATTTCGCATCTCATAATACGATCCAAATCATATCACCGATCTCGTGGCATCAATCCCAAACTCATCGACTCATCCCCAACCATCATCCACTATCCTCATTATCCATGTATAGGTATACGTATATATATATATATATATATATAGTCCCATACCTATGTGTATATAAATATATACATATCCCATTTACGCACAAGTACTAAAATGCATGCAAGTGTGTGGGGGTGCGTGTATGCAAATCCTTACTCTAGGATTTCGTGACTAAGAAATCCGCTAAAGTCCTTTCTTCAATTCTCGCTAACCCTAAACCCATAAGCTCCTAAGGCTTCCCTTACTAGGTGTTCATATCTCATAATAACATATAAAAGTATATCGTTACCACATCACCTCATTCCTCATAACTTTGCGGGGGTGCTATACGCCATCCACCCGACTTCCCCCGTAGATATAAATCTACTCACCTGATCCTCGCTTGCCGAAATCGATGTCGCCACGCGCTTGCTTGTCGTCTCGAAGTCTTCGTGAGGGTACCTACGTATCATAACACACCGCATCGCATTAAAATCCGACTCATGACCAAAACGACACACGAATCTCACATAGGTCAAAACCTATGGTTTGCTTTCTCAAATCAACTAAAAAACCCTCGATATCGGCGTACAAACGCCGATTGATCGAGAAAAACACCAAACGTACCGATCATGGTTTCAAAAATCACTAATTATATATGAAATAAGGTTTAAATCATCAAAACATTAAAATCAATCAAATCGTTTTATTTTCCAAAAACCTAGTTAGCACAAATTCCCATTTCGGTTCAAAACTTGATGTTTTACCCAAACTAAATATTTTAACGATTCTAATGGCCAAAATGCTCACTTACTATCATAATTAGGTCACACAAATATTCACTACTAATTTATCTCACCAAACTATATACATTTTAAAAACCTAGTTTGCAATTTTATCCAATTTCAACCATTTTATAGCAAAAATGCACAAATAACAATTTAGCTTGGATTTGCATGACCTAAAGTATTTAACTATAATTTAAAATATTAATAATGTCATGAATAACCTAATTAGATTTTTCTCTTAATTATTTTCATAGTTTACAAAAACCTAGTTTGCTAAAAAGCTTAAATTTGGACATTTTTCAAGTAACAACTTGATATTAGCAACTAGATTAGTTTTAACAAGTTTTAAGATGCTAGCCCATATCACACAACCATGCACAATTGATCACAACCCAACTCCAAAACAAAACCCTAACTTGAATTTCTTAATCATGCAATTGAACCCATTTAAAACCTAATTAAACACTTAATAAGCTAACTACAAGCAATTAACAACAAATTAAGCAAAATGGTTAGAATTTATACCCAAACAATTTGAAGATCCCGCAAGCACACATAGCCCTCCAAAATGCTCTCTTGTCACCATAATCCATGCATGTTAGGCTAAACTAAAATGGGTAGGAGTTGGATTTGGATTTAGCTTTGAATTTTTGTGGATTTTGAAGCTTTTTTGGTGAATTTTTTGAAGAGAAAAGAGAAGGGAAAAAGAGGGGATGCACCATGAGGGACTCAGCCAGAATTATGGGGAGAGAGGAGAGAGAGTGAGGTAGGGAAAAACAAGGTCAAGCCAACACAAAGTCAAAGCTTATACTCATTTCTTTATTTTCTTTCATTTCCTTTGTTTTCTTTTCTTTCAAAACCCTTTTCAAGTGGGGAAAAAAATTTAGGAATGGGCAGCCAAGGGGCTCGGCCAGCATGACATGGGAATGGGTGTGGGTTTGTGTGGGTGAGAAAAATGATAAATGTTATACCCCAATTCTATTTACACTAATATCATTATTTAAGCCTTTTTTCTTCGATATTTTCAAAACCGTTTACCAATTTCATTTCATTTCAAAAACAATATTTTACATGTTAGTTTAGTGTGTCATGATGCACAAAATTTGTGTCAACCTATTCCAATTTGTAATTTTCCCTAATTAAATGTATTAGTGACGGCTTAAAATAATATTAAAATAATTAATTTCGGAAAAAATTCAGAAAATTAGAAATTTTACCAGTGGCTCAATAAACACCAAATACTAGAAATTACATAGCTAGAATATGTATATTTAATTTTATATTAAAAGATATTTATATCCTGATTTTTACGGAAAACACCCGTTATTTTACCGATTTTCCGAAATTTCACCTAAACGATTTTCAAAACGTTACAATCTTCCCCCCTTAAAGAAATTCGGTCCCCGAATTTAAATTAAAACTCCCCTCAAATACAAAAACATTTAAGCAAGACCATCAAGTCGTCGGGGCTCCGAAATCATAATTACATAAAACACATCGTAGCGCAATGCATGCACATGAAAAACGGATATATAAACAAAATCAAAACTCCGTCAAGCATTCCGCAATCATCGGAGTTATGGGGAAGACATAAATGTCAAGATCCAATATGAAAACCAACATGATATACATCATTAAAACATCTGGAAGCAATGCATGCCAAACCTTTTTCAAATCGCCGTGCGATGTTCGCAACACTGCACAGTGGCGAACGTCTATTGTAAGAAAATAACTATATAGATATATATCATTTGTTTAACATACACGTCCTGCCGTTTTGAAAACAATTTAGAAGGGTTTCCCTTTTAAACAGTTTCGTGTCATCATTGACACGTAGGTAAATACTGAGACTATAGCTCCTCCTTGGAAATCCCTTCGATAACTACCAATGCATGAAAATATACTCAGGTACTGTCCTCTGACTAGTCCTGCTCAGTACTAAACCAAATAGAAAGTATCATAAAATAAACCGTTCCAAAAGAAATCAATCCCAAATATATATGAATTCCGCGTGCGTTTGGTGCGCATGAAATTCGAAATCCATGAATGTGCCATACATGTGCACAAAAACCAAATCTAAGTGCAATGGGCGTGCATGAAAACACCTGTCAAGGCAACGTGGTGCCTGACAGTAAAACCAGGTGCATCTGATATGCATGAAAAATCTCAATTTAGTGCATCTGGTGTGCACCTAAATCGCATCAAGTGCCTTAAGTATGCGCAAAATCCAAATTAAGTGCATAATGTGCATGAAACGAATATCGAATATCACAATCGAAATCGACGATATACAACACACTTCAATCAAAATCCCAATCAGGCATACCGTGGTATAAAATCTTACCATCCTGTGCATCGGCGTGCACAAAAGCAAATCGAATACTAGAATTGCATGAAAACTATGCCGAAAGCATAAGTCAAATCATATACATGCCCTAGGCATGAAATCACATATCATGAGTCATCAAAACTCAATCATAAAATAAATCACCCAAAATACTGAAATCCAAAGTGACGGATACGTGATAGTAAATCACAAAATCATAAATCATAAATATTGTCGTCGATATGTCCGTCCTTCAAAGTCGAGAGGGTGTCGGCGCATCCAATGCTGGCAGAGTAAGATATCTACTTGCCTTATGATCATGGCCTGTCGCCTAGTGCCTTTAGGCTCTCATCTCTCACTGCAGATTGCTAAGTACATAGCTCCTCGGCTCAACGGTCCAATATACAAACGATAACGGAAGCAGTCCGCTCTGACACATCCTCTAAAGATCTCTGGCCAACTATCATGGTTACTCATAATTTGTCTCGTCGACGATACCGAACTCTGACCTACTGGTGTGCGTCATATGACCGCTCCTGGGTCCAGGTCTTCTCATTTAGTATTTCCAGAAAGGTTCTGTCGAAATCTCTCCCAAGTCTCGTTTCTGCCGCACTGCCCGGAAGTTATCATCATTTTATTATATTTATTTCTTATTCCAGAACGGCTGCATACCCATCACGACTCCTTCTGGAAGATATATTCATATACAACACCTCTACATGCGTATCACATCTCTGACGTCGGCGGAGTGGAACGCCGTCTCATCAAGATCTTGTACTAACCTCTTACTCCACTTTTCTCTAATGTTGACTGCTTCGGACTCGTCTTTTCGTGGTTGCATGGACTGCGCTCCAACGGCTATATCGTATCCGGAGTCTCCCAATCAATGCATCTCATCACCTGATATCCAAATGAAGTCGAATCATCCGATCGATTTGTCAAAACCTCATAATCCCCCAAGAGCTCAACATCTTGGGTATAGTTTAATAGTATCGAATATATGCCACAGCACCTATGGACCAACCGAAGAAGGGCAGACCCAAGCCTCACTAATGGCACTGCTAAACTGCCACAAACCCTAAGGTTCACCGGCGTTCCATGGTCATTAAATCGAGTTAGGGTTTCATTCTTCTAGAGGGTCCGTAGAATTGCTTGCATTGTTTTCCGGATACTTTAAACTTGGAAAATGGGTCCCTGACATTCGATCGTCTCTATCGAGTCTCAACGTATCCGCGTGAAGTCGTCTCTAACTGGAACCAATCAATCTGATGACCTCGCATCGGGTAGGCAATGAATCACATGTCCTAGTCTTTCATCTCTGGTGACTAGCGATCTTCTATCATATCTCGAAGTATAACTCGTGCGGTATTAGCTTCAAACATCTGGGGCGATATCTTTTCACTCGCCGAAATCACTGGCTCATTCGTCCGCACGCTGAACAGTGCCTCAATCATCAAATAATTGTGCTCTGACAGTCATCACAATCTGGTTGGTCTCTATCAGTGGCTCAATCCTTTGGTACTGATCTGCACGTCCGAGAAATCTCGTAAAAGCGATCCATCAAACGCTCGTAGCGCGGAAACACAATGAAGCGACGCCTCCCTACACAATCGTATGTCCCTGGAATCACGCCCTGGTCAGTCCTCATCCATGACGAGCTCATGCTGACTGCAACTCTAGCCGTAGCTCTCCACGCCCGTACAACCGTGATAACAAAACCATAAACTGGTACCGATGAGGCTAGATCATAGGAAGGAATATAATGCTGTGCAAAGAAATTTACATCTTAAGGCTTCTTAAGTGGAGTATCGTATCGTAAATATGCCGCGGAACATACGTACGGTACATCACTCTACTCAAGCTACCTACTCCATCAACCAAGGGTCATCCTACGCTCCGAAGGTAAAACCTAACGCTTTGATACCAACTTTGTCACGGCCCGAAAAGTACGGAACATGACCGGCACTTAAATTACGAAACGTCACGAGGCGTACGTAATCTAAGTAAGCCAAAACCCAGAAATCAAAACCAACGAAGCAGTAGAGTGGAGGAAAAACCAATTTAAAGCAAGTAGTTTTAATCAACATAGGCCGAAGTATGTATTTTTAAAATCTCAAGTATTTTCTGAAAATTTCGGCAGAGTCTCCTTTGTAAATACTGGCCCCAAATGGGATACAACATGAATAGTATACAAAATACAAAAAAAGGCATCCCCAAGCGGGAGCTAGCTCTTCGTCAAACGACGGTCACAACCACACAAGCCATATAATATACAACGCCGAAAGACGAGGATCAAAACTCAAAGAAAACCCAAAATCAGCATGAAAACCATAATAATACAACACGCGACTCTAAGGTCGAAAGAATAACAGGTCTGGTTTTCTATTTCTCTTAAATATACAATCTGGTTGATGGAGTTTCTAGATACAACAGAAATAATAGATAAATAATGGTGGTCCTGATGCAAAGAACCTACCTACCAAAGCAATCACCCGGAAGAAACAGTGTGCCAGCAAAACCACAACGAAACCCGTACGGCAAAACCTGCAAGGAACTGTGGCACAACGGGGGTGAGTTGCCAACTCATGAGCAGAAAACATCTACGAGTAGAAATCGCATGCATAACGCTATCATAGGTCATATCAGGTAATATCCTTAAATAAAAATCCAGGTTCAGCTATGTATAGTGTAATACTACCTGCTCGTGTCAGTGCCCCAGATAGCAACATATCAGATATATGATGTATGAATGCATTACGAATGGAAACAGAATATATCATGAGTGAAACAACTGTTTTCTTTAATCAATGAGATTTCTATATGTATGTTAATTACGTATCATCAATGAATGCAACAGAGAATCAGTGTCCAGCATCGACACAAAACATAAGTCTCAGTATCTCAGTATCAAATCTCAAATATCAATATCTCAGGCATCCGTATCATCTGCGGGATCGGCCCGCGGGCTCCGACAGAACGGTTCAGCCTATAACCATCTCATGACTCCGGCCGGTATCCTCCGGATAACCAACGAGTCCAAATAATATCATCGGTAGGTAGTGCTCCCATGCCAGGCTCATCGAATACAACTCGAGCTTCTTGCCCCGGGGTACCTTACCGGGCCCACCATGTACCCGAAACGGTTCATCCAACTCCTCGAATTGGGTTTCCAAATCCAATAGCAATCATGAAAACTCATGGTGGACGACTCATACATCACGAGAAAACCGCGATTTGCATTTTAAAATGATGATACTAAGCTTTTTTTAAATTCTTGCGGTTTTCCCCCAAATCCAGAAATCTCATGTAAATCCGAAATCATCAAAATCATGATACCAATAAACAGTGAATACCGGCATAAATCTCCATAATACTGCATAACCAACGAATATATGGATGCATCTGATATCATGCAATGAATGCAATAATTAAACTAGCATATGGATTTATACTCAAAAGAATTTAAATATCCATCTTTATGAAGCTTGTTTAGTCTTGTTTCATTAATATGACCAAGTCCACAATGCCAAAGAAAAACTTCATTTATATCTGAAAATTTTCTTTTATTTGTGTGTTGAATGTTGAAAACTGTGTGTTGATTAAGGACGTATATCCCGTTATTTAGTGTACCACAACCAATCTGTAGGGTTGCTAGGCACGCTCACAAGGTTCTACGAGGCATCAACCATGCCTGATTAAAATATTAGCCGTGCCGAACAACCAAAAACCGGATCTTTAAACTAGGGTTTAGGCGAAAACAAGAATGTTAAACTCTTTAACACTAAGTAAGAGGGATTACAACCTTTGTAGATCCGGTCCTTCACTTCTTAAGCTCCGTGTTGAGGTCCCTTTGCTGTGATCATCGTGTTCCGGACTCTCGAGAGGCTTCACGAAGAGAAAGATGCAGTCTTGCTTCCGATCTTCGATAACAAAGATGATCTACCTTGAAGTTTCATTAACACAAGCTAACACTCACTAAATGAAGTGAACACTCTCATCTAAAGGGTAAGGATAGATGAGAATGATGAAGTAGGATTTTTGCTCTCATTTATAATCTTTTTCTCGCTCACTTTCATCACAAAAGCAAAACTAGAAAGCTTTTTCAAGAAGGAACTCAAGGAAGAAGAAGAATGAATGAATCCTTTTGTGATGAATAATGAATTATTGTAGTGGTTACAAATCTAACCAAGGGTTAAGCATGAAGGAGTTAACCCATGTAGAGAATTGACTAGAGTTAATGGTTTGCATTGGGTTAACAAAATATCTAGCTAAAAACAAAGTCAAAGCTTCATGAAGCTTCATGGAAGCTTCATACAAAAGCTAACCCTAATCCAAACCCTAACCAAGTTTAAACCCTAAACCATTGTTAAATTTGTAACCCTAACATGTTACAATATTATATATCACATATACAATATATTTTGTAACAATAGAAAATAATACAATTAACATATATCGCATATATATCAATGTATTATCCCGTGAGAAAATGAATCTTTTAGTGAGGTAATCTTAGTTAATGTAATTTAATATATCATATATTATTATACATTAAATTATCGAATCAACACTTGATCCGACAATCCGGCTATATCGTATATAACCGACTAATACGATGACCCGGCTATATCACATATACCCGGCCGATATCTCATATCGCGAGAATCCAATACGGTATCATATACCGCATTATCCTCGGTCCCGCACATATCACATATGTGCTCCTACTCCGTTTTGCCTGAGCCAAGAAACCTCTGTATAGGACTCTAAAGAATCGTCAATACGCCGGGAGTAGGTGATGATCATATCAAACACCCGCAAGCTGCATGCGGTCAGCTAAACGTAACAGCCACCTAGGTATTGAGCGCTCAGAAGATCAACAAGCAAGCCTGTACATTCTCCTATGAATCCAATCAGTAACACTCTCGTACAGTCCGGTCTCGTCGTCTGATATGTCGCATATCTCGTCTAGGGGTGGTAAATGTCAGACCCCAGTAGCTTGATAAGTCGTGTCGATATGAGGTCTATAACAGTTCGAGAAACTACTGATAACACTTACCAGTAAATCTCAGCAACCCTGTCCAGGGATTTCCGGTTATAGCCAATCGAACACAGCACAACATCAACTCCCTATACCGGGAGAGACGAATCCCCTCCTATCGCTCATTGCCTCCATGTGATTCGGGACTGTACCCAAAAGCCACATTTTTGCACGCCCTCTTGGACGTGGTATGATGGAAATCAAAGCACAGTGGGAATCATACAAGACTCTATGACGATCTCAGGTCAACAGACTACTCAGTACCAGTGTCACCGGAGAACTGCCATCTGACGTGATAATACCATCTGGGAGTTCTCGGCGAGTCCGTCCAGTGTACCCAGTCTCTACTGAGCACCCGTACACCATCCTTGATGTCAAACACCGATGGATATGGGATCATCCATCGCCCATCATATGGGTCAAGATGCGTATACGCTAGTCTACTCTGGTTCATCGATGCCCTGTCTCGATACACCCTCGACTAGGAACAGTTATAGGATATACTCGTCGACTACCGTGGCCCCACTAGTATGATCTCATCATAGTCCCAGTAGTCGAGTACATATCCTAAGGGCTTTATCAACATGTAACATAGAGACAATCAGAGTACATGTTAAGATAAAGTACAACCAGATAGCATACTATCATGTCGAGCAAGAAAGTCCTCCCTATATATGTCCTAGCATCCACTACAATATACATCGTATGTACAGTAATGGCCTCTAGGGCATACATATAACTAACACAATCAACTCTTGATTAAGTCTAATGTTCATAACATTGTGTTGCACATCAAAATGATATCTTTCATTGTCTAACAAAGAAACGGATATAATATTACAAAGTATACTTGGCACAAAGTAACATGGGTTCAAAACCAATATACAACCCGACGGCAACCCTAGGTGATACTCTCCCACTGAAACTGTATTTACATTGGAACCATTTCCAACCTGGAGAGTATGATCACCTGTCTTCAAAACTCTGCTATTTCTCAACGCCTGCATAGAATTGCAAATATGAGAACCCGAACCGGTATATAATACCCAGGAAGCAGAGTTAATAGAAAAACAGTTTTCAATTACGAACACACCTGAAGCTGAAGAATCACCATGCTTCTTTTTGAGTTCTAGGTACTCAGTACAGTTCTACTTCCAGTATCTCGTCTTCTTGCAATGGAAACATTCTCCTTTCCCCGATTCTCCAACCTTGGACTTGTCTTTCCCCTTAACCTTTTTGACTCCACCCTTAGGTTTGGTGGGTTTCTTCTTCATCTTTCCCTTGGCCTTAGCCTTCGGGCGAGAGGAGGAAGATGGCCCAACACCCAAAACGGGAGTCTTTACTGACTTCGGCATGCTCTCTGCACTCCTTAACATATTAAGGAGTTCAGGTAGTTCCTTCTCCATGTTGTGCATGTTGAAGTTAACTATAAATTGAGTAAAGGTGGAGGGGAGAGACTTCAGAATAATATCCGTATATTGCTCATTGTCCATTGTCCACCCAAGGTCCTCAAGCTCTTCTATGAGAGCTATCATCTTCAGAACATGGTCTCCTACTGGTGTGCCATGGGCCATTCGCATCTGAAACAGCTTTCTGGATGCTTCGTATCGTAATACGCGGGATTGCTCTCCATACATGTCTTTTGTATGGAGGAATATGGCTTGTACGTCCATATTCTCGTGTTACTTCTGATGTGTGTTATCCATCGATGCAAGCGCGAGGCATTTGGCCGCGGAACAGTCAGCATCCTATGTCTTGCGGATTTCCTTATCCGCAACTGAAGATTTAGGACATGGGATGGGCGGGGTTGGAGCCGTGAGGACATATGATACCTTATCATAAGTCAAGGCAATATTGAGATTTCTCAGCCAATATTTATAATTGGTCCTATTCAGTTTATTTTTATCTAGTAGAAGCTTGAGTCCTGACATTGGTATCTGCCAATTAAGAGAGAGAAAAGAATACACTCAGCGAAAGATCTTGCAAAGATCAGATTGGTTATTATCTTGTCTAATCGATGTCTCCCATTGTTTTTATCAAATTTTCTTTAAAACCTTTAAAAAGAAAACTAGCCGGGATTAATTACATTCTACAACTTCGCTAACCGTTCAGCCAGGCCGGTGCTGGTACTTGAGGGAAGTTCCTCATGCTTTCGCACGGACCTAAATAAAATAAACCTCGTCTTCCCAGAGGCGTAGCCCCGTTTGACACCTTTCTTGACACCTAATGGGTTAGCTAATTGTAAAGTGCAAAACTCTCCCGGGAGCAACTTTTTCTCACAGTGGGATCGGGATCCTACTATCATATAGAAGGTATGCAATCTCATTGCAAATTTCAACTTTTGAAATTCCCGATATTATTTTTACCCCTAGTACTCATGACCTTAACTATGGTCAACATATCATAAGTACTAGTCAAGTTCTTCCCGTCATTTCGTGATTAACTGGACCCACCCACATGACCCTTAACTAAAGTCAACATAATCATATGAATGTCCTAACTAATCTGCATCATATGCAGTGTAGGAAGACATCACTTAGCTACCGTACACTGCGCCATAACTAAAGTCAAAATACGCAGCACGAATACTAAGTATTCTACTTCCTAAAATGACGGAGGGCTGCGGATAGTTTTTAAGAAAACTTTTAACGCTTTGAACTTGATATCGTTGTAGAATGCAATGGGTTTAAAAGGAGTGGCTTAAGTTCCGCACTTTGTAAACTTGCTTTTTCATAAAAGGCCGAGTGTGTTTCAAATCCGATTCTACAACATCTATTTAGGTTCATTTTTTCTTTACATTAATCTCATTAATGTAGTCGCATCATTTAAGTCCTAAAGCCATCACAGAAAGAAACGAAAAATATAACGTACGCTTATGCCATTCGCATTCGTCACAGTGTCCCGTTATGCACCGTTAGGTTACTTAACTAACGGCATACTGGGACGGGGCTAAAGTGAGTGCAAAACATAAGCAACGTCTATTATATATCATATATATAATATTTCATTCGTCTCAGATATAATAAATGATCACATCACAGAATATAAGCAGCAGAAGCACATTTAATATAGGATATCTAGGAGGTCCGTATTTTGTATTTAGCCATCAATAGAAAATACGGATTCCATGGTCGCGACGAATAACCAAGCCCACACCCCTAGACCCCTACGAGAGCGGCAAGCGACCCTACCAATTCTGGAGTTTAGGAGACCCGGTCTCGACTCCTCGAGATGGCCTCCCACTGAACTCTAGAACCCGGTCACTTGTGCTCCTCTCCTTGGGTCTATCCTAATGCAGAAAAGTAAATAATATACAACACTGGTGACATCATCCTCAACTCGGAAGTGCCCCAAATAAAAGAATATTACATACAATTAAATTTTACATGAATGAAAAGAAAACTCTCATCTCACATAAAAACCCCGGCTATTCAATCACGACAATCCTGCATATCATATCTCAGCAACACATAATATCACATATCATCAACGTAAGTAAGTATGCGTACCCCGATTGTCGTTGATGTATAGCAACGAAAACCGGCGATACACCACATAATACACTTACGGTCACAGAGAAATAAAATGAAAAACTACAACAATTGGAATCGTAACTGCCTTTAGACAACACAAACTCGGAATATCACATATCCAAGATTTCATGCCTAACAATGTAAAGCTCGCATTTAGGTCTAACCCATGAAAACACCTTTTCATAACAAGTCGGATAATTCAACAAGATTTCCGATTATTCCCGAGACCGAAATGCTAGATTTACACGCAACAAACAAATATGTAGATTCTAATTATTGTATCACATACTAATAAACTAGGCGCAGTTAAAACATTCGATCGAACGATTGAACACCCAAAGACTTCTCAGAAATCTCAACACTTAAGCAGCTTTAAAATTTACCAGAAACTGCAACAAGTACATACGGGCCAGCGTAAGAAGGCACAGTCCAAGCTTCACCAACAGCGCCGCGGAACCGCCGCAGAATGACCATTCTGGCCGCGGTTCCGCGGTCGTATAGTGGAGTTAGGGCTTCGTACTTCTTGTGGGCCCATAAAATACCCTACACGATTTTCTGAGTATTTTTAATGTGAAAAAATCCACGTTTTTGAAAAAAGTCCAGAGAGCACCCTTCGGGCGTCGATTTTCGTTCGTTCGAGGTTTTTAACGTCGTCTAGGTTACTTTAAAGCTCTAGCCTGGTTCTGATACCACTGTAGGGTTTCCTTGTCACCTCATATAGAGTTTGGAAGCATCACACATGCCAAAACTTTGATTTTAAGAGGTGCTAAGCAAACTTAACTAGGAATCGAACTAGAAATATTGAGTAACAACTAATAGTATCACAAACAAAAGTTAATCTATCACTAAGTGGTGAGACTACAACCTTTGTAGATCTCCTTGAGTGACTCCTTGGAACTCCTATAGTTTGGAACGGCTCACTTGAACACTTCCGAGTCCACGACGATATACCCGAAGTCTTTTGCTCAAAGCTTGTTGCTTCACTTGTTCTTTCAAATCCGTGGAGTAAACACCCTACACAAGAGAGCTAGAGATGTGTAGGATGATGAAGTGGTTTATGTTCTCACTTAAAACCCTCTCTTTTTCTTTTCCTCACTCTAAACAAATCTCAAAAGAGCTTGAAGAAGGAGGAAGATGAAGATGGCAAAGCTTTTTGAAGATAATGATAATTCTTATGTTTTAAAAATAAAACAAAAGGATATATATATGTGAGACACTCTCACAACAAACCATGGTTAATATAAATATCTAAATATTTTGTAATGAGTTAAAGAACAAAGGAAATTAACCATGGGTTGGTCAATGGTCAAACAAAGAAGAGTGTGGAAGTTATGAGTCATTTGTAAAGAAATGAGTCATTAGTTAATTTCCTTTATCTTTTATCTTAAAACAAAAATCTATATATTAATATGAACCATGTGAGTCTTGCATTGCCATCTTCAATATATCAACAACCATGATACATATGCATGTATGTATGTGTGTATGCACATCAACATGTACATATACATGCATGCATCCATAAAAAGAAAAGGGTTTAATAAAAGTGAGCTAAAAGTCATTATTAAATCAACATTTGATTTAATAAACCGGTCATATCACATACGCCCCGATCAATAGTAAACACTCGATTAACATACGGTATCTCATACACGTATTTAATCGAGCTCCCGCGCATATCACATATGCACACCACATCGTTTTGCCTGATCTAGGAAACTTCTGTGTGGGACTCTAAGACTCGTCAATACGCCGGCAGTAGGTGATGATCACATCAAACACCTACAAGCCGCAAGCGATCAGCTAAACGTAACGGCCACCCGGGTATTGAGCGATCGGAAGAAGAACAAGCGAACATGTCAAAACTCCCGTCAATCCATCTGGCAATACTTATCGTACACTCTGGTCTCTTCATCAGATATGCTGCATATCGAGTCTAGGGATGGAATCGTCGACCCCAATAACTCAATAAGTCATGCCGGTATATGGTCTACAATAGATCGAGAAACTACTGATAACACTTATCAGTAATATCTCAGCAGCCCTGGCCAGGGACTTCCTGTTATAGCCAATCGTGCACAGCGCAACATCAACCCCCAATACCGGGAGAGACGAAACCCCTCCTATCGCTCATTGCCTCCATGTACCTCGGGACTATACCCAAAATCCACCTGTTTATACGACTCAGTAGAGCCGTAGTTGGGTGGAGATCAAGATACAGTGGGAGGACACACAAGACTCTATGGCAATCTCGGGTCTACAGACTAACCTGTACCAATGTCACCTGAGAACTGCTATCCGACGTATGATATAATACCACATAGGAGTTCTCGGTGAGTCCGTTCAGTGTACCCAATCTCACTGAGCACCCGTATACAATCTTTGGTGTCAGCACACCAGATGGATATGGGATTATCCATCGCCCATCATATGGAACAAGAATAGTATACGCTAGTCTACACTGGAATATCGATGCCCTGTCTCGATATACCTACGACTAGGAACATTTCAAGGATATGCTTATAAACTACAGGTGTCCCACTAGTATGATCCACATCATAATCCCAGTAGTCAAGCCAATATCCTTAGGGATTTATCAACATGTACCAAATGAGTAAAAACATGATCAAGTGAACATATGATAAAGAGAAACCAGATAGCATACTATCATGTCGAGCAATACTGTCCTCTGAATATATATACACATCAGTACATACACTATCATATAATGGCCTTTAAGGCATACATATATCCAACAAAAGTTTGGGGCTGACAGTAGGGAAGGAGAAATGTTTCTATTGTCACGGGAAAGGGCATTGGAAGAAGAACTGTAGAGCTTGGAAAGCCAGAAACCAGAATTCGAAGCACGTTATGGGTTCGGCTTCATGTGTGTTTATGATTGAAAACTATCTGTCAATTAACTCTACTTCCTGGGTACTAGATACTGGATCAGGATCTCATATCTGTAATTCATTACAGGCTCTGAGAAACCGTATAGTTATCAAGGCAGGTGATATGACTCTCAGGGTTTATAACGGAATGAGCGTGGATGCTGTATCCGTAAGAGAATATCACCTAGGATTGACAAGTGAGCAGATTTTGATTTTGCGTATATGTACCTAGTTTGGCATATAATATCATCTCTGTATCTTTACTATCTAAAGAAAGTTATGATTTTACATTTGTAAGCTATGTCGTCCACATCCACCTTAATTATGCTTTGACTGGGTCAGGTATACTAGATAACGGTATATACGTATTAAATCAAACTCAGGTTTTCAATGTCCAGAACACACTTAAAAGAAAGTCTCCAGAATTAAATCAGACTTTCTTATGGCATTGTAAACTGGGTCACATCAATGAAACACGGTTGACGAAGTTACATAAAGAGGGATATTTGGATCCGTTTGAATATCAGTCTTATGCAACTTGTCAATCATGTCTCAAAGGATACATGACAAATACTCTGTTCACTGGACACGGAGTAAGAGCCAACGAGCTCTTGGGACTCATACACAGCGACGTGTGTGGTTCAATGTCTACACATGCAAGAAGTGGTTATTCCTGCTTCATTACTTTTACGGATAATTTCTCAAGGTACGGACATGTATTCTTAATGAAACATAAATCCGACGCCTTTGAGAAATACCGGGAATACAAGAATGAAGTGTAAAAACAAACCGGCAAAAGTATCAAGACACTTGGATCTGATCGAGGTGGTGAATACTTAAGTGCCGAGTTCCTGGATTACTTAAAAGAGAATGGAATTCTCTCTCAGCTTACTCCTCCATACACATCTCAACACAATGGGGTATCGGAAAGATGGAACCGAACCTTATTAGATATGGTACGTTCAATGATGAGTAACGCTGAGTTACCGCAATCCTTCTGGGGTTATGCATTAAAATCAGCTGCATAACTCTTTAACAAGGTTCCTACTAAGTTAGTGCCTATCACACCATATCATATGTGGAGTGGGTAGAGACCCTATCTTAAGTATCTAATGATATGGGGATGTCCAGCTTTTGTCAAAAAGCAGCATGCAGACAAGCTCGAGGCACGCTCAGTACTTTGTAAGTTTGTGGGATACCCAAAGAACTCCAGGGGGTATATTTTCTATTACGCGGAGAAACAAAAGGTCTTTGTTTCTCAGCATGCCCACTTTTTGGAAATTCAATTTCTTGAAAAAGAAATAAGTGGGAGCGCAATATAACTGGAAGAAATTCCAGAACCACAAGCTATTATTGAAAGCATTGAGGAACCTGTAGTTTGGAAAGAACCGGACATCCCTGCGCCACTCCGCAGGACTAGTAGACAGTCTCATCCGCCCGAGAGATACTACGGTTTTCTCATAGATGAGGATAGAGAGGATTGCATCATCGACTATGATGAGCCAACTAGTTTCTAGCAAGCCACTAGGAGAAGAGACTCGGTAAAATGGTTGGATGCAATGCGGACCGAAATGGAGTCCATGTACACCAACAAAGTATAGACTTTGGACATTGCTCCAGAAGGGGTAAAACCCGTAGGCTGCAAATGGATCTTTAGAAAGAAGATTGGTGTAGATGGACAGGTTGAAACCTATAAGGCTAGACTTGTTGCAAAAGATTTTCGTCAAAGACCTGGTTTGGACTATGATGAAACCTTTTCTCCAGTGGCTATGGTCAAATCCATTCGGATCCTTCTTACCATGCTGCCTTCCACGATTATGAAATTTGGCAGATAGACGTAAAGACCACTTTTCAGAATGGAAATTTGGAAAAGTGTGTTTATATAGATCAGCCGAAGGGTTTCATAGAGAGTGGGAGCAGCGGAATTGTGTGCAAGTTGCTTAAATCCATTTATAGATTAAAGTAGGCATTGCAGAGTTGGAACATCTGTTTGGATGAGACGGTTAAGGAAATCGACGTTATAAAAAATCCAGATGAGCCATGCATTTATAGTAAAATTGTAGAGAAAACTGTGGTATTCCTCATCTTGTACCTGGATAATATTCTCCTAATAGGAAATGACATTCCTATGCTACTATCATTCAAAGGATTCTTATCACAAAGGTTCTCCATGAAGGACATGGGTGATGCCTCCTACATTCTGGGGATCTAGATCTATCATGATAGATATAAAAGGATATTGGGACTTTCATAGTCAAGGTACATCGACACCATACTGAAAAGATTTAGTATGGAAGATTCAAAGCGCGGTAATATACCGTCTTGTCACAGAACCACCATCTCCAAAGAGATGTCTCCTAAGACTGATTTGGAAAGGGATTGCATGACTATTATACCCTATACTTCTGCGGTAGGCTTTATAATGTATGCGATGTTGTGTACCAGATCAGATATAGCTTATACACTGAGCGTTGTAAGTAGGTATCAGTAAAACCCAGGGTAGAAGTACTAGACAGCAGTTAAGAACATTCTCGAGTACCTGAGAATGAATAAGGAGATGTTCTTGATGTACGGCAGTGAAGACTTCCAGATCGAGGCCTTCGCCAAATCCAGCTTCCAGAGTGACAAGGATGACTCCAGGTCCATGTCAGGTTATATCTTTACCCTCAATAGAGGGGCGGTCTGTTGGAAGAGCTCCAAGCAGGACACCATTGCTGGCTAGACGATGGAAGCGAAGTATATCGCTACATGTCACGCCGCGAAGGAAGCAGTCTGGATGAAGAAGTTCATTACAGAACTTTAGGTGGTTCCATCCATTATTGATCCAATACCTCTGTATTGTGACAACAACGAAACTATAGCTTTAGCGAAGGAACCAAGGTCCCATCAGAAGTCCAGACACATCTTGTGGCGGTACCACCTGATTAGGGAGATCGTTGATCACTGGGAGATCGAGGTACGGAGAGTAGAGACAGAGAACAACACTGTAGATCCACTCACAAAGGCCATCCCCTCAGACACAATTCGAGAGGCTAATCGAGATGATAAGTCTGCGATATGCCAATACATGGCCTTAGTGCAAGTGGGAGATTGTCAGTGATATATGCCCTAGAGGTCATTATTGTATAGTACTGGATTGTATATTACATTTTGGCAGTTTGGGATATTCACAGATATAATAACAGACTTGCTCAAAATGGTAATATGCTACTTGGTTTGATTCTACCTCAATATGTGTATATGTTTCTTTTAGCATATCGCTAATACATATTGGTAGAGTCCTAAGGATGTTTTCTTGACTACCAGCGTTGTGATGGCAGTCACACTAGTGGGGACTGGGTAGTCTATAAGCACATCCTTATACAGGTCCCTAATCGTAGGATTATCGAGATGGGACATCGATACTCCAGAATAAACTAATGTATACGCTTCTCATCCCAGCAGGGGAGATAGTCTTTCCCACAGCCATTGGTATGTTGTACCGGAGTTAGTATACAGGTGCTCATTGGGTTATGAGTTACACTGGATGGACTCATTGGGAACTGCTGGTTGGTATTATACCTATCGTCAGGTAGTAGTTCCCAGGTGGCATGAGTACAGGTTGGTCCATTGACATCACTATTCGTCTCGAGTGTGTTCGCACTGTACTTAGATTGCTATCCTACCACGGCTCAAAGGAGTCGTGCAAACAGATAGTAGTTGGGTGCAGTCCCGAAGCACTTAGAGGCAGTAGCGGTTAGATATGATTCATCACTCCCGGTATTGGCAGTTGATATCGCGCTGTGTTCGGAAAGCCATTACACAAAGTCCCTGGCCAGGGGAAGCGATATTTACTGGTAGGTACTCCAATAGTTTCTCATGGTGTATTAGGCTCTACCCCGGCACGACTATTGCGCTATTAGCGGTCTGACGGTTACCATCCCCCTAGGCCCGATATGCGAGTATCTTAGACTAACAGACCGGACTGTACGGAGATTGTCATAGATAGGCTCAGTAGGAGTTCGGATGAGTTTGCTCATCGGCCTTCTTATCGACAGATACCTGGGTAGCCGTTACGCACAGCTAGTGTCGCTGACGGACTTGTGGTTAAATCCACTGCCAGCGTATTGTCGAGTCTTTAGAGTCCCACACAGAGGGTTTCCCTGCTTCGGGCGAAACGATGTAGAGGCCGTATGGTTTTACGGTAGGGTTCCGATCATATACGTGCACTGGCTGTACGGATATAGTTCGGACGGATAATACTAGTGGGCTTTGGTTTAAGCCGAATTCTATTATTATATTATTGGATTATTATTATCTTATTGTATTCGTATTTTTCAGAATACGAATACGGGTATGTATATATGGTGAGGGCATTCTTGTAATTTCATAAGACATGCTTCTAGAAGAGGACACCTCATTATTTTGATTTATCTATTTTGAGAAATAGATTAATGAGGTGGAAAATGGAGATATTTCTGGCATGGTTAAGCATAGCTCATTTGCATTTGTTTATTGGTTTGGGCTCACTGTTCAAGTATGGTTGATATTTTCAATTGGAAAATATTGCATGCTTGAGTGAGTTGAGTGAGGGAGCCATTCTTCACTTGCCGTCACTTAATTCATTTGATCATTTTGTTTCTCTCTCCATTTTTCTTTCCTTCTTTCTCAAGACCTAAAACCTTCACATGTGTTGTGAGCAATTAGATCTCTTGAGATAAAATACTCCATTAGATACTCTACATCTTCTAAGTTACCTAGCTTAACAAACTAGGTACCTTAGTTACCTCGGTTTAGAGGTTGGATCTTGAAGTACATACTCTCGGGTGGATCGTCTTCGACATGAGGAAGCCGACGTTTCAAGCGCGATCCGATCTTCAAGGAGCTCAAGAAGAGGAGGAGAATAAGAAAACCTGAAGGACTTGTAAACAAGGAGGTATAAACCCTAACATAGTAGTTAGAATCTCCTAGTAGATATAGCTAATTAAGGTTTCCGTAATGATCCTGGAGTTAATGTCGGTGTGCATAATATGAAGTATTGGATCATCGTGAATGAATAGCCAGGGGATGTGAGAAGAGTATTCTTTTCTTTTATTCATGTAAATTTGTAAATTGATGTAATATTATTTTTGCGGGGCACATCCGAGTTGAGATTGTACCCACCGTTGTATTATTTCATTTACTTTTTCTTGCACCTAGGATAGACCCAATATGGGGTGCACAAACTACCGGGTTCTTGAAGTGCCGAGTGGCCTACTCATTTTATTGAGGGAAGTTGCTTTACTTCGGGAATTTGGTGGGTAGTTTGCCGCACCCGTAGGGGTCTAGGTAAGGGTTTGTCTACTCATCACAACCGTGGAATCCGTATTTCGTTATAGGCTAAAACGAAATATAGAAATCTTAATATATCCAATATATTCATCTGTGATATGTGATCTGGAATGCTTATTATTGCGTGAGACGAATGTGTGTGTGTGTGTATATATATATATATATATATATATATATATATATATATATTGCATATAATAAAAGTTGCTTATGTTTTGCACCCGCGCTAGTCCAGCCCCCGCTCTACGGTTAATTAAGTTACCTAACGGTGCATGATGGGGCCCGTGGCAAATGCGGATGGCATAAGCGTACGTTCTATTTTTGTTTATTTTTTGCAATGATAGGGTTAAATGATGGGACCACATTAATATTAATTAATGCAAATAAAACAAACCAAAGTTAAATTGTTGGAACAAGTTCAAAACCACTCGGTTTTCTTGAAAACATCTTTTATATACGGAGCCTAAATCACTCCTTTTAAAAGCTATCATCGTTCCTTCGACTATATCAAGTTCATTACATTCACGATTTCACCAAAACCAGCCGTATCCCTCGGTATTCAGTAGTATTCTAGCTATGTATTTTGACCTTCGTCAAGGCATAATGATTGGTAGTTGCTGGGTATTCATCCGTAGTATAGATAGATGCGTTAATTTGGGATAGTCGTACAGCTATTTTGGCATTCATCAAGGGTTTGTACGGATGGGTTCAAATTATCCTGGACAATGACGGGTAGAACTTGACTTGCGTCTTATGATATGTTGGCCTTCGTCAAGGTCATAAGCGCCTGGGGCAAAAATCCACATTGGGAGTTTCAAAGGAAAAGGAAACCTGCTAGTGTTGGATACCATTTGGAGTGTGATGATTTTGGTAGAATTCCTTCAAAGTTATCACACGATAATATTTGGATCCCAATCCTACTGTGAGTATCCGCTACTCTCAGGAGAGTTTTTCACTAAACAATTAATGCTATAAACCAAGTAGGTGCCTAGAATGGTGTTAGTGGGGCTACGCCCCAGGGGAAAGAGGTTATGTAATTAAGGAACTTCGCGAAAGCGTTGGAAAACCTCCCTCGAAATACCGACACTAGCCTGGCCGAAAGGTTAAGCAAAAATTGTAATGGTGAGATTAATCCTGACTAATTCTTCTTTTATGGTTTGAAGGAGGATTCGAGAAACGGTGGGAGCCATCATGTTTAGATAAACTAATAACCAATCTAAACTTGCAGTGTTTTCTTCTCTCTCTCTTGACTGCAGCAACCAAAATGACTGGGCTTAAGTTACTGCTAGATAAAAATAAATTGACTGGGCCAAACTTTAAAGACTGGCCGAGGAATGTCCAGATGGCCATTACCTATGACAAGCTGGGCTACTTCCTTACTACCAAAGCCCCTGCCGTCGCAGGTCCAGATTCCACCATCACGGATGTTGAGATCTGTAAGACATGGGAAGACAAGTGACTCGTGCTGGCCTCAATGGATAATGAACACCAGATGCGGCACGAGAAGATGGACTTAGCTTCCATCTTTCTCCATACCAAAGATTTATATGAAGAGCAATCTCATATCGCAAGATATGAGACCTCGAAGAAATTGTTTCGGGCGAGATTGGCTGTCGGGTCATCTGTAGGGGGCCACGTTCTTAAGATAATCAGCTATATTGAAGAGCTCACGGACCTTGGGACCACTTTGGAGAACGAGTTGTATACAGACTTGATTCTACAGTCCCTCCCCCCTCTACCTATGCCCAGTTTATCTTGAATTTCAACATTCAGGGTAAGGAAATTTCACTTCCAGAACTCCTTAATATGTTGAGGAGTACAGAGGGCACCTTACAGAAAATCAGAGAGACACCCACTCTGCTTATTAAGGAATCTTTCTCTTCTAAATCCAAGGTGAAAGCCAAAGGAAAGAAGAAGAAGGCCCTCACCAAGCCGAAAGGCGGTGTCAACAAAGTAGAGAGAAAGGGAAAGGCAAAAGTTTCGGAGCCGACGGTAGGGAAGGAGGAATATTTCTATTATCACGGGAAAGGTCATTTGAAGAAGGACTGCAGGGCTTGGAAATCCAGAAACCAGGATTCGAAGCACGTTGTGACTTCGGTTTCAGGTGTGTTTATGATTGAAAATTGTCTGCCAATTAACTCTACTTCCTGGGTACTAGATACCGGATCAGGATCTCATATCTGTAATTCATTACAGGCTCTGAGAAACCGTAGAGTTATCAAGGCAGGTGATATGACTCTCAGGGTTGCTATCGGAATGAGCATGGATGATGTATCCGTAGGGGAATATCACCTAGGATTGACAAGTAGGCAGATTTTGGTTTTGCGTAGCTATTTTTGTGTACCTTGTTTGACATGTAATATCATCTCTGTATCTTTACTATCTAAAGAAGCTTATGGTTTTATATTTATAAGCGATGTCGTCTATATCCACCTTAATCATGCTTTGATTGAGTCAGGTACACTAGATAACGGTATATACGTATTAAATCAAGCTCAGATTTCAACGTCCAGAACACACTTAAAAGAAAGTCTCCAGAATTAAATCAGGATTACTAATGGTATTGTAGACTGGGTCACATCAATGAAACACGGTTGACAAAATTAAATAAAGAGTGATATTTGGATCTGTTTGAATATATATCTTATGTAACTTGTCAATCATGTCTCAAAGGAAAGATGACAAAGACTCCATTCACTGGACACGGGATAAGAGCAAGCGAGCTCTTGGGACTCATACACAGGGACTTGTGTGGTCCAATGTCTACACATGCAAGAAGTGGTTATTCATACTTCATTACTTTTATGGATGATTTCTCAAGGTATAGACATGTATTCTTAATAAAACATAAATCCGAGGCCTTTGAGAAATTCCAGGAATACAAGAATGAAGTGGAAAAACAAACAGGAAAAAATATCAAGACACTTAGATATGATCGAGGTGGTGAATACTTAAATGCCAAGTTCCTGGATTACTTAAAAGAGAATGGAATTCCCTCTTAGTTTACTCTTCTAAACACACCTCAACACAACGATGTATCGGAAAGGCGGAACCGTACCTTATTGGATATGGTGCATTCCATGATGAGTAACGCTGAGTTACCGCGATCCTTCTGGGGTTATGCACTAGAATCAGCCGCATATCTTTTGAACAAGGTTCCTACTAAGTCTGTACCTACCACAACATATGAAATGTGGAGTGGGAAGAAACGCTGTCTTAAGTATCTCAAGATATAGGGATGTCCAGCTTTTATAAAAAAGCAACATGCGGACAAGCTCGAGGCACGCTCGGTACTGTGTAAGTTTATGGGATACCCAAAAAACTTCAAGGGATATCTTTTCTATTACGCGGAGGAATAAAAGGTCTTTGTTTCTCGGCATGCCCACTTTTTGGAAACTATATTTCTTGAAAAAGAAATAAGTGAGAGGCATTAGAACTGGAAGAAATTCCAGAACCACAAGTTATTACTGAAAGTATGGAGGAACCAGTAGTTTCGAAAGAACCGGACATCCATGCACTACTCCGCAGGACTAGTAGGCAGTCTCATCCACCCGAGAGATACTACGGTTTTCTCATAGATAGGGATAGAGAGGATTGCATCATCGACGATGATAAGCCAACTAGTTTCCAGCAAGCCATTAGGAGCAGAGACTCGGTAAAATGGTTGGATGCAATGCGGACCAAAATGAAGTCGATGTACACTAACAAAGTATGGACTTTGGACAATGCTCCAAAAGGGGTAAAACCCGTAGGCTGCAAATGGATCTTCAGAAAGAAGATTGGTGTAGATGGACATGTTGAAACCTATAAAGCTAGACTTGTTGCAAAAGGTTTTCATCAAAGACCTGGTTAGACTATGATGAAACCTTTTCTCCAGTGGCTATGCTCAAATCCATTCGGATCCTATTTGCCATTGCCTTCTACAAATATGAAATTTGGCAGATGGACGTAAAGACCGCTTTTCTGAATGGAAATTTGGAAGAGTGTTTATATGGATCAGCCGGGGGGTTTCATAGAGAATGGGAGTAGCGGAAGAGTGTGTAAGTTGCTTAAGTCCATTTATGGATAAAAGCAGGTATTGCGGAATTGGAACATCTGTTTTGATGAGACGGTCAAGAAATTCGACTTTATCTAAAATCCAGATGAACCATGTATTTATAGTAAGATTGTAGCGAGAACTGTGGTATTTCTCGTCTTGTACGTGGATGACATTCTTGTGATAGGAAATGACATTCATATGCTACAATCAGTCAAAGGATTCTTGTCACAAATGTTCTCCATGAAAGACTGGGTTATGCCTCCTACATTCTGGGAATCCAGATCTATCATGATAGATCTAAGAGGATGTTGGGATTTTCACAGTCAAGGTATATCGATACCATACCGAAAAGATTTAGTATGGAAGATTCAAAGCGCGGTAATCTACCGGCTTGTTACGAAATCACCATCTCCAAAGAGATGTCTCCCAAGACTGATTTGGAAAGGGATCGCATGAGTATTATACCCTACGCTTCTATGGTAGGCTCTATAATATATGCGATGTTGTGTACCAGACCAGATGTTGCTTACGCACTAAGCGTGGTAAGGAGGTATCAGTCAAACCCTGGGAAGAAGTACTGGATAGCAGTAAAGAACATTCTCAAGTATATGAGAAGGACTAAGGAGATGTTCTTGGTGTACGGCAGTAAAGTCCTCCAGATCGAGGCTTTCGCTGACGCCGGCTTCCAGAGTGACAAGGATGACTCCAAGTCCATGTCGGGTTATGTCTTTACCCTTAATGGAGGGGCAGTCTGTTGGAAGAGCTCTAAAAAGGACACCGTTGCCGACTCGACGATGGAAGCGGAGTATATCGCTGCATGTGATGCCGCGAAGGAAGCAGTCTGGATAAAGAAGTTCGTGACAGAACTTCAGGTGCAACAACAGGGCTATAGCTTTAGCGAAAGAACCAAGGTCCCATTAGAAGTCCAGACACATCTTAAGACGGTACCACCTAATCAGAGAGATCGTTGATCACCGAGAGATCGAGGTGCGGAGAGTAAAGACGGAGAACAACACTGCAGATCCACTCACAAAGGCCATCCCTCATACACGGTTCGAAAGGTTCGAGATGTTAGGTCTGCGATATGCTAATACATGACCTTAGTGCAAGTGGGAGATTGTCAGTGATATATACCCTAGAGGCCATTATTGTATAATACTGGATTGTATATTATATTTTGGAAGCTTGGGATATTCACAGATATAATAACAGTATTGCTCAAAGTGGTAGTATGCTACTTGGTTGATTCTACCTCAATATGTGTATATGTTTCTTTTAGCATATCGCTAATACATATTGGTAGAGCCCTTAGGATGTTTTCTTGAATACCAGCGTTGTGATGGCAGTCACACTAGTGGGGGCTGGGTAGTCTATAAGCACATCCTTATACAGGTCCCTAATCGTAGGATTATCGAGACGGTATATCGATACTCCAGAATAGACTAATGTATACACTTCTCATCCCAGCAGGGGAGATGGTCTGTCCCACAGCCATTGGTATGTTGTACCGGAGTTAGTATACAGGATGGACTCGTTGGGTTATGAGTTACACTGGATGGACTCGTTGGGAACTGCTGGTTGGCATTATACCTATCGTCAGGTAGCAGTTCCCGGGTGGCATGAGTACAGGTTAGTCCGTTGACATCACTATTCGTCTCGAGTGTGTTCGCACTGTATTTAGATTACTACCCTACCACGGCTCAAAGGAGTCGTGCAAACAGGTAGTACTTGGGTGCAGTCCCAAAGCACTTAGAGGCAGTAGCGGTTAGATATGATTCGTCTCTCCTGGGATTGGCGGTTGATATCACGCTGCGTTCGGAAAACCATTACACAAAGTCCCTGACCAGGGCAAGCGATATTTACTGGTAGGTACTCCAATAGTTTCTCAAGGCGTATTAGGCTCTAACCCGGTACGATTTATTACGCTATTAGGGGTCTGACGGTTACCATCCCCATAAGCCCGATATGTGAGTATCTTAGATGAACAGACCGGACTGTATGGAGATTATCATAGATAGGCTCAGTAGGAGTTCGAATGAGTTTGCTCATTGGCCTTCTTATCGACAGATACCTGGGTAGCCGTTACGCACAGCTAGTGTCGCTGACGGACATGTGGTTAAACCCACTGTCAGCGTGCTGTCAAGTCTTTAGAGTCCCATACAGATCCCTGCTTCGTGCGAAACGATGTAGAGGCCGTATGGTTTTACAGCAGGGTTCTGATCATATACGTGTACTAGCTGTACGGATATAGTTCGGACGGATAATACTAGTAGGCTTTGTTTTAAGCCGGATTCTATTATTATATTATTGGATTATTATTATCTCATTGTATTCGTATTTTTCAGAATACGAATACGGGTATGTATATATGGTGAGGGTATTCTTGTAATTTCATAAGACATGCTTCTAGAAGAGGATACCTTATTATTTGGATTTATCTATTTTGAGAAATAGATTAATGAGGTGGAAAATGGAGATATTTGTGGCATGGTGAAGCATAGCTCATTTGCATTTGTTTATTGGTTTGGGCTCACTATTCAAGCATGGTTGATATTTTCAATTGGAAAATATTGTATGCTTGAGTGAGTTGAGTGAAGGAGTCATTCTTCACTTGCCTTCACTTAGTTTATTTGATCATTTTGCTTCTATCTCCATTTTTCTTTCCTTCTTCCTTAAGACCTAAAACATTCACATGTGTTGTGAGCCATTAGGTCTCTTGAGATAAAATACTCCATTAGATACTCTACATCTTCTAAGCTACATACCTTAACAAACTAGGTACCTTCGTTATCTCGGTTTAGAGGTTGGAGCTTGAAGTACATACTCTCGGGTGGATCGTCTTCGACATGAGGAGGCCGACGTTTCAAGTGCTATCCGATCTTCAAGGAGCTCAAGAAGAGGAGGAGAAGAAGAAAACCCGAAGGACTTGTAAACAAGGAGGTATAAACCCTAACATAGTAGTTAGAATCTCCTAGTAGATATAGCTAATTAAGGTTTCCGTAAAGATCCTGGAGTTAAAGTCGGTGTTGCATAGTATGAAAAAATCATTTTTTGTAAATTCCGTCTCTCCATAAGTGCGTGTGGTGTGCAACATCAACTTACAGTAATTTATCATGGTGTATTGGGCTCTACACCGGTACGACTTATTGCGCTATTAGGGATCTGACGGTTACCACCCCCTAGGCCCGATATGCGATACTCTTAGACGAACAGACCGGACTATACGGAGATTGTCATAGATAAGCTCAGTAGGAGTTCGGATGAGTTTGCTCGTCGGCCTTCTTATCGACAGATACCTGGATAGCCGTTACGTACAGCTAGTGCCACTGACGGACTTGTGGTTAAACCCACTGCCAGCGTACTGTCGAGTCTTTAGAGTCCCACACAGAGAGTTTCCCTGGTTCAGGCGAAACGATGTAGATGCCGTATAGTTTTACGGCAGGATTCTGATCATATACGTATACTAGCTGCACGGATGTTTTTTGGACGGATAATACTAGTGGGCTTTGGTTTAAGCCAGATTATAGTATTATATTATTGGATTATTATCTCATTGTATTCGTATTTTTGCAGTATGAATATGGGTATGTATATACGGTGATGTATTCTTGTAATTTCACAAGAGATGTATCTAGAAGGGGACACCTCATTATTTGGATTTATCTAATTTTGGAAATAGATTAATGAGGTAAAAATTGGAGATATTTGAGGCATGGAGTGAAGCATGGCTTATTGTTTAGTTTATTGGGTTGGACTCACTATTCAAGCATGGTTGATATTTTCAATTGGAAAATATTGCATGCTTGAGGTGAGAAAGGGTATGAGCCATTCTTCACTTGCCAAGACTAGCTCATTTTGCAATTTTCCTTTCTCTCTACATTTTTCCTCTCCTTCTTTCTCAAGACCCTAATCCTTCACATGAGTTGTGAACCATGGGGTCTTTTGAGATTAGATAATCCAATTAACACTCTATATCTTCTAAGCTATCTAGTTTAGCTAATTAGATACTTTAGTTACCTCGGTTTATAGGTTAGAGCCTGAACCACATACTCTCGGGTGGATCGTCTTTGACACGAGGAGACCGACGTTCAAGCGCGATCCGGATCTTCAAGAAGCTCAAGAAGAGGAGGAGAAGAAGACCCGAAAGACAAGTAATAAGGAGGTATAAACACTATCATAGTAGTTAGAACCTCCAAGTAGTATAGCTAGTTAAGGTTTTCGTAAAGATCCTGGAGTTAAAGTCGGTGTTGTAAAGTCAAGAAAATCGTTTTTTTGTAAATTCCGCCTCCCCATAAATGCGTGGGGTGTGCGACATCGACTTACACTATCTTTGGCGCCGAACACCAATAGCTTTGGGAAAGGATACCTTTTCTCACGGGAATAAGAAACGTATACACTAGTCTACTCCGAAGTAGACGAGTGGTAGGAGCCAACAAACAAATCGTAGTGCCGGTTCAGTGAAGTAAAGTTCCGTCTCCCATCCCGAACCTTACAAAAGTGAAGGGTATGTGTTGTTTCTTGGCACTTTCTTTTTTTGTTATGCCAACCTAAAAACTATCTCGAAACTCTACCGACTAGGGACAATTTAAGGATGTGCTTATAGACTACCTAGACCCCACGAGTATGATTGCCATCACAACTTTAGTAGTCAAGCAAAGATCCTACGGGCTTTACCAACATGTAATCGAGATATGTAATATAAAATAAAATATATACACATGCTGAGGTAAAAACAAATCAGATAGCATATTATCATATCAAGCAAGATTGTCCTGTATATATATATTCCAAGTATCAACATGCAATATACAATCTTGTATTATATAATAATGGCCTCTATGGTATATACATCCAACAATCCTGACCTACTGCCAGCGTATTGTTGAGTTTTTAGAGTCCCACACAGAGAGTTTTCCCGTTCTAGTGAAATTGAGTGCACATACGGTGATTCGTGCGGGGTTTAATTAAACATGTGTATGTGATACTATATGTATTGATCGGACAGATAATACTAGCCGGTTTATGATTGAACCGAGTCATTAAATCAAGTGTTGATTTTATAATATTACTTATATATGATGGTGCATATATAAACTAGTATTATTGGTTTACTCTTATTCTTTCACTTTATTTGTTACATGGACATGTTACATGTCATGTACATATGTTTATATTGTGTGATGGCTACCATACATGCACATGTGTATATATGTATGTGTGCGTGTGACACATGTGTGTGCATGTGTGACACACATGTGTGCGTGTGATTTTTCTTTTAATCACATTTTTCCTTTTGTGTATAATATGAGAATGAGGTGGAAGTTTATTAGCTTCCACTCTCATGCACATAACACCTGGATGAAAAATGAGGGGTGAATAATATGAAAGAAATATGGCTTATTCCTCTCATAACATTTCACTCTCTCTCTCTCTCTCATCCAAGAGATGCAAGAAATAAAAGTGAGAAGACAAAAAGAAAGGAAAGAAAGAAAGAGACACCATTTTTTTTACATCTCTTTCATTTGATGTCTAGCAAACACAATATGAGAGTTCCTTCAATTTGATTGAAAATGAAGCTAAAACCGGAAGCTCTCGCGTGGATCATCTTCGACGAAGTCAATCGGAGACCAAACGCGATCCGGAGCGTCTCGGAGCTTAGCCGGAGTCTGGAATTCAACCATTAGAGCAAATGAAGATGTTTCAAAGGTTGTACATTCTCATCTAGCTCTTTTGTCTGTTTGCAAGTATTTGAGTCTACGGTTGATTCTAAGGTAGAATGCTTGTGCTTTTTCGGAAATTTTCATTTTCCGCTGCAGCTGCGTTTTTATAGACCCGTCCAGCAAGCACGAGCAACCTTACAGTTACCGTACCATGTTGGAAATTTATATGTTAATAATTTTAAAGCACTAAAAACTTTT